>JAJJWX010004325.1:0-568828 GCA_023529315.1 Papaver bracteatum | reverse complement strand
GAATCACAAACGATGAGACGAAGATGTTTGTGACTACTTTTATATCTTGCCTATCGGAGATAGAAATCTCAAGCCAATTATTACAATTGTACTCGTACGATAGAAACAACAAGATCAGATCACACAACTACAAGAAAAGTAGTATCGGTCTGGCTTCACAATCCCAATGAAGTCTTTAAGTCGTTAACCTGGTTTTAGAAGAAGAAACCAAAGGTTAAAGGAGAATCGACTCTAGCTTAGCAAACTAGTATCACACAGAATGTGTGGGGATTAGGTTTACCAGTTGCTAGAGTTCTCCCTTATATAGTCTTTCAAATCAGGGTTTGCAATCAATGTTAGCTTAGTAACAAAGCATTCAATATTCACCGTTAGATGAAAACCTGATTAGATTCAAGCTAATATTTATCAACCGTTAGATCGAAAACATAGCTTGTTATACACACATGTAATGACGTTTTAGGTTTGTGTAACCGTACCCAAACTTGTACATTAGTTGGTTCAATATTAGTCAACCAAATGGTTATCCAAATGATAACTTTCATATCAACCATATTCTTCTTCACCATAACTAGTCCAAATGACTCAAATGAACTAGTTAGAAAGTTATTCAATTACTTGAGATCTTATGTACTACACAAGACACAATTGAAGCAAAAATGATGTGACTCACTTGAATCAATTCATGAACTATAAAGCCACGGTTTGCAATAGCATTCCTTAGTTTATTAAGATAAGTTCACAAACATCGTTTTTAGACATAACCTACTCAAGTTCGCGGTTCGCGGACTTAAGTTCACGGATGGAGTTCACAAACTCCATCAGAAATTCTCGGGTTCAGAACTTCACGCAGTTCATGATGAGTTCGGACTGAAGCTCACGCACTTCTTCGGTTTCACTTGATCAACAAAGTTCACAAACTTTGGTTGAAGGAATAAGGACTTATAAATATATGTGTTTCCATGACAATGCTTATATCCTCCAATGGTTATATTGTCTAAACTCTCATTTCAATCATTGAAACATTCTCAGAGGACGTTATATAGTTGTTATTCACAAACTATTTTTCGTCAGAGCAATTTCCAAAGTGATTGAAACATAACATGACTTTCGTCACTAGGTAAAGATGAAATTGGCTAAAGCGAAAGCTTTACCAACACATATTTCGAGAAATAGATAAGCGAGATATACTCAACTCGAAATATCACATGTGTATAATCTTAGTCTATATAGTAAAACGACTTTTGTCTCAAGATAGGAGATAGAGTAGATAGACTTTTGAGTGATAGATAAGTTCAAGTCTCCACATACCTTTTAGTCGATGAAGATCCACTGGTTCCTTGAGTAGTCCTTCGTCTTGTATGATGATTGCCATGGAGTTCTTGAGCTCAACTACACTTTCTATCCTAGTCCGAGACCTTAGCTATAGTAGACTAGAAATCAAGACTTTATAGTTTTGATCACTAACATTGACAAACATGCTTGAGATAGCAACGCATGCGAGTTCGACCGAGCAATGCTCTAACAATCTCCCCTTTGTCAATTTTAGTGGCAAAACTATTAATACATATGGAATACAAAAAATATATAAATAAACTTTGTAGCTCCTATTCCACATGTCTAATCTTCAACAATACTCGAAATCTTCGTCACTTCCAAGTAGTCCAATGATCCCAAAGGTTGTAAGTTTAGTATCATCGTTGTTGAAAATCCGTAGCTATAACAATGAGAAAAAAAATGGTTCTCAATCATTGTTATACAATGTCATAGTATTATTACACAACGTCAAAGTCCAATTGCATCACAACTTCAACAACAATACTATGGTGATACTTCACTCCCCTTAGTCAATACTCCATCTCACATGGAAACCACTCCCCTTACATAATGATCCGAAAACCATATGTATTTGTAGTGTGAACTACATATTAATTCTCCCCTTTTTGTCAATAAAATTGGCAAAGGTACAAGAACGGGATCCTAATGAAATTTCCGTAGAGACATTTCATGACCAAAGGTAAATGTATATCATCTTGTTTAGATGCAATCATAAAGCCGAAGCTAAATGCATTCATCAAGGAGTTTATAAAGATACAAGATAACCCCTATAATATTCCACACGCACTCCCCACAAAGATTTGGCAATTAAGCACAAGTTCAAAAGAACTCTCCCCATAATATGTCATTCCCAAGGAACAACAAGAGCGACCTTAATTTCAAAAGAAAAGAAGGATTTCTTTGGACATCAACAAATTACATACAAGTATGAATTTGGAATCCAAAAAATATTCAATCAAATTAACCGTAAGCGAACCAAGATTAATTTGACTAAATATGCTCAACACAAGTAAACTTATGGAGACTTAAAAATCAATTAGATTAATCACAAGAGAACCATAATTAATCTAATGGAATACACAACTAAACTAATCACAAAAGTAATCAATTTAATTATTGTACATAACATCAGAAGAACTTGCGAGCAGCTAAATAACAAACAAGATGATTAATTTAGTTTATAATGCTAAACATAAAGTACCTTACCAGAACAACAACTAAACTAATATCATAAATAATCAACTTTGAGTTGATTAGTGCTCAACATAAGACGCATTACAGTACTAACATATATCACAAAAATATGGATAGGCAAGACTAATACTGTATGAATACACAAGGATTCATTCTATTTTCCATCACCATTTGCACAATGACATATAATAGACATAATCCTTGAATCAGCAAAGATTTTAACCTATCTTACATCAAAAATTGACAATATAGGCTTAACTTTTGTGTTTTTCAAAAGTCCATTCATTCTTTTATCAATATGTGCATATCAATTCAGAGCGACTTTACTTTTGACAAAAGATGGGACAATCAAGTTCACTGGACGTAAACATACAATATCCAACAAAATATTACAATATCAAAACCATAAAGTTCATCATGCACATCATCTTTAAAACAAGTTTAGGTTTACAAATAAATCTAAAAACAAGAAGATGAAACACGTTGGACATAGCTATGTGTAATCACAATGAAAATGGCTATTCCAATACACTAGTTATTCTTCAAATAAAACAGAAGAACAATAGAAGATTTACTAGGCAATAAGCCTTTAAAGAATTCTTTATCATCCCAGAAATCCTTGTGAGTCAACAACCATTGGAACATAAGGTTATTCATTAGGTTTATACTCAATAACCTGCAGTTCTTGTGAACCAGAGGCCTTGAATCTCATGAGTCTTTTAAAAGCCTTTATTTGTTGAATCTCTTCCATATATTATTATCAAACATCAGACTTTACAAGAATTTGGAAGGAGATGACTCTTATTCATACATTTTCCTTCTTTTTATTTTTAGATATCGAGACTAGCAGATATTTTCTTTTCCTTCAAATTAAAATCACTCATATAGGCTCATGCTTGGGTATCCATTTGCTCAAACAGTCATCTTAGATAAAAGAGGTTGAAGGAAAAGACTAAGGGTTTTGAAACCTTTAAAAGGTTATACGATAACCTCACCTATTAAGGCAGGTATGAGTAATACTCATATGTTGATAGACAAAAAGAAATCAAGAAAAAAAAGAAAAAAAAAAATTTCTAAAACTTACCAAGGATACAAATCATTGTCCTTTTGATCATGCATGAGACAAGATTTCAAAAATAACACAATCAAGTTGTGTTGTGGTGACAACTAGGTACTTCTCTATTATAGTATTATTGAAGATTAGACGACATGTGGAATATGATCTACAAATGTATTTATATATTTTTTTATTCCATATGTATAAATAGTTTTGCCGCTAAAATTGACAAAGGGGGAGATTGTTAGAGCATTGCTCGGTCGAACTCACATACGTTGTTATCTCAAGCATGTTTGTCAATGTTAGTGATCAAAACTATAAAGTCTTGATTTCTAGTCTACTATAGATAAGGTCTCGGACTAGGATAGCAAGTGTAGTTAAGCTCAAGAACTCCATGGAAATCATCATACAAGACGAAGGACTACTCAAGGAACCAGTGGATCTTCATCGCCTAAAAGGTATGTGGAGACTTGAACTTATCTATCACTCAAAAGTATATCTACTCTATCTCATATCTTGAGACAAAAGTTGTATTACTATATAGAAAAAGATTATACACATAAGTCATTTCGAGTTGAGTATATCTCGCTTATCTATTTCTAGAAATATGTGTTGGTAAAGCTTTCGCTTTAGCCAAGTTCATATTTACCTAGTGACGAAAGTCATGTTATGTTTCAATCATCTTGGAAATTTCACTGACGAAAAATAGTTTGTGAATAACAACTATATAACGTCCTCTAAGAATGTTTCAATGATTGAAATAAAAGTTTAGACAATATAACCACTGGAGGATATAAGCATTGTTGTGGTAACACATATATGTATAAGTCCTTATTGCTTGAACTGAAGTTTGCGAACTTTGTTGATCAAGTGAAACCGGAACGTGAGCCGTCAACTCAGTCCGCGAACTGGCATAGTTCTCGAACCTGAGAATATCTGTTGGAGTTGTAGCTCAGTTTCAGTCCACAAACTGACAAAAGTTCTCGACCCGAGAATTTCTGCTGGAGTTTGTAAACTCCAACCGGTTAACTTTAGTCCGCGAACTTGAGTAGGTTATGTCTAAAAACGATGTTTGTGAACTTATCATAATTAACTAAGGAATGATATTGCAAACCGTGGCTTTATAGTTCATGAATTGATTCGTGTGAATCACATCATTTGCTTCAATTGTGTCTTGTGCAGTACATAGGATCTCATAACAATTGAACAAATCTCTAACTAGTTCATTTGAGTCATTTGGACTAGTTATGGTAAAGCAGAATATGGTTGATATGGAAGTTACACAAAACCAAAATCGTCAAGTACATGTGTGTATAACAAGATAAGTTTTCGATCTAACGGTTGATAAATATTAGCTTGAATCTAATCAGGTTTTCATCTAACGGTGAATATTGAATGCTTTGTTACCAAGCTAACATTGATTGCAAACCCTGATTTGAAAAACTATATAATGGAGAACTCTAGCAACTGGGAAACCTAATCCCCACACATTCTGTGTGATACTAGTTTGCTAAGATAGAGTCATTTCTCCTTTAACCTTTGGCTTTCTTCTTCTAAAACCAGGTTAACGACTTAAAGACTTCATTGGGTTTGTGAAGCCAGACCGATACTACTTTTATCGTAGTTGTATGATCTGATCTTGCATCTTCTATCGTACGAGTCCAATTATAATAATTGGCATAAGATTTATTTCTCCGATAGGCAAGATATAAAAGTAATCACAAACATCTTCGTCTCATAGTTTGTGATTCCACAATATCTTTTTTTTCTGTGTCGAAAAAGACTATTGTGAGGTGATTGATAAAGCTGAGTTATTCTTCGGGAATATAAGTCTGGTTTTATTGATTGGTTCCTGTTCACCTTGATTTATCAAAATATGGAACAAAACTCATAGGTTTATTCATGGGAGACGAATTTATCTATCTTGTAGACTTTTCTGTGTGAGACATATTTGTTTATTAAAGTCTTAGACTTTGGGTCGTAGCAACTCTTGGTTGTGGGTGAGATCAGCTAAGGGAATCAAGTGTGCAGTATCCTGCTGGGATCAGAGGCGTAGAAGCATAAATGTTCCTTGGATCAATGTGAGATTGGTTGGGGTTCAACTACAGTCCAGACCGAAGTTAATTTCGAGTAGGCTAGTGTTTGTAGCGGCTTAATACAGTATATGTGTAATGTGGACTAGGTCCCGGGGTTTTTCTGCATTTGAGGTTTCCTCGTTAACAAAATTCTGGTGTCTGTGTTATTTCTTTTCCGCATTATATTTTGCTATCTAATTGAAATAATACAGGTTGTGCATTGTTCAATCAATTAGAATATCCGACCTTATTGGTTGTTGATTTAAATTGATTGACACTTGGATATTGGTCTTTGGTACCATCCAAGTTATCTCTATTTGATTAATACTCGCATATTGTATTTGCTTGAGTAAATCAAATTGAGAGATAGAGATAATAACTCCTTGAGATATTTTATCTAGATTGAGTCTGACTATCTAGTTGATTCTCCAGTCAAGTAACTCGGACTTTGTCCATACAGATTGCTAACCGAAATATTGGGTGTGGTTGTTAGACCCCTGCTTTTTCAAAAAGTGATACTTCATGTGCATCAATTATAAACGATGCCTTATAAATATTGATCCCATAAATAATTTTATCATTTGACCTAAAAGAACTATATGCTACTTTAAGCAACGAGTCTCATGACTTGACGCATTCAGCAACCTGTTGTATATATTTTTCTACAAAATACTCGAGATATCAAACATGTCACAAACTAGGGGATGCTTACTGGGGTATTGGTTAGGTGGTTTATGGCGTGCGGCGTGCAATGCACCCATTACGAGAAAGTGTCAGGAAAGGACGAACGGTTAACAGTAATGAGAGATAGAGTAGTGGGTCAAAAGGGTGACCGGTCTTCCCTTATAATGGAAACATGATGATCACCACCTTTTGCGCAACTCCACTTATCCACTACATAACTTCCTCCACTTCCTACGATATCAGGGTGCACTCGAACATGACTTGTATAAATAGGATTTCAACCTATTTCAAGAAAAAAGGACAAGGGTTATCAACAAAAGTATCCATAAACCATATTCTGATACAAGTCATAAAATATCTATACCTTCATAATTCAACATTATGTGTAGGATCAGAATATCGCAAGAAGGACACATTCGCGAAGTTCGATCAACAACACTTTGCGAGCATCGCAGAATGATTTGAAGAATGACGTAACAGATGACGATGGAAGAAAAATAAGAAAAGTGTGATGATTCTGCGATGATTAGAGTATTTGCGAAGATCAACAATAGAGCTCTTGTGAGAATGTCGCAATCCAGATCCAAAATTAAAGGACAGATTAGCTGTCACCCACTATGTAATTCCCTATATAAAGAGTTGAACATGCATAAGGAAGAGGGATCTTTTTTCGAGTGTTGAGCAAGTCATTAGGAGAGAGAAAGTCCACCACCACCAGAAATTCGCAGGGAAAACACAACAAAAGGAGGGGAAACATTTGTCATAGAAGTCGGAGCAAAGGCGAAGAATCTGTTTTTTTAATTCTATTATACATTCATACAAAACAATTGAAGACTTTCATGACAATGTTCTAAGAAGAGTTTTCGCAAGAGATGTTGATGAAAGAGATATTATGAACATTGCAATAATCTCACCACTAAAAGAATGGAAAAAGTAGGCTATCTCTTTCACAGCAGAAGAAGTTCCCGCAGGAGGAGAAGCACATGACAACCCATTAGTGGTAAGATTAGAGATAAACCCAAAACCAAAAGAAGATGAAGATGAAATCGAAGATTCATGGGCAATTAATAGAATTTTAATTGACACCGGGAGTTCTGTGGATATCCTATTTTATCATGCTTATAAGACTATGGGAGGCAAATATGAGGATCTAATACCTTCCACCTATAAAATCTATGGTTTTAATGGTACTGCTAATAAGCATAAAGGGGAAATCACTATGGGAATTCCATTAAAGGGGATATCTTCTAAGATCTTATTCTGTGTAGTTGATGTAGAATCATCTCCTTACAACGCCTTAATTGTACGACCTTGGCTACATGGGATTCTAGGTGTAGCATCAACTTTCCACCCATCCATAAAATTTCCTCATCCCAGTGGTATTGGAATCATAAAGGGAGATTGTAATGAAGGAAAGAAGTGCAATGAAATCGATGTAGAATCCTACGAAGAAAAAGCTGCTAAGAAGGAGAATTGGAAGTATAACATCAAACAAAAACAAAGAAGTGAGAGATTAATGGTTAATGCAATAACAAGCAACAAAGATGTCGCAGACGGAATTACTGTAGCAAAAAGCAACAAAAGAACAGAGGCCGAAAACAACAAAGGTAAAAAATTTAAATTGTGAAATGAAAGAAATATTGAGAAAAGAAAAAGAGATGTATGATTGATTTGTTGCGAAAATTTCAAAAAACATATTTTACTTAATGATAAAAATAAGATTTAGAAATTACAACAGAGCTGAAATGCGAAAGAAGAATCCTTAGAATGGGACGAACCTTTATGACGTACACCCTAGTTCACGAATAAAATTTCGCAAGAGGAAAATATAAGACCTAAAGTGCGTCATAGAAGGGGGTATCTGTTACATGACTCAGCGATAAGGTTACACCGCTGCTGGAACCTAAGTCATGGAGATTTGGGGTCAATAAAAGCCCATCCAGGAGAGGTACCTTGGATTTTCAACCTAGACTTATGATTTAGTTTGGACAACTGAGGGTCTCTTCTAAGGGGTGTAGAATATGACCAAGGCGCTGAGGTACACGGTTGAGCCAAGAGTGCCCGGGGCATATGAAACTACCCTGGATATTCTTGGAAAGTCTTGGCTATGATGCACTCGGACCGAAGAAAACCCCACTTAGGGTGCAGTCTCGTAACCATAAGACATATAGGAAAAAGGGATAAGAGGATGCGAACACAACTGGTTGTTGTTAAAACTGGATGGGAGGAGCTAGTCTTGTATGGCAGAAGTATGTCTCCTTGAAAGGGAAACCAGGGGGAAGATAAGGGCGGCACCCTCCATTAGGGAGCTGATAAGTGTCTTAAGACGCAAATGTCATGAGGCTATATTTTCGCAAGAATATTTAGACTTGTCATATTTGTGCAACATTCCTGAAGAGGCAATAATACAAAAGAGAAGATAAGACGATATCAATGGGTCATTACATGCAAGTGTAAAGACGCCCTGCGATTTCGTCGCAAGACGACAATGTCATGGGGTTTTAGTTTCGCAAGAAAATTTAGGCCTGTCATATTGTCGCAGCAAAAATAAAAAAGAACAAAGAGTTAAGGCAAGATCAATTGGTTTCTACATGAAAGTGTAGATACATCCTGTGATTTTATCGCAATGAAAAAATATGGAAAAATAAGACCTTTACTTAGGAAGGAAAAATAAGACCACATCAGAATACAAGAAAGAATGCAATCTTATAATTTATGATTGCGAGATTATGCAGAGATAATTGCGATTTTATCGCAAATTATTTTACTAAACAAAGGTGGCTTGCTCAATCACTCATTTGAATACAAATAACAGAGGCAAGTATGGGAATGCATAGAATGAGTTAAAATGTTATTTGTCTTCACATGATAGATTTACGCATAAGGTAAAAAAAAAAAATTTGTATTTTGGTTAATCATGTTGCAAGAGAGAAAAAATTTTCTAACACATGCAGGATGAAACAAGAGAAGTAGAGCTTATATTGAAGAGAAATTCGCAATGATAGATTACAAGAATAGAAGATCAGAGAACGAATGTACAAGTTTTTCAAAAAATCGGACAAAAAAACGAAATCTATTTCTTGCTTGATTCTTCCTTGTCTCCATCAGATTCGTCACTAGAGCTTTCTCCCTTATCTTCATCAGATTCTTCATCAAACTCTTCTTCTTCATCAGCTTCACTATCAGAGATTACTAGAGAAGGAGTATTTTCTGGGATTTTATCTAAGAGACAAGAATATTTGGAGTGGGGAATCTTATTTTCATCACATATCTCTTTGATGGTGTCATTACTGAAAGAAATTGCATAATTCCCAAAATTCGCAATAGTAATCTTCATTTGAGTCTTCAACCTTGAACATTTTTCATTGCGAGAAGATAAATCTTTTGCGAGCTTCACTTTCTCATTCTCAAGCTCATCAATTCTCTTGCGATATCTCTCTTCAGATTCTGCGAATGTATAACAATAAGTCAACAATCTGATAGTGTTTTATGAAAAAAGCAAACAACTAAATAAGTAATAACAATTAACAACCTTCTTTGTTAGAGATCATATCTCTAATCAAGGCTATTTGCTCATTTTGAAGACTAACATTTACACCTAAGTTACTTTTGGCGTTATCTAGAACTTTCGCAGCCAACCAAATTCATCATCATCATTTATGAGAAGACTAGAGCGAGTTTGGTTCTCTCTCTCGCAGAGCACAACATTTCTACGTTTGAGATCATATCTTTCAATTTGGACCTCAAGAAGAGTTTCTTGGAATCTCGCTAAAGTTTGAGCACCTTAAAGAGAAATACGGTCTTTTTCATCTAAGAGATCACTATATTTGGTTCTTAACTTATTGATTTCTTCTTTGGAATTATGGAAGAAACGTTTAAACTTATTAGCCATAGTCAAGGCAGATCTACAGTCAATTTATAAGAAGCGAAGTTTGGATATGAGTTCATCTATGGGAAAAGGTTTAATCTTACCATTTAAAAAACTATTTAGAGAAGTATTTAGGTGTTCAAGAAGAGTATCATCATCCATAAGATTGGGAAATGTGTGAAGAATAATGAACCATATAAGAAGAGATAATGTGAAAATGAAATAAAGAAAAAGGAGAAAAAAATTCTATACCATAGAGTTGCTTATTGGCATTTTGGAGACCAGGGATTTTATTCTTTTGGACAACAGATTCAGATTCCAACTGGTTGTTCTTTTCGCCAAGATCAGCAGTTTTAGATTCCAATTGGTTATTCTTCTCGCGAAGACCGGCAGTTTCAGCTTCTAATTTTTTATTCTTCTTGCGAAGTTCAAGATACTTCTTTTCAAAGGCCGCACGCCTTTTTTCCAAGTCTGCGGTAACAGCATAAGAAGCTTTCCCAGCCTGTGAAATAGTGCAGCGAATTTTATGAATAAGTTAAGAATTCAAGACAAAAATAAAAAAAAGAAAAGTATAAGTATAAAAATTTACCAGACAATTGAGTGAATGTAAAAAACTTGGAGATATAGATCTTGAAACAACACACAGAGATTCATTATCCTCTAAGAGGGGAGCATCGCAAATATCAGCTATGGATTGGCAGGCATTGGTAAGAGAAGTATCACCGATTCCTTGCCAAGAATTAGAAAAAATACTGGACAATTGGGCTATAGAAGACTCAGATTGTGAAGCTTCCTTCGCAGAAGAAACATCATCATCATCATCGCTATGATCACTAGAATTTTTGCTAGATTGGACTTTTCGTTTCTTTGAAGGAGGGGCAGCGGATTTATCTTTGCGAGAAATATTCTTGCCTTTACCCCTAGTCTTTGCAACTTTGACAGGTTTTTCCACTTCAACGATAACCTACATACACAGATAAAGATAAGAAATAGAGGCAATAATATATTGTGAAGAATCATAAAAGAATATTTCTTACTTCATCTGTGAATGATCGAAGAGCTGATAAAGTGCTGATTTTCCCAGTCTTGCTATAACTTACTTTCAACCTTTCAATCTGATAATTTCACAAGTGAAAACATTGGAGTGGTCAGTAAAATTATATATAAGAGTAAAAAGAACAACAATTCAAGCAATCAAAGTGTAGAAATATACCTCTGCTTCTCTCTCAGGCCAATTAAATACCCATGGTTGGTATGCTGCGAGATTCGCGGGTAAAGCATGAGAACTGGAGATGTACGGACCCTCTAAGATTAGGGGAAAGATACACCATTTATCATCACTTGAATGACGTGGAGTTGTATTAGTGCCAGGATTCCAATCAATGTCTTGCATGAGTATCTTGTCATCAGCAACATCATTTTTCTTCCTCAAACGAACACCCCAGCAAGTGCTGTCTTTTTTCATAGGAATTATCTCATAATTCGCAACGAAATTTTCTACGGTATACTTCGCAGGAATAATCGCAACATTAGCAAACTTGGGATTCTTAACTTTTGAGGGGTAAAGAGATCCCTTACCAGCACCACGATTAGCAAACTCGAGCATTAAGAGAATGAAGTCTCCACTCAATTGATATACTGCTCGCGAGAATTTCGCATGAGAAAGAATTTCATAGAATAAGGGAAGTTCAGGATCATAAAGGGGAATAGGAAGACCAACGAGAAGCTGACCTAGCGAGACTATGATCTTTTCATGATTGCAAGGATGATCAGAAAATAAACTAATAGAAAGTTCAGATTTAGGGTTTTGACCAGAAATGGGAGATAAAGTAAAACATTTGGTTAGAAATTCCTTTCGAATCTCTTCAAGAGAAATTTCATTCTTACTACCAGCTGGAGGCATTTTTAGTATGGGAATGAAGAAGAAAATAAAAATTGAAAGAAAAATAATTAAGAAAACTTACAGTAGTAGGAGCGGAAGTTACGGAAGAACAATGAAGTGAAGTTGCAGAGAAAGTAAGAGGGAAAATAAAAAGAAGAAAAGAGAGGGATAGGAAGAATATATATATAAAGGGTAGAAATTCTTGAGAAGACAAGTGCATTAAATGCGAGGAGAAGATGTGAGCGGTTAAAAAGCGGCGGTTGAAAAAGACGTGTCAAGAGATGGATGGAAGAAAAGATACGTGTAACAAAACTCACGCAAAATGCAGAATTATGTCAGCACAGAAGAATATGAAAAGATGAATAGTTACGGCATTTTGAAGAATAATTTCTCATGACATTCTCTCCTTCGCAGAGAAGACATGAGAAGAGGAAAGATGTAGGATCAGAATATCGCAAGAAGGACACATTCACGAAGTTCAATCAACAACACTTTGCGAGCGTTGTAGAATGATTTGAAGAATGATGTAACAGATGACGATGGCAGAAAAATGAGAAAAGTGCGATGATTCTGCGATGATTACAGTGTTTGTGAAGATCAACAATAGAGCTCTTGCGAGAATGTCGCAAGTCAGATCCGAAATTAAAGGACAAATTAGCTGTCACCCACTATGTAATTCCCTATATAAAGAGTTGAACATGCGTAAGGAAGAAGGATTTTTTTTCGAGTGTTGAGCAAGTCATTAGGAGAGATAAAGTCCAGAGCGGTTGTTAATTCTTTAGCTTCATTTCCTTGTTCATCTTGTAAAATTTGTGAGATTATAAAAATTATGATTGTTGATCTAAAATGATTTGATTGTATGAATTCTTGTGAGGGGTGTAGTGTGGGATTTCCTGCTACTACATTCTGATCTCAAACACCTTCTTCGCTTCCCTCCCTAAGATCAACTCTTCTCCTTTACTTTGTGACCGAATTGAATCTGGAACAGCCATTTCTTGGTTTAGGACAGAGTCTTATAGATTGATCTCTCGAATCTAAAAGTACTCCCGTGCAGTACATTTTTTTAGGGTTTGAATTCATTTCTCATCAACACACCCAAATTTAACAAAAATAGAAGAATAAGTTTTTACCCCAAAACAACTGGAGACTATAGTGGGAAATTAACCTCTCGGTTGCGAAGCTAATTTCTCGATTTTTATTTCAATCTTCCCAATTTCCAAGATGTGGATCTTAGGCCTGGATCAGCAACAAATCCCGATGTTACTGGCGCTGAAAACACCCATGGTGTCAACATTACTACTGGTGACACCGATGTACCGCCTACCAGCATGATAAACACATCTCATGGAGCTGCAACCTCTACCACTAACACCAGCGGTGCAGGAAACATCCCCTCCGGTGTGACACCTCCAATCACCAGAGCCATATCCGTCATCGCAATTTCTAATGTTTCTTCGAGCGTAACACCCCCAATTATTACCAGAGCTACTGCCACTCCTTCACCAGAATGGGAAGCTGGAGGAACCAGAGGAATCCAACCCCCTATTACCATCGTTGATTTGATGGAAAGCAAAGAAGTTCTCGCTAAGGCTCATACAGATATGGCTACAACTTAGAAAGAAGTACTTACTTTCCTCAAGACACTAACGGAGTGGCTACTGCAAGAACCACATCAACCCATGAAGCCAATAAGGAGTAATTTTAATACTCCTGACACAAGCACTTCAGCAGGGTGCGCCTTTATAAATGAGGAAATTCGCATTGCTCCTGAACGTTCGTGGGAAAGGAATCAGCCATCCAGCTTTATCAAACGCGAAGACCTGGAGCGACTCCTCCAAAATCGAGGCAAGGAAAACCCGGTGGACATGCAGCATCATCAACCTCCTTATCCTCCTGATGTGCAAAGAGTTCCTCTCCCGAGAGGATACTCTTCTCCTCAATTTTCCATTTATGATAGTATTGGTAACGCTCGTGAACACATCTCTCATTTTCTGGAGTATTTAGGAGAACATGAATAAAATTATGTCCTCCTCCTGAAAGAGTTTTCAAAGTCACTTACTGGAAGAGCGTACACCCGGTATAACAACATCGCGCCAAACATTATATCCAACTTGTGTGAGATGGTCACCGCTTTCTACAACGAATATTTCTTCGTATCTGAGAAAATCACTGTTTCGGACTTAGGAAGGATGTTTCAATGAAACAACGATCATCCAAATGATTATGTCAAGAGATTCAGGATTCAAGCATTGGATTGTCACGATCCAAACATTACTGAACAACAGTTGGCGGAGTCATGCATTAATGGTATGGTTCCCATCTATTGTGCATTACTGGAGAACCTGTATTTCCAGAGATTTTATGAACTTCATGAAGCTTCTAAGAGGTCGGCTACAACAATATAGGCACTGTTTGAAAGAACCAAAACAGACAGGAGTAAAAACGCATGCGAGACTCGAGGGAACAAGCGCCTCATTAACAAGCAATATAACACCGGGCCCTTTGTGAGCGTAGTAGGTGAAGGAGGAAAAAGGAAAGTTTCAGCAGCAGAACAACAACCCAAGTGTGCAGCACCAGTGCATCATACGATTCCATCATGGAAGGCCGCGGCAAAGACCCCTGTACAACAACAAGAAACTGGAGATGCTTCTCCAAACTTCTCATTTCCAATATAGGAAGTAATTAAACTCCTGGAAGCGTGGATTCAAGGTGACGCCATCAGGCTACCTCCTCTCAAATGTCCACCAACCGAGGAAGAAATGGCAAATCCCAAATATTGCCGTTACCATAGGTTCGTCAATCACGCAATCAATGACTGCAACAAATTGAAACACATTTTCAAGGAGAAGGTAGATGCAGAAGAACTTCAATTAGGAACCGAAGGATTTCATAGAGACCTTCTTCCCGTCAGGAGTTGCATGATTTATGAGGACTCCATCAACAAAACTGTATAGTCTATGATGGAGCATTTATGTAAGATTCTGTATTTCTCTAAGGCGCATCGTCAAGATATATTTGCATCCCTTAATCATGTTGTGTCAGGCAAGTGGCTATTTTTCAGTCGAAAAAGCTGCTCCCAAGTCCCAAACTCTCTTAGAAGGAACTATTAAAAAATTCAACTGGGGACTACTGACCACCGCCCACCTGAAGGATGTTGAGATCGACAACACGCTCATTGATGTAGCCTCTGACTTCAACATTGTTACTGTCAAGACTCTGAAAGCTGCAAGAATTTGAAAACAGGAAGTTGTTCGCTGCCCAACTATAATCTAAAACCCAGAAGAAGAATAAAAAAATTCTTACGGGTACATTAACCTCGAAATCAAGGTAGGAAATGTTTTGACACACGACAAGTTTCATATTGTTAAAGAATACCCAAATTATGATATGGTTCTGGGACGCTCATGGGTGCATAGAAACAAAGCAAAGCTAAGAGTATGTCCTTTGCAAGTATCTATACCTGAAAGGATTTACAACAAGCTATCCAACCCTGAAGATTATCTGTTGCCATATCGACATCTCGACAATGTGACGCAACTGCCCAGAAAGATCCCAACGACGTTCCTCCGCAGATTTCGAACACTTTCTGCAACCAATCACTCCTCATTCTGCCAAGGTTTGGGGACTCGATCCGATTATAAACCCGGCCGTCACTAGGAGATGTGAATGGGATGCTGGTCCTTTTAAGTATTTCATCAAGAGTTTAGAATCTTTCACGGTTAAGGATGAGGGATCTTGGAAAGTAATGGCGCAATTCCCAAACCTATTCCAAGTTGGATATATGGTAGTAAGAGTTTTTGCTCAGCCTGCTCCATCATATTTCGCAGAAGAGAAAGACGAGCCGTACCTAGTGGAAAAAATTATTTTGGGAGGTTACTATAAGATCATCGATATTGACGAGCTAGAAGTTATAGTAATACACTCACGGTGGCTCAAACCTTTCAATACCTAAGATGTTGTGCCACAATTTCCTCCAAAATTTCTTTTAGTGTTTTCTTTAGCATTTTCCCTTTTCATGCAATATTTGTAATTTATCCAAAATAATTGCACTGCTTGCATTCATAATTAGGGTTTCAATTTATCAGTTAATCCAAGTATCATTTCCCTTTTAGAAATCTCTTTACTCATGAATCATCTCAAGGAAAAGTCTCGAGTAAACCCAAACCCTCACGAAATCATTACTCATTAATTCGAATCCATAAAAAATCAAACCATGCAAGAGATGTCTCATATCTTTCAAAATACCTAAGAGGGGAATATGTAAAGGAAAATAAAGCACAAGATCATCAAGAAGCGACATATTCTTTTTGGAGCAAACATCTTTCGTATCCGAAGAGCAGTCTGCTTCAACCTTCGCTTGACGAGATTCCCAGAAGAAGTTTTGTTTTCTGTAGTTTTATGGATTTTTGGAATCCCCTTCACCGAACCAAGAAGCAATGAATTTGAATCCAGCACACATTACACTCCCGGGTTGCAACTACTTCTTCAGAAATGGCGCATTGAATCACATTACATGTGCCATTAATTGGAGATGAAGCCTCCTCACCTAACAAGCCTGGATTTTGGATTTTTTAATTTGTGACAACGTGTCCATGCTTCTACATGCCTAGCCGGCACCCACAAATATTCAATAAGCATGTAGTCTATACCGGGGATTATCAAACAAAAGAATGGGATGAACTCGTTTTTCGAAATTAAGGGTTATGACGCCCTCATTGGAGTTCTCTCCAGAAGCTGCTTCAATGTTCTCTCCATAAGCTGCTTCAATGTTCTCTCCAGAAGCTACTTCGATGTTCTATCCAGAAGTCGATTCAACATTCTTTCTCGAAACTGCTTCAATACCTCAGCAATCCATACAAACCAACTATACCATGTCTGCCACATCGCCAACAAAGTCATATTCGGTATTTCTAGATTTCCAATTTCCTGTGGAAGGGGTGCATGAGCTGCCAATAGTTTGGATACAATATAAATCTATCAAATACGACTTCCGCTCATTGATCAATAAATGATGAATCCAAAAGTATGTCGCAGAGATATTTTCACATATCCAGCCATGCCATGGGATCTAAAGTATAATTAGGGACTGCTCAATCGCATCCCATTCCATACAATAATCCAAGATTCAGAAGATGGTTCAAAGGAAGTCACTTGTAACGAAGTCCTTAAAGACTTGATAGCAGCACGCTGGCAACAGAACGCCTCTCAGCTCGTTTACTTCACTCAAAGACTCCGGAAGATTTTGCCCATATAAGCATTCCAAGCATTTCATCATCGCAATTAGAAGGGAAAGAATGAGCCAATGAGATAAAGAGTCGGGATAAAAGCAATTCCATTCCACTTAATGCTCTGGAGTTTAAAAAACATTTTAGTTACAACTCAGCAGTCCAGACTCCAAGCAACTTAAATTCGAGGCCTCTCGCAATCGAGCGCACTGGAGTTAGCAAATTTCGAAATCTACCTGGACGAAATTGACGTATGATAGGAGGACGATCACTGCGTGCTTTGATACTTCGTTAAACATGTCTTGCTCAAAGACCTAGCCGGCCTCTATCCTGGTAACATCTGTCTACCTTGCCTCATAAGTTTATCTTTATTTTTCACCATCTAGTGTTTACCCTGCAACAATGTCACTGTTACATACTAAGCATGGGACTTAATATTGATGGTGGTTTTTAGTTCAGGGTTAAAATTGTAAAGCCCTATATTTAATGCGCCATCATTCTGCAAAGAAGTTGAGCCATTTAAAAGTGATGAGTGCTCGTGCCTTTTTACTTACATGCGTATTGAGCAATTCAGTATATTTATATGAAATTTATCCAGAATTGTGCGTGTAGCAACAATCCCAAATATTCTGTAAATTTCTGAGTATTTATTCCATTGTTCCCAGTTGAACTCTTAATACTGACATGACATGACGACTAATGTTCACTCTCAGCCGAGTAGCATGAATCTCCGAAGTGTCGGGATTGAGATGCATGTGGAAGTACTCAATCAAAGGCACGCAAAGTTATGCTTCCCTTTAATATTAAATTAGTGATTTTTGTATCAGTATGCAAAATTCACCAAAATTTGATTGGTTTTGCGGCAACCCGTAAAATTCAGTCTTTTAACCTAATTTTATCAATTTGCAAAAATTAGGTTTTTTGCACCATGCGCAATATCCAGAACCCTATTGGTCGAGATCAAACTTATGTAACATAGGAAACTAATCCTCCATGGAGCTAGTAGGAGAAAAGTCCTACCAGAAAACAAGAAATAAAGAGGAAATGTGGCAAATAGAAGCAACATCAAAAGGAGGCGCTGCCATGCCACTTGGCCGACCGATATGCTCCAACAGGCACCGCCTGTGGCTGGATGGCTGGCCATTTATAGGTGTTTAAAAACACCTCTCTAAGTATTGATTGATTATGATTTCTTAGCTAGTTTTCTTTTGAAATTGTATTATTAGCTTTCTTTTATATTTTATGGGAATTATGGAGCTTATTCCCGAAAAGAACAAGAAATCATCTAATTTGCCAAAAGAGAGGCGGAATTATCAGTGCATGGAAACCACTACGGCAGTCGTGTGGGTGTCAAGAGGTTGTCTCTCAGTTCTGAAAGTTGTGCCAGCTGAAGGTTGGCTTCCAAATCAAAAAATCACCTTTGACGAAGAGATTATGTGGTTTATATTATGTAATATACCAAATAAATGTACATAATTTGAGGATCTGAAGCTTCTTACCAAAGATATGTGTGTTCTCACTGAACCTCAGAACCCATTTGGAAAACACCCTCACAAGAAGAACGTCAAAGTCTGTATCATAATTCCAGTCCAGAAAGTTATACCAACAGGCATTCCCCTTTTTACTAATGGAAGAAATGAACCTTTTCTCACTGAATGTAAACATATTATAGCTCCAAGATACTTCTGTACTTCTTGTCGCATCATGGATCACAAGGATCAAAATTTCCCTTCTTGGAAGCTTAAACAAAAGAAAATCAAAGAATTGGATCCTCGTTGCAACAACTACAATATCCCAAGAGTTTTGAAGCTTATGATGCCTTCTCCTGTCAAGGAAGCAAATATCTCACCTGCAAGTACTTCTGAGACTAACACTCAAAATCCTGAGGATATTCCAGATACCCCTATGAGTTCAACAATTGAAGTAACATCTAAGAGCAAATCTGTAGTGGTTGATCAAAGAGTGGAAAACACTGCTCAACAAATTTTGTCCAACAACTTTCAGATGGGCCCATTTGTCAATAGATCCTCTGCTTTGAAAATCCTTGATGTTGGTCCTGTTCAAAAGCATATATCTCAAATGGAAAATGGTTTACCAATAATAGTAAAGCAAAGTACTACTAAAAATGTTAATGTAGCTGCCTCAGTTACTGGTTCTGAGTCAACTCCCAGTGGACCGATTCATACTACAAACTCCTCAAGAAGATTCAAGACTGTTGCTTTACCAAATAACAGCCATATTGTCACTAGAGGATCTGTTAGTTCTGCTGAGAAAGATGCTATAGCAAATCTCAAAAGAAAGATCAATCCTAGGGCTGACCTGAGGAAGCGTACCAGAGCTAATTCTAATGTTGTTGGACTTGAAGCTATCTCTGAAGATCAAACCTCCAGTGAACCGGATTATGCTCAACTATGCTCTCTAATTACCAATCTGGGTGAATTACCAGATATAGACCTGTCCAATTGCTCCCTCAACACCCAAACTAGGTTCAACTCCTTTGGAAACTTCATTGTTCCTACTGATACTTCCCCAGTAAGCAATGGCGTATGCAACAATTCCCCTCTCAATGCTGCTAATCCTAATTTGATTACCTCCCAAAGTTCTACTCAAAGTGGTGATGGTTCCAATTCTTCGCTTGGTAGTGGTTCCGGCTCTCCTACCCATATAAACTCAATTCCCAATCAACCTATTTCACATACTACCTTGAATCAATTCCCTGTCAATAATATAAATCTTATAGCATTGGATATTAGAGGCTTTGGAAAGAAATTTGCTATTAGATAACTTAGCTTGCTCTGTAAAAATGTTAATCCTGACATTATCTTCCTTTCTGAGACCAAAATGGGTAAAGATATGGCTGCTAGGAAACTAAAAAATTTGGGATTTCCATGTACCTTCAATGTCCCTAGTGTTGGTAGAAGTGGTGGTCTGGTGTTGGCTTGGAAAAAAGAAGTTCATTTGAATGTTATATCTTCTAGCTTAAGGGGCATCCATGTGACTTCAACCGATATCATCCACTCTAAAATTTGTCATATTCATTTTGTGTATGGTGAACCTGATAGTTCTCTTAGAGCCTCTTTTTGGGAACAACAATGGCATCAAACCATTGCTCCCATTGATGAGCTTGTTTTTGTTATTAGTGATTTCAATACTCTCCTAGGAACTGAAGATAAGAATGGTGGTCTAGAAGTAAATGGTTCTGATTTTGAACTATTAAAAAACTTTTGCTCTACTCATAACTTGTTTGATCCTGGCTTTTCTGGTCCAATATTCACTTGGTATAATATGCAACAGGGTCCTGATTTAATCCATGAAAGATTAGATAGATATTTTTTAAACAAAAAAGCTGAAGAGCTTTGTCCAAAACTTTGTGTTAATAATCTTCCTAGAGACTCTTCTGATCACTGCCCCATGCATATAGGTTTTAACTATAAGGAAAATTGTATGCCTATGCCTTTTCATTTTATGGCCATGTGGATAGATGATCCTACATGTAGAGATATTATTGCTAATTCCTGGTCTGTCAATGTTATAGGCTCTCCTTCCTATAAACTAAAAGCTAAACTTCTTAGCACAAAAAAAGGTCTTAGAGACTTGAACAAAACTTCTTTTGGTAATATTCAAACTGATATATGTACCACTAGAAAAGATTTGTTAAATTCTCAGAATTCTAATCCAACTGATACTACCACTTCCTCTAGACTAAAAAACTAGACTAGAGTACCTCTACTGGAAAGACAAGTCTAGGGAAGTCAGGCTCATTGAAGGTGACAGAAATACTCCTTACTTTCATAGAGTAACTCTTTTCAGAAGAAAGAGGAATACTATCAGCTGGATCAAGGATTCCCTAATGATACCCTAACTGATAGAGACAGTATTGGGAATTCCTTCTTAGATTACTTTAAAAATCTTTACTCTTCTCAGCCCCAGTAGTTTCATGAAGAAATTCTAAATGATCTGCCTGTTAAGTTTTCAGCTGAGGATAATGACTTGCTAAATATCCCCCTCAATGCTGAGGAAATCAAAAATGATGTTTTTCAAATGGGAGGTAAAAAAGCTTCAGGACCAGATGGCTTTACTGGTCTTTTCTACCAGAAACATTGGGATATAGTGGGTGAAGCTGTGATTGATATGACCCAAACCTGCTTTAGAACTGGACATATAGCTAAAGATTTCAATCATACCAACATAGCTCATATACCCAAAGTCCACTTCATTTATAAAATTCTCTCCAAAACCCTTGCTAACAGGCTCAAACCCTTTATGAATAACATTATATCCCAAAATCAAAGTGCCTTCATACCAAAGAGGAGTATCTCTGATAATATTCTTCTTGCCAATGAAGCCATATATTCTGTTAATCATAATGACAAAGTTGAGGGCACTGCTGCTATTAAACTTGATATGTCAAAGGCTTATGATAAACTGGAATGGGGTTTCCTAGAAAAAGTCTTGAGGAAAATGGGTTTAGCAGAAAATTGGATTAAACTTATAAATCAATGTGTGTCTACTGTCTCTTGTTCAGTTCTTCTTAATGGTAGTCCTACCGATTTTTTTAAACCTGAGAGAGGCCTTAGGCAAGGGGATCCTTTATCCCCTTACCTTTATATTATCTGTGTTGATGCTCTATCTTCTTATATAGATAGTCTCCAAAGAAATAGCTCTCTGAAAGGTATAAAAATCTGTAAAAATGTCCCTGAGATGACCCATCTCCTTTTTGCTGATGATTCTCTTCTCCTCTCTACTGCCACTACTGAAAACTTTAATGTTATAAAGAGCTATCTTCAAAAGTATTGTCTTAAAGGTCAGGAAATAAATTTTGAAAAGTTTGGTATTCTTTTTAGTAAGAAAATCCATGAACATAGAAAATCCATTTTAGCTAATATTTTGGATATTCAAAGCAGGGATTTGGGGGAGAAATACCTGGGCACTCCTACTGTTTTTCAATCTTCCAAAATCCAAACCCATATGGGCATTTTACAAGCTGTGGATGCCAGAATTACAGTTTGGCTCCACAAACTTCTTTCCCAGGCTTCTAGAACTACTCTGATAAAACACATTGGCCAAGTTATTCCTATTTATCTAATGGGAGCCTTTCTGATCCCTAAAGCACCTTTGTAGGCAGATGGATGGGCACCTTTGTAAATTTTGGTGGGGTGAATCTTTAGATCCCAAAGATAAAAAAAACTTCATATTTTGGGATGGGATACTTTATGCTCCCCTAAATCTGAAGGTGGTTTGGGTTTCAGAAAAGCTGAGTTAAATAATCTGGCTATGTTAGCTAGAAATGCCTGGAAAATCGTTGAAAACCCTGACTGTATTGTTAGCAATTTTTTTAAAAGTTAGGTACTTTCTTAGGACTGATTTTCTCAATGCCAAGTGTCCTCTTAATTGCTCTTGGAAATGGAAATGTCTTCATGCTATAAAGGAGCTGATTAAACCCTTTGTTTCCTGGATTGTTGGAGATGGTAAATTTATCAATCCTTGGTGCGATAAATGGATACCAAGTTTAGGGACTGCTACCCCTAACCCTCTTCATTGATAACCCTTCTATAACTTCGACTGTTTCTAGACTCACTACTCATTTTGATGATGCTTCTGTCAAGAAGATTATCACTATTCCCTTAAGCCAGCTTTGCACTCCTGACAGGAGGGCTAGGGACCTTTCGAAGAATGGTAAATTTTCTTCAAAATCTGCTTATTTGGGACTCAGAGGCTTTTACCCCTGTCCCTATAAGACTCTTTGGTTACATATATGGAAAATTAGAGTTCCTTACAGAATTCAACTTTTTATTTGGAAAGCTGCTAAAAGTGCCTTACCATCTAGATATGTTCTCCATACCAGAATGCCCATGCATTCTGTTGACTGTACCATGTGTAAGGATCCTCTTGAAACTATTATGCATACTCTGGTCTTGTGCCCTTTTTCCTCTAAAATTTGATTTTTATCTAAGTTTTCTATAAATACTGTTTTCTTTACTCAAAAAACCTTTCAGCAGTGGCTTGTTTTCTGGTTGATGGACAAAAACTCTAGATTGTCTGATGAGGATCAACAGCTCTTTGTTGCTATCCTATGGTCGATATGGACTAGTAGAAATAACTTGGTTTTCCAAAATCTGTCTGAAACTCATAAGTCTGTCTTAGAAAGAGCTAAAGCCATGCTCCTACATAGGATGAATCATGTGGTAAACTCTCTTTCTAGTCTTATGGGTTTGAATCACAAATGGATGCCCCTAATGGTTGGATGGATCAAATGTAACACTGATGGAGCCTTTGATGACATTTATAGAGATAAGGGTGCAGGTTATGTGATGAGAGATCACACTAGCACAGCTTCCCTCTGTGCTTTCTAGGTGTTTGAAGTCTTGTCAGCAGAAGAAGCCGAAGCTAGAGCAATCTGGGGAGTTCTCAAGAAAGCTTTGGAACAGAAGATGTCTCATATTATTGTTGAAATTGGCGCAAAAAAGCTGGTGGAACAATTCTCCTTAGGTTCCTTTGATGGTGATTCTAGGACAGATGTTATTTTTAAAGATATTCAGTACTTTGCTTCCAGTTTAATTGCTTTTATTTTTACTTTCCAGCCTAGAACCTGTAATTATGTTGCCCATGAGTTAGCCCTATGGGAGAAACAGAAAAAAAACTCCAATGTACTGGTCTAAGCCTCCTCTTGGCTAGCTCCAGCAGTTGAGGCTGACCTTTAGCCTGTTTCCAGGCCGTTGCTTACAACAACAAAAAAAGGTTATTAATACATCAAGTGCGCATCCAAAGGGTAGATAAGTGTTGATTATCAATGAGACAACAGACTTCCCCATATTCTAAAGAAACAAACACCCATTATAGGAAGATGAAAAGCATGATCTGATTATCGTTAACACACATGAGGCTGAGGCTTAACGCGAGGGTGTTATAGAAAATAAACTTCATTTTGTGGTTTAAGCAAAAAAAAAAAAAAAAAAAAAAAAAAATCATAAATAGCACTATCAAAACACCATTGTTGGTAAATAGCATAATCTTTAAAATTTATTACATTTAGTAACATATGGGTGGAGACTAAAACTTGAGGTAAGGTGTTCTCCAAATGCTGGTTCCATTGACAGTGCTAGTCCCTTTAAACTACTCCAGTTAGCCATCTAGATATACCAGCTCAAGTTTTGCGCCCTGATCATTGTCAAAGAATTATATTTTCATTACTTGTGGCTTAAATATCATTCATAACCTTATTGAATGATGGTTTCATCTATATTTCCTATTCAAGCATACCTTTCTAATGCATTCTTCTAGTACTAAAACGGATAATCAAATTGTCTGCGAGTGCTCTTTTACTAAGGCTTTATAAAGTTGGTTTGGTTATATTTTCAAGGTCCTAATGCAATCGATATTATCTCTAAACTTACATATGGGATCACAAAAGATTAGACACCATGCACTCATGTTCAGAACTTTGCTTTAGGCAACAACAATTTCTAGGTTGTAATATTACAGTAATAAAGTCACAAAGGTCTGAAACTGTTGATTACTTATCTACATATGCAGGTTTTTTTTCCTTAGTTTATGTTGCCACTCTTAATTGATAAATTAAAAATGTAGCTCTTAATTGTTACTCAGACAAACCTTTTGCCCATTGCGCCTATCATCGGGCTGCCGAGTTGTTGCATTCACTTCTGCATCCTTGCTTTGCCATGAAACAAATTATTTCTTAGAACTGACATAAACTCCATCATTACTGCTGATTTGGAGAAAACGTTCTCAATTCAATAATACAAAATCAATAAGCAACTAACTAAACACGCCCAATTCTACAATTTTACATATACGCTTTATGAGTTTGTAGCATATACAAAACTTTTAAGAGAGAAATTTTCAAGATGTGAACTCACAGTAGATGCAAAAGCTTCCTTGCCACCTCCATAAAACATAAAAACAGCTAACACTTCGAGTGGATTGACCCCAATATCCTATCACCATTGCATTTTCCTGATCCAAACTGAGTAGCATGGATTGACCCCAATATCCTATCACCGTTGCATTTTTGGTCAATGTGTCCATGATATTTTAAGGTAACTCCACGTCTAATTCATGATTCCTGTCAAGTAAAAATGTATTAAATTTCCCTACACATACAGTTTCCATCAAACATGGAGCTACAAAATAAACAACCAACATATTGTTACCTTATGCGGACGAACTTCATCATTACTTTGTGAATTTGTTGCAGTTTAAATTATATATGCATATTTAAAGCGCACCTGCAACATTAATCAAATTCGAGCCTACAACGATTACAACAACAAAACCATCATTCTCAAGTGATGTGATTGATACTCATTGTTCAATAACAGAAAACCTATAATTGAAATCATAAGAAAAAAACATAATCTAGTAATAAGACACTATTTATTCAGCAACTAATCAAAATTTATTTAGGCAACTTAAATATAGAATTTCACAACAATTCATGTCGAATCTAATGCCTCATCTTCAAAATTCAACAATGAGCCACCCGAAATTCAACAACTATATTCATATAGGATCATGTCTTCTTTTCCCATAAATCTAAGTTGAGACTATGTTCATTCGTTGAGGATTGGGTGCTAGATACAGAATGTATTGGTGATTCATCACAGATTTGGTAGACAACATTAAGAGGCAGAGAAAATCGAGAAGCTGTAATGATTTCAACCGAGGGACTCAAAAATAGCCGGAAACATCCTAGCACAGGAACTCCCTCTTGAGAAACTTTTGAAAGCTTAAAGTACATGGGTCCTTTATCCAGGGCACCTTGATTTGACAGTTCAGTGAAGCAGGACGCTGGCAATTTAATTTTATCTCCATAACCTTGGAAAGAAACAGCTTCAAGAACACGATTAAAGATCGCTCCATCTGCAGCAACTGAATTTTGTTCAGTTTGTTGTTCAGCCTGTATTAAGAAATTAATGCTATTCATAATGAATATCAACCCTTGTTATCTATCAATACAAAATTGCTTACGACTAGAAAGAGTCAAAAACTAACACTTCCATAGAGGGTGCAATTACAATGCCAGCAAAATAATACAAAGGGAGCTTATTTATAAGTTTACACAGTCTAATATGTCAGTAACTATTGATTTCCCACAATGCAAAAAGACTCAAACTTTACAACCCATGAGTTCATCAGCTTGCAAATTCATCCTAAGTTTGTATTGAATATTTGTGTTTTCTTCCTCATCACGGTTTATCGTATTATTCTTTTCCTGTTATGTTATGTATATACTTTTTGTTGTAGCCTACTAAACCCAAAATGAACATTCCTATTCACCATCAACCTAACCTAGTTGTATACAAAAGCAATCAAATTTATACATGGGAATAGGTAAAAACTCAAACAAAAAGGGATTTTGATTGCCAATCTAAAAGCTTCTGATTTGGGCCTAGCTCTAAATTTCACTATGATCAAACAAAGGAAACTAAGTTAAGCAATCAATTAACCTAATAAGCTTCAAATCAATCAAATTTGTCAAAAAAAAAAAAAATCCTATAAATCTAATTAGATATTAATAATGGAACAGAGAAAACTCATAAATAATAGATCTAAAACGAACCTTAAGAAGAGCTACGAATTCTCTGAGCAGCTTCAGTTGCTTCATGTTGTTTCAAAGCTTCTTGTTTAGCTTTGAAATTCAAAATCATGAGGACTAAATGAAGTTCCTCACTCAATTCAATGAAATTACTATACAACACAAAATCACACCTCACATTATGTGAGTTTCTTCTTACATATCAAGTAAACCAAGAAATTACCATCAATTCTAGGAACCGATGAACCAACAATTTGACAAATTCTGAGATTTAAATCAATGAATAATACCCAAATAGTAAAAACGAACAACATCCCATCACCACTTTTGTTTCCTCCAATTTTGGTTCATCACTTCTAACTCATTCACCATTATTAACTCATCACCTGATTACTATAACTAACAAAAAATCAATCAAAATAAAGAAAAAAAAACTAATTTGGATCTATTAGTTAAACTATCAAAATAATTAGTACCTGAACGGGTGATTCAAGTTATTTCTTTAGCTTTTTTCCATAGAATAAGACAGATTCCATAATCTAGCTTGAGAATCATCACTTTCACGTCTCCGTTTGATGAATACTAGTATTTTTTTTCTCTGATTCTTGTTGCTCAGGGAGGCGAGAGGAAGAAGTGTTTGATAGAATTAGGTTTCAGATGACGAATTCGCACCCAACCACCCCCATATTTCGTTCACGCACACCGGCCCGCAGGCTTTATCAACTGTCCAAGCCGAAAACTCCATCCAGACGTTTCGGACCGCCGGATGACCTTCCTTGATTGATCCTGACCGTCTAATGACTCTCAAATTTCAGAGTCAAACACCGCCTTTTTTATAACATTGATAGTTACTGATGATCAAGAACTAAAACTAACCTCTACTTATAGGCATCATTGATACGATTATTAAATTGATTATCTGTCAGTTAGAAATTAGCTAAGCTAGCTACGGTGGTGATATTAAACTTTAAGTGCTCTTTGACACGACCAGTACACCATGGCATGGTTAAGAGGCCACGACTGATGATGGAGTTGATTCCATGATTATAAGCCACGACTAATTATTTGACACAACCAGCAAAACACCAAGGCATGGTTAAGAGGTCACAGCCTCGGCTAATTTGACACGACCACCAAAACACTAGGGCATGGTTAAGATGCCACGGCCGGGGCTTTTGACACGACCAACAAAACATTATGGAGTGCTTAAGAGGCCACGGCCGGGACTGTAAGCCCTGGCTAATTTAACCCGTCCAACAAAACACTAGGCCATGCTTTAGAGGCCACGACCGAGGCTGTAAGCCCCGGCTAATTTGACCCGGCCAACAAAACCCTGGGATCGCAAGCCCCAAGTCTAACTAACTTATAGGATCGATGTTTGACAGTTCTAATTTAATTAGTTTTGTTAATGACTAAAATTTTGTGAGAGAATACCGACCAGCCGACCAAATAACAACAAAAAATCGAAGGTTGAGCCCCGGCCGTAGGCCGGGGTGATACCTAGTATATATATATACTAGCATCAGAAAGCATATAAATTTGGCTTACTTAGATAATTATTCCATCTGTGGGAGTTCAACCCACAACTACATGTGGGAGAGACCATGTGCTCTGCCATTTGAGCTAAAACAGCAAATACAATTATAATTTCTTGTTCAAAGAATTTAATGACATAAGAGATATATGGCAAGAGAATAGTGTTCCAAACACCCTGCTTCACATGCACATATAATCCTAACTTCATGATCTCAAGTCTATATCGTAGTGTTAAATAAGTTTGTCTACATCGTTCGTCATGAGCTTTTCTACTTTCTAGTTACAGATTCAAATACAAAATACGGATTCTACGAAGTGAGTATAGTGCAATCCAGAAAAGGATTCTTCTAAAGGAGCATCCAGAATTGCACATCATTATGTCAACTTAAGACTTTCAGAATGGGAATAGAATTTTATGAAACGACTAACCTCTGCTAATATTATTACTTCACTGACCCCAACTATTTCGTATTCAAGTGATTCATGTACACGCCTACGACGTTTGAATTTATTATGAAAACATAAGCAACAAATCCTAAATACACACAGGTAAGAGCGAATGGAGCATTACTTTCTATTGAATATGTGAATTTACTATTTCTAATATAGCAGCTAACTTGACGAAATCGTCGCAAAGAATTCCCCTCAACGTTTCACTATTAGCAAGTATATCATTAGGAAGGAAATGATGATGGATATTTTGCCTACACTTGTGTCATTCGCAATGCAAATCGCTTCCTCTTCAGTTCTATAACGCAAAAGAGGAGCAACAGGGTCAAATAATTCTTGGCTGTGGAGTAGAAAATAATACAGAGTAATTAAGGTGATGTGCAAGTTATGGCAACTGAAAAAGACAACAAGGTAGTAAATCCCCTATTCAGAGTGTTGAGCTTTTAAAAAAAAAATAACAATCATCTGGAACCTTCTTTTGCTACTCCCATTTGGCCAGCCGCAACAGTGGATCAGTTGTCATCAAAAAAGATAACATCATTACTTTTATAATAATAGATCGGGTATTGTAAAAATAATAGATCATTGGAAAAAAATCAATCAACTCTATTCATTTATGCTTCATCAACATCTTGTTTTTTCTAGGGTTTGCTTAAAAGAGGAAACCTTGACAGAAATATGAGAACAGAAATCATTATCACATTATCTCTAAGATATTAGGCCTCAAGACTGACTATTTGACATTTAGAGAACTATACTTATCAGTGATACTAAGCTTTAAGATTAAAAAGAGTGACTAATAGGAAATATAAATGGTCATTTCTGAAATGTGAAACCCATAGGTACATTATCATTTATTTTTTCCTGTAGATGGGTTTCTAAATTCAACATCTTTAACCGCATTGTGTTTCGTCACTAAGTGACTCTATCAAACTAATCATAAACTAACATCTTAGTCTAACCCATGACATAGATATTCCAAAAGGATCACTGTAAGGTTTGGCCTTCCAAATCAGGTGCCCTATAAAACATACTGAGCCACATGAAGATTTCTTACAAAAGTAGAGACTAAGAGTGACTTACTCTGCACTTTCTCTGCCACCAATATCCCATCATTTGTATCATCATTTTCCAGATTCATCGTTCCTTTTTGTTATTTCCACTTTCATGAGTGACAATATTATCTCGACGCAGCAGTCATGAGAAGTCATTCTCCTCTTCATAATTATTTCAAAGAGCAGAAAATTTGAACATGATATCAGGATTTCACATTAACTCTGAGATAAATGTTACTCATCTTCAGTTTGAAGATGATACACTCATCTTTTTGGATTCCAATGAAGAAGTAGTGGAAAATTTAGTAACGATTCTTCAAGTTTATGAAGTAATAATAGGTATGAGAGTGAATCTGGAGAAAAGAACCATCATTAGCATTGGAGCAGATAGCAAAGTATATGATTTAGCCAAAATAATGCACTGCAAAGTAGAAAAGCTTCCATTCAAATATCTTGGAATGCCTCTTGGCAGCTCATTGAAGCAAGCATCAATATGGGAAACCATTCTGGATAAATTTCAGAAAAAAATAGCTTTATGGGGAAGAAGATTTCTATCAAAGACTTAAAAGATCACTCTCATTAATTCAACTCTTGCTATCCTTCCAGTGTACTTCATGTCTCTAACGTAAATTCCTGCATCAGTGAAGAAGAAAATGATAAAGATAATGAGAGACTTTCTTTGGGGAAGTACTTTGGGGAAGTACTTTTGAGAAAAATAAAATATGCTGGATTCATGGGACAAGTTCTGTAAAACAAAAAAAAGTGGTATGGGTGTAAGAAACATCAGAGCTTCCAACAAAGCATTACTTAACAAATGGGGTTGGAGATATACACAGGAAAAGAATGTCTTATGGAGGAAAGTGATACAAGTCAAAACAAAATCAGATGCTTAAGATTTGTGGGCCAAAGAATACACAAAACCACATGGAAAGGGATATTGGAAAGCCATACAACAAGAACAAATGCTTCTCAAGATGAATTCCTCTATTAAAATTGCAAATGGAAAAGCAGTGAAATTCTGGAAGGACAAATGGTGGGATTCATCTCCTTTCTACTTATCCCACAAAAAGGCATTCAAAATAGTGGCAGACAAAGATGCTAAAGTAGATGATTTGATTAAAAAAAATGGGAAATGGCAGATTGAGCTGAAGACACGGCCTAATGCAGAAGAGATAAGTGAATTCAACATGTCACTTCATTCAATAGGAGATCCTCCAACTTTGAACTCTGGAGAAGACACTCTGTCATGCAGAACCAATGAATATTATACCTCAATAAAAGGTTATGAATGGTGGATGCAAGCAAATGCTGAGAATTCCACTTCAGATTTCCATTACATATGGAGACACCAAGCTCCAAAGAAAACCCAATTTTTTGCATGGTTAGAGCAACTGCAGTGGCGTGACGATAACAAAAGATCAAAAACCAATAAAAAAAACTAAAAAAAAATAGGTTTACTTCGTGCTTCCACGATACGGTGCACGATTAAAATTGATCGAGCGCACATAATAAGCTCACCTGGTTCTAACGTAGCTTAAATGTTTGCTTGTCATCAAGCCAACATTATATGCCCTCCCCACGTAATGCTTGACCATGATTAAAACGGATGTATAACATCCTCCCCACCATCAAATGGACATTTAATCTGCGCCTGGATTTCGTGCGTAGCTTATACATTCGTCCCACTCCAAACAAACTTTAAAACTGCATCTGGTATCGAGCGTACTTTTAACTTCCGCTCGATCAAATATAGTTTTGGTATGGATTTTAGACCATATTTGGTCTGATATTTGGTTTTGGTCTAGTATGTAATTTTTACTCCATCCCACTTCGTTTGGGGACCAAAATTTTGGTTATGGTCGTCCATTGTGGACGCTATTAGTGGTGCAAAATGTAATTCCAACTGTGGATAATCTCAACAAAAAAGGCTGCAACATCTCTGAAACTCAATGCAGCTAATGCGATAATGCTCAGGAAGATGTAAACCACCTGCTTCTTCATTGTCGGTTCTCAGGCGAAATTTGGAATTACTTCTCAACGAGAATGCAAAGAGCATGGACTCATAAAAACTATTCTAGAATAGCTGGAAGAATGGACTCATCTATCTGGGAAAAGAATTGCAAAGAAGGTATGGAACCTTTTGCCTTATACAATCATATGGTCCATCTGGCAGTAGAGAAATCGTCGAGTAATGGATAAGAAGAGAAATAGAGATGTTGAAACTGTAATCAATAAAGTAAAAAGATGTTGTGCTACCAACACCTCTAAGAGTGTTTTCCTTGTTTAGAGTTTCCTTAATTAGTGGTTTGTTAAACTAGTTATTTAGGGAAACTAGAATTGTTGCGCAGACTTGCAAGCCAAGTAATTGGCAGCTATAAGTACGTACGCTTTGTATTTTTGGTTCTTAAGTAAACATAATTATTCTCAGCACTTCCCTGCCTCTGTCTACCTCTCAAATTATTCTCAACTTTCTCTTAACTCTCCCTCTTCTTGCCTCAAATCCTGTTCATCTATAAGTTTCTTGTTAATTTGATCATTGTTACGTACTGAACCATAACATCTGTTACCAGAGCAGATTAGATCCTTCTTATAAAAAAACCCTAATTTTTTTTTCCCTCTTGCGCAATGACTCTTACAGAGGAAGTTGACCAGCTTACAACGGTGGTGACCACTTTGAACAAAACAGTTACCGATTTTATGCAAACAGTCATTGATACTTCTGATAATGAAGATCAATCCAGAGCTGCTATCTTAGATGCACTGATGAAAAGAACGCAAACTTTACATAATACAAGTTTGCAAGCTATTTTGGATAATCATAAAAAAGAGATGACTACGGTGATGCAGAAGAACACGCAAAATATCAACATTATTGCTGCTACTATTACTCGCGAGGTCGTATCTCTTATTCATGCACGTTTTCCTTTCAGTACACCTCCTGGATTTGGTGGTTTTGACGGAAATAATGGTAACCATGGCCATTCTGGTATACCTGGTAGTAGTGGTTCGGGTGGAGGCAATGGTATTTTGGGTTCTCCTATACCTAATAATTTGAAGTTTCCTACTTTTGAAGGGATAGACCCAGCTGGTTGGATATTTCAAGTTGATCAATATTTTCTTCTTCATCATATAGCTAAAGGATTAAAGATTGATATTGCTACTTCTTATTTTAAGGGAGATGCCAATTCTTGGTTTCGCTGGGTTCAAAACAAGCTCAATAATCCTACATGGATAGACTTTTGCACATTGGTTCGTGAACGTTTTGCTGATAAAAACATTGCTAATCCACGTTTGGCTTTGTCAACAATTTCTCAACGAGGTTCGGTACGAGATCACATTAGAGAATTTGAAAAACTTCTTAACTTTGTTACTGATTTACCATACGACTATGTAATTGATCTCTTTATCCTTTCTCTCAAGAAGGACATTCGATCTGTTGTTGAGGTATTTGAACCACCAACACTAGATGCATCTTTTAAAAAAGCTATAAAACAAGAAGATGTGTTACTTTTAAACTATTCTTTTTACAAGTCTATTGCGTGGTCAAATATATACAAACAGGCGCCTAATTTATCTGATCAAGCTAATACACCTTTTAAGAAGCCTACAATTCCTTCTGGAGTTAAACGTCTATCGTTAGAAGAACAACGACTTAGATGTGAACAAGGTCTGTGTTTTAATTATGATGAACAATATAAGGCTGGTCATATTTGTGCACAACCATTGAACTCTAGATTATTAATTCTAGAGATGTCTCCGGAAATTCATACTGAAGGAGAAGAAGAGCCAACCGCATCTGACACAAAAGAGATGATTACTCATGCAGCTGCAAATCAGATGCATTATGAACCCACAATTTCACTTCATACTTTCACTGGATCTTCATTCCCTACCGCTATGCGTGTTACAGGCTACATTGCAGGTCAACCAATTACTATTTTACTTGATTCGAGTTCAACTCATAATTTATTGCACCCTACAATTGCTAAGAGATGTGGTGTTCTACCTAAGTCAGTTAATGATGATATGAATGTTCTGGTTGGTAATAGAAACTCAAGGACTTTGTTCTGATATTTCTCTTAAGTTACAGGATTATCAGTTCACTACTGAGTTTTTCTTATTAGAATTAAGTGGTTGTGAGGCAGTGCTTGGTGTAGCATGGTTAAGAACTTTGGGTGATATCTCTTTGGATTTTGAGAAATTACACATGAAGTTTACTTCCAATAATCAGGAATATGCTTTAGTAGGTAATAAGCCATCTTCAGTTATATTACTTGATAGCATTCCAATGCAGAAAGTTTTTCAAAACACTCAACATGGATTTTTACTTCAATTGGTGACGCCTTCAACTGCTTCAGAGCCTACTTCTCAGGTAAACACGGCAGTCTCAGATTTACTACTACGTTTTTCTGATTTGTTTACTTCACCAACTGACTTACCACCTCAGAGAAAGTATGATCATTGTATTCCTTTATTGCTTAACTCTGCACCAGTGAATGTTAGGCCATATCGATATCCTTATTTTCAGAAAGAGGAGATTGAGAAAATTGTTAAGGAACCCATAGATACAGGTTTGATTAGAACAAGTTCTAGTCCTTTTTCATCTCCTGTGCTCTTAGTTCGCAAAAAGAATGGCTCTTGGCATATGTGTGTGGATTACAGAGCTCTTAATAAGGTTACTGTCAAGGATAGATTTCTAATTCCAATTGTGGATGAACTTCTTGATGAGTTATATGGTGCAGTAATATTTTCTAAGATTGATATGCGATCTGGTTATCACCAGATTCGTGTGCATCCAGATGATATACATAAAACATCTTTTCACACACATGATGGTCATTAAAAATTCCTGGTAATGCCATTTGGGCTATCCAATGCTCCTTCAACTTTTCAGAGCCTGATGAATGAAATTCTTCGTCCTTTTATTCGAAAGTTTGTATTGGTATTTTTTGATGACATACTTATTTACAGCAAGTCTGAATCTGAACATATTCAACATGTCAACTTGGTGTTTGAAGCATTACGTGCACATCAGATATTTCTCAATCAACAAAAGTGTGAATTTGCTAGGAAGACAATCAGTTATTTGGGTTATATGGTTTCTTCTGAAGGTGTATCTGTTGACTCTGATAAGATATCTCGCATAACAAATTGGCCTATTCCGACCACAGTGAAAGCTTTGAGAGGATTTTTGGGGTTGGCTGGATATTATCGTAAGTTTGTTAAGGATTATGGTAAGATTATTGCTCCACTTGCACAATTACTCAAGTTGGATTCATTTGTATGGACTTCTGATGCACCTACAACTTTTAACACCCTCAAGCAAGCTTTAACTAGTACACCAGTTTTAGCACTACCCGATTTCACCAAAGAATTCAGTTTGGAATGTGATGCACCTGGTAATGGTCTTGGAGCAGTATTAATACAGGATAAGAGGCATGTTGCTTACTATAGCAAATCACTTTCAGTAAAAAATATTAATCTTTCGGTTTATGACAAGGAGATGTTGGCTATAGTTAATGCAGTCAATAAATGGCGGCCTTACTTACTTGGTCGGCATTTTAAGATTTACATTGATCATAGGAGCCTTAAATATTTCTTGGAGCAGTGTATCTCTTCGATAGAACAGCAAAAGTGGTTGTCCAAACTACTTGGTTATGATTATGAAATCATTTACCGATCTGGAGCTTCAAATATGGTGGCTGATGCATTATCCTGTGTTCATAATTGTCAATTAATGGCAATTACTATGCCAGTGTTCACTGGGATTATTGATATTGTTCAAGAATGCCATAATGACACTAATTTAGGTCTTATCATTGCTAAGTTACGTGTGCAACAAGATTATCTGCCACATTACACTTATACTGATGGAGTTCTTCACTATAAGAACAGAATTGTAGTAACTTCTACATCTTCTTGGTGATCAAAACTTTTGGATGAATTTCATTCCACTCTAACAGGTGGTCATGCTGGGTATTTACGTACTTATAAACGCCTTCAACAAAAAATTTATTGGTCAGGCATGAATAAGACAGTTAAAAATTACATAACTTCTTGTGATATTTTTCAACGCAACAAGGCTGAATCCATTTCTCCTCCAGGATTACTACATCCTTTATCCATACCTACTGATATTTGGTTGGATATATCTATGGATTTTATAGATGGTCTTCCACCATCTAATCGAAGAACATATATTCTAGTTGTGGTGGATCGTTTATCCAAGTATGCACATTTTGTGGCTCTTACACATCCTTATTCAGCTGATACTGTGGCTGAAGTTTTTGTTCGAGAAATAGTTCGATTACATGGAATGCCTAAGAGTATCACTAGTGATAGGGATTCAATTTTCATGAGTCACTTTTGGGAGGCTTTCTTTTCACTTCAGCATACTCAACTTTGTCAAAGCTTTGCTTATCATCCTCAATCTGATGGTTTGACTGAAGTTACAAATAGAACTTTAGAGTGTGATTTACATTGTTTTGCTGGGATTAAACCTACTGATTGGCTGAAGTGGCTACCCTGGGCTGAATGGTGGTAGAATACTAGATTTCATACAACAATCAAAATGAGTCCTTATCAAGCTGTGTATATCAGACTTCCTCCAACAGTTTCAACATATATTTCTGAATCTACTACTGTTCATGTCGTGGATATCATCTTACAAGCTCGTGACCAAGTTTGATGATTCTGAAGTCTAATTTACAAGATGCTCAGTCAAGAATGAAAGTTTATGTTGATGTACATAGAACTGAAAGAAATTTTTCAGTTGGGGATTTGTTTTTTCTCAGACTTCAACCATATCGTCAGACAACTGCAGCAACTTCATCTTTTTCAAAGCTTTCAATGAAATTTTATGGACCATTCAAGGTCTTGGAAAAGATTGAAACTATGGCTTATCGTTTGGAGTTACCTATTTCCAGTAGAATTCATCTTGTATTTCATGTTTCTCTCTTGAAACCCAAGCTTGGTGTTTCTGACATTGTACAGACTGAATTTCCTATTACAGTGGATTATGAAAAGTGGGAACCTGAATCAATCTTGGATCGTAAGATGTATAAGAAGGGCAATGTTGCTGGAACCAAATGGCTCATCAAATGGAGAGGTCGTGCTACTAAGGAAGCAACATGGGAGGTTGCTGATAAAATATTGTTGCGATTTCCAGAGTTTCATCCTTGAAGAAAAGTCTTTTTACAAGCAGGGTGGGATGTTGTGCTACCAACACCTCTTTTACAGTGTTTTCCTTGTTTAGAGTTTTCTTAATTAGTGGTTTGTTAAACTATTTATTTAGTGCAACTAGAATTGCTGCTCAGACTTGCAAGCCAAGTAATTGGCAGCTATAAGTACGTATGCTTTGTATTTTTGGTTCTTAAGCAAATATAATTATTCTCAACACTTCCCTGCCTCTCTCTACCTCTCAAATTCTTCTCAACTTTCTCTTAACTCTCCATCTTTTTGCCTCAAATCTTGTTCATCTATTAGTTTCTTGTTAATTTGATCATTGTTACGTACTGAACCATAACAAAAGATTCATATATTAATGGGGTTCAGTGAAAAATTGGTTTAAGAATTATTCTTTCAATGACCTGATTCTCAGTTGGGAGGCCATCATGGTCTAATCCCAATCTTTAGTCGTATTTGTAACCAATGGATTTAACATTGGGATAATGTATCTTTTACTTTTCCAATTACTAAACGATAACTTTTTCCGTTAAAAAAAAGAGTTAAGAGGTTCTAGAAGTTCTAGAAGTCCTAGAAGTTCTAGAGGGCGTCAGAAAATTGTGACTAGTCATTAATCATTATGATCTAAGAAATTATGGATCAAGGCCTATGACTGTCAAGTACTTGGTTCTTGAAATTAACCTAGAGGTCTTATGTAAAAAGCATGTTCAATCTATTGGGCGACGTATGGATTCTCATCCAGATGTTGGTTTGAACTATTTCGAGCAAGCGAAGAGTAATGGAATGAGTCTTCAAGAACAAGATAATAGCAACGTATGCATTTCTAATGCTAACTTGTCGGATTGCACTATTGCCTTCCTAGAGAAGTTTCTACAAGCTGGTAATGTGAAGAATCTAATAAATGATGATCTCCGTCAACGTTTTTTTTTTTTTAAGCAAAGGCCTTCAACAAAGCTAATGGTCCTCCTCAACTGTTAGAAGGATCCAAAGAGGGGGTGTATACCGGTACATAGAATATTTGTTTTTCTTAGCCCATTGTGCAAGTTCATGAGCCACAAAATTACAAGAGGGAGGTTGGAAGTTAAAAATACAGGCAGTTAATCTAGAAGAAAAAAGTATAATGTCTTAAAAGATAGCATTTATTCTCGAGTTTCCATTAAAATCTCCAGCAGCAAACTGGTCAATGAGAGCTTTAGCATCACTCTCAACAATGATGTGAGAAAGGTGTAGTTCCACAGCTTTCCTTAGGACAGCCTAGATGGCTGTAACTTCAGCTTCCTCTGCAGACTGGACTTCAAAAACCAAGGAGGCACAAAAGGTTGCTTTTCTGGAAAAGTCTCGCATCACATACCCTGCACCATTTGCTCCAGAAGTATCATCAAAGGCACCATCAATATTACATTTAATCCAACCAAAAGAGGGGGGCATCCAAGTATCACAAATAGTGACATTCAAGGTAGAAGGGGCAGTAAGATAGAAATTCGTATTCTTCCTGGCTCTAGCTATAACAACAGTGAAAATTTCTTTGGTATTTTGAAAAATAAGGTTATTCCTACTAGTCCAGATGGACCATAAGATATCCGAAAAGAGACATTGATCATCCTCAGGAAGTTTTGACTGAGGGTCAATTAACCAGAAGATAAGCCAATCAGTAAAGGTTTTTTTTTGAAAGAACTAAGTATTAATGTTGAAATCCGAGATGAACCAAACTCTACTAGCAAAGGGACAATTGACCAAAGCATGCATTATGGTTTCCCGGGGGTCAGAACACCTAGATTAATCCACATTGTGCATGGAAATTCTAGTATGGAGAATGGTTCTGGAGGGTAGAGCATTTCTGGATGCTTTCTATAAAAAAACTTGAATTTTGTAGGGAACTTTAATTTTCCAATTACAATTCCAAAGATTTTTACAAGGGTAAGGCCTAAGGCCTCTGAGCCCCAAGTAGGCATATTTTGAGGAAAAATTTCCATTCTTTGAAAGGTCTCAAGCCCTCCTGTCAGGAGTGCAAAGATGGATTAAGGGAATAGTGATAATCTTCTGAATAGAAACATTATCAAAATGGGTGTTAAGTCTGGACTCATCCCAGTTTCTAGTCTGAGCATCAATAAAATAAGCAACTTTAATATTAGGATCAGGGGGCACCAGAGGGTTAGGTGTAGCAGAACCCAGGGAAGGGATCCAGTTGTCACACCAAAGGTCAATGAATTGACCATCTCCAACAATCCAAGAAATGAAAGGTTTTATAAGTTATTTGATGGCATGCAGACATTTCCAAGTCCAAGAACACTTGGCAGTACACTTAGCATTTAAGAAATTAGTTTTGGGGAAATATTTAGCCTTAAGAACGGTGGCAAGAAGGCAATTTGGGTTTTCAAGAATTCTACAGGCATTCCTGGCAAGCATTGCTAGATTGTTTAGCTCAGCTTTTCTGAAATCCAAACCACCTTCAGCCTTGGGGGGGGGGGGGGGAATAAAATGTCCTAACCAAGGAGGTGCAACTTTTTATCCTTAGGATCGAAAGTTTCACCCCACCATAACTTGCAAAGATGGGAATCCATTTGTTTACAAATATGTTTAGGAAAAAGCCCCCATTTGAAATAGAGGAATAGCTTGACCAATGTGCTTAACTAGAGTAGTCCTAGCAGCTTGGGATAAAAGCTTATGAAGCCAGATAGAGATTCTGGCATCAATGGCCTAGAGAATACCCATATGGGTTTGGATCTTTGAGGCTTGGAACATTGTAGGAGTGCCAAGGTATTTTTCCCTCAAATCCTTGCTTTAGATATCTAAAATGTTAGCCAGAAGAGCTTTCCTATGTTCAGGGATCTTCCTGCTGAACAGAATGCCAGATTTTTCAAAGTTGATTTCTTGACCAGAGGCTAGACAATACTTTTGAAGATAGTCTTTGATAACTTGGAAATTTTTTGGGGTAGCTTTAGAAAACAAAAGAGAGCCATCAGCAAATAAAAGGTGAGTAATCTCAGGGGCATCTTTACAAACTTTAATGCCTTCTAAAATGCCCTTTTTCTGAAGAGTATCAATATAAGAAGAAAGAGCTTAAGAGAAGATGATGTATAGATAGGGAGAAAGGGGATCTCCCTGTATGAGCCCTCTTTCAGGCTTGAAAAAACCAGTAAGGCTACCATTAAGAAGGATAGAATATGATATTGTGGAGACACACTGGTTTATCAGTTTAACCCAGTGGTCAGACAGACCCATTTTAGCTAAAAACTTTTCAAGAAAATATCATTCAAGCTTATCATAAGCCTTAGACATATCAAGTTTAATAGCAGCAATGCCTTCGATTTTGTCATTATGATTGACAGCATATATAGCCTCATTAGCTAACAGAATATTATCAGAAATACTCCTTTTAGGAATAAAGGCACTTTGGTTTTGGGAGATTTTGTTATTCATGAAAGGTTTTAGTCTATTAGCCAAAGTTTTGGAAAGAATTTTGTAAATAAAGTTACAAAGGCCTATTTGTCTGTATTGAGTAACCAATTCAGCAAGAGGGACTTAGGGTATAAGAGCTATATTGGTATGATTAAAAACTTTAGCAATGTTGCATGTTCTAAAACAAGTTTGAGTCATATCAATAACAGCATCTCCTACTATATCCCAATGCTTTTGATAGAAAAGGCCAGTAAATCCATCAGGACCTGGAGCCTTTTTTTGTCCCATTTAGAAAACAACATTCTTAATTTCCTCAGGGGTTAGAGGCATATTTAAGGATGTATTGTCCTCCTCGGAAAATTTAACTGGAAGATCCATAAGTATTTCATCTTGAAATTGCTGGGGTTGGGAGGAGTAAAGATTTGTGAAATAATCTATAAAAGAAGTTCCAATACTATCTCTATCAGTTAGAATAGTATTCAGGGAATTCTTAATCCAGCTAATAGCATTTTTTTTTCTTCTAAAGAGAGTAACTCTGTGGAAATATGGTGAGTTTCTGTCACCTTCCAAGAGCCATACCTCTCTAGATTTATCCTTCTAATATAATTCCTCTAGATTATACAGGTATTCCAGCCTGGATTTGAGTTTAGAGGTATTATTACTATCAGTAGGATTATGAAATTGAAGGTCAGTTAATTCTCTTCTAATGGTAGATATATTGGTTTGAATATTACCAAAGGAAGACTTATTCCAATCTCTTAGACCTTTCTTAGTACTTAAAAGCTTAGCTTTAAGCTTATAAGCAGGGGAACCCACCACATTAACAGACTAAGAGTTAGCAATAATATACCTGCAGGTAGGATCCTCAATCCACATTGCCATAAAATGAAAAGGTCTAGGCATACAAGTGTCCTCATAATTAAATCCTATATTCATAGGGCAGTGGTCAGAAGAGTCCCTAGGGAGATTATTAACACAAAGTTTATGGCGCAGAGCTTCAGCTGTCAAGTTAATGAGACATTTATCCAATCTTTCAAGAATTAAATCAGAACCATGTTGCATATTATACCAAGTAAACCTAAGCCCTGAAAAACCAGGATCATGCATATGAAAGACAGAACAAACATTCCTAAGGTATTCAAAATCAGAATCATCTACTTCTAAACCACTATTTTTATCTTCAGTTCCTAAGAGAGCATTAAATTCCCCTATAAAGAAAACAGGTTCATCTGAAGGGACAGAGGTCTGTTGACAAAATTGTTCCCAAAAATCTTGTCTAACACTACTGTTAGGTTCACCATATATAAAATGAATGTGACAGGTCTTAGAATGAATAATGTCAGTGGAAGTAACAGGGATGCCCCTCGAACTGGAAGAAACTATATTGAGATGAATTTCCTTCTTCCAAGATAGAGCAAGATCACCCCTCCTACCCACACAAGGGACATTAAAAGTACAAGGAAAGACCATATTTCCTAGCTTTCTAGCTACCATATCTTTATTCATTTTGGTTTCAGAGAGAAAAATAATGCCAGGGTTCAAATTCCTACAAAGTAGACTGAGTTCCCTATTGGCAGATTTTTTTCCAAGTCCCCGAATATTCCAAGCAATCAGGTTAATGTTGTTTACAGGGAAATGATTTATGGTAATGTGCACAGTATCAATTAAAGGGGTTGAAGTAGAATGATTTACCTGAGTGGTACAGTCAGAACCACCACCAAGCGAGGCACTGGTACTGTCACCGCTTTGAGAAGTACTTTGGGTAGAATCGAGACTAGAACTAGCAGCATTGAGATGAGAATTATTGCGGACACCATTGTCACTTGGGGAGTTGTCAGCAGGTACATTATAGCTCCCAAAGGAGTTGAAAACTGGTTGGGTATTGAGGGAACAGGTAGAAATATCGATGGCTGGTAATTCCCCCAATTTGGTAATTAGGGGACACAGTTGAGCATAATTCGGTTCAGTAGGATTGTGTTCTTCATGGATAACCACAAAACTAGCCAAATTGGCTCTAGTACGCTTCCTTAACTCAGGCCTGAGATTAATTTTCCTTTTGAGATTGGCTAGATCTTCTTATTCAGCTGAGTTAGCAGCTCCTCAAGTGATGATTGGACTGGGATTTGAGATAGTAAAAGTTTTGAATCTTCTAGAAGAGTTAGTGGTGCGAATCGAACCATTAGGGATTGACTCCGAGCCAGAGATGTAAGCAGTAATAGTAATATTCTGAGTAGCAACTTGCTTTAGAACCAAAGGCATAACATTCTCCATTTGAGTCAGATATTGCTGAACAGGTCCTACATCAGTGTCGTTGATCTGTTTATAAAGGGACCCATTTGGAAAGTATTTGAGAAACTCTTCTGCATTGTGTTCTCCATTCTTTGGTCAGAAGATTCAGTTCTATCTTTTTTGGATTCTTCAAGAGAAGATGGTTCAATCTGAGTTTCTGGCACAATCTCGTATTATTTCATGACAGTATCAATGAAAGCAGTAGGGGTGGAATCAACTTGCTTGGATGTGGACGGCATCATTAAGTTTGATACCGTTGGGAGGGTATACTTACTGCAAGAAGCTTCAGACTCTTTGATCTTTTTTTGTTTTAACTTCCAAGCAGGGAAATTTTGATCTTTATGATCAAGGATACGACAGGAGGTATAGAAATACCTTGGAACTATGATATGTCTGCATTTTATTAGAAAGGGTTCACTTCTTCCACTTGTAAAAAGAGGTATGCCTGTTGGTAAAGCATTCTGCACTGAGATTCTAATGCACACTTTGACATTCTTCTTGAGGGGATATTTTCCAAATGGATTTTGAGCTTCAATAAGTTCTCCCATACTGAGAGTGAGATATTTTAAATCTTCAAATTTTGTGCATTCATTTGGAATATTTCACAGAATAAACCACATTATTTCTTCATCAAAGGATAGTTGATGGTTTACAGGCCAACCTTTAACCGGCACCACTTTTAATACCATTAGGTAACCACAAACGAACCATGCCTTTTGTGTATTGATTCTGTTGAAATCCTCTTCAGAGAAGAACCGAATAAGGACTTTGTTTCTCTGGCCATTGAAGGTGGTGACGAAAGGGTGTTGAGCTAGAGGCCAATTGTTGCAGATATAAAATCTGATAGAAGAGGTTGGAATCAAAGTTTCACAGTAAGCATAACCCACCATACACCATTTTCAATTGCTTTCAGCTTCGGCTAGAATAACTTTTTTGTCTATGAACACTGTTTTAGCAAGTGTAGATGGTAGAGTAAGTTTCTCGGCCATTTGAGTAGAAAGAGTTTGGATTTCTCGGTTCAAGTTTTGTGTGCTTTCAAAAGAATTTGGTATTTCCATATTATAAGAGAAGGTGATATATATGAATATGGGTTGATAGGGAATAGTATTCCAGGTTATTAATATAAAATATAGTTGAAGAGAGAAAAATCTATTATTGGTACTTTGATGATAGATGTTACAGACAATATGAATGAAGGAGAGACAAGTGAGATTTGTTTGTTTTTTTATTTGAACCTTAAAAGAGGAATGGGAAAGTTGTTGACTAAAAACTGAAGAGTAGTCAGGTGAAATTTGGTATGAAGTAGTTGTTGTTATACTGCAAAGAGTACTTTTGGGGGTAAGGTTAACATATGGAGTGTCACTTTCATATCCTTTCTTCATGGGTAGCATAATATTGGAGACATTCACGTGAGCATTATAGACAGGGTTTTGAATATAGACAAGCTTAATAATACCTTGTTGGCTTTTCTGAGGTAGTTTGCTATGATAATGCATGATGTTATATGAGGTTGTTGGGAATTTATTGGGTTTGTCTTTTATCTGAAAGTTGACAAACTTCATTATGGTAGTAGAAAGACGGGGAGGGAAGTAGCTAGAGAAGTGAAGGGAAAATATTTTATTTTTAAATTGGTTTAGAGGGTTCCGTTGTGGTTCAAGTGGTGTGGTGGGTTCGGAATTATTGGTAGTAATGTATCTGACAAACATGCCCCATGTCGCAATGATGCCTCTCAACTGATGCTGCCATCTTTTAGTCTGCATAAAACATGAAATTTTAATTAGACCCCAAAAAACCTTGTAATCATTAAATGACGTGCCAATGCAATACTTGAGGGCGGTTCTGTGGGTAGTTAAAGGTAATGAAGGGGTTAGGTTTTGAAAATAGGGTGTTATGGGGTAATTATGAAGAGGAAGTTGAACGAGGTACGCATGGCTTTGAAAGGGCGTGATAAACCAAGCGACGGGACTGATAACCAAAGGACATAAATGACAGTTAATGAAAGGGTTTTTGCCTTTAAAAGGGAAGTTTTGGAAGGGATTAGCACAACCATTAGCATTTTTTCCATAAGAATAAATAATTAGAAGAAAGTTATCTAGGAATGGCGAGTTCAAGCAACCCAGAACCTTCAACCTCTGATGATTCCGATCAATACCAATTAGCCAAAGTTCAAGCTTTTTCACTCCCGGTGAATGATTTAGTAAGATTGAGAGATGATGTACAGGATGAGATAAATAGACATGCAAGAGAAATTGCTGATTGTCAGAGAGAAGAGGAAGAGAAAAGAAGACGAGAAGAGGGGGAGACTGAGAAATTATTTGTTGCTTGGAAAGTTCATCGTTTCACCAGAGATGAGCATAAAGAATAGGAGCGGTCTCAAAAGCATAAAAGGGGTCCAAATTATGGTAGTTCAACTGAGAGTGATTCTCAAGAAGAGTCAAATTCAGTTTTTTGAGTATCCAATGGAAGAGGTGAATACCAATGATAAAGACTCTGAAGAGAAGAAGTGAATGGAGAGGTATCACGATTTGAAGTTGCGTCAAAGGTTTGAGTCTGAACGAGCAAATCCGAAGATCTTTGCCAGAACCATGCAAGATGGTGAACCAAGTTCTGATAAGAGAGCCTCCACAGAGGTGTATGCCAGAGGAGAATCTGAAAGTGAAGGCAGCGAGGAGAACTCCAGTGATGATGATTCATCTTCAAACAGTGAAGATACTTCTCCTGCTCCATCAGGAAGCAGTTACAGCGAGCAATATGAGGAGGAAGAAGAATGGAGTTACGATGAGGATGATTACTAGTAATCTCCTTTGGGGTATCGATGATGGTCAAGTTTTCAGACTTAGAATAGAGTTTGAAGATGATGAGTAAGTTTTTTTTAAGAGGACTATCTTGATACTTACTCCTACTCTTCTGAATTATGATGTAGATGGAAAAGCTCTTCCTCTTGGTTTTCTTTTCTCTTCGGTCGGTAAAAGTAGTATGCTGTGTAGCTTTTTGTTTTTGTTGGTAAGTAAGGGTAATGGTTTTCAGGGGAACTTCTTGATTTGAATAACTGTTGTTTGATGTGGTCAATGGGGTAACGTTTTTTTGTGGTTTGATAAGTTTGTTTGTTGCAGCTAGAAACTAGGTATTGGTGTTGTGATTTTTTGGAGCATGAAAGTAATATTGATATTTTGATATGTAAATTTTTTGGAAGTTTGGGGGAAAAATTGGGTTGTGATGTTGCATGTTATCTGGGGAGTTCATATAGATGTTCAGTTTGTTATGATGGGTGTTGATGTGAATGTAATGAACCGTTGCAGTACTAATTTTCCTTTGTAAAAATTAGGTTGAATGAAAGAATATTGGCTTGATTATATCAGAATTTTTGTTGGTAGTTTTAAAAACTGTTGTTCTCCAATGATTGGTTTTAAACTTGTAAACGATATGAATGTTAATAGTGATCACAAACAGAATAAATAACTGATGAATACTAGTAAGATGAATTCTCAGAAGGGGGATTACAGAGAATATCAATGGATAAATTCAGTGCTTACATCAGGCTGACAAAGCAGAGCAGGTGGACCGATGTTTCCCAATCCTTCTTGTTGTTAAACGTTAACAATTTAAAAAATATCCGTCAAACTCAAGCTATTTGACGGAGATTGTTGTGCTTTTATATCAAACTCAAGCTATGACCCTGGCGAGAGTTTTGTGCTTGGGAAAAATATGGTTTAGTCCAAAATCACATCCAAATATACTAGTTAGTCCTAACCCATTCAACTAGGTACAAATTAGTCCATTTTTATGGAAAGTACACAAATAACCTTCCTGGTTTACAATTTAATCCAAATACTCGCAGTTTAGTCCAAAGTGACTCACGATGATGTCAACAGTTTTTAATCATATAAAAAAAAAATCAATTTATCTTTCAAACCGTTTGTCCAAAATTCGCAAAACTTTATATATTCGAAAAGCTCTTTCCGAGAGCTACAAAAAGAGTACCCATATGACTATATAATTCTCATTTTTTAAAAAACTTAGTTTACATTAGTGTACAAACATGTACAGTATACAAAAAATACAACATGTTTACAACCAAACTCATTACCAACACCAGCTTCAACACTCATCCAACCTCAACCATTCAACACAAATACGTACACCCCTGCAAAACATGCTTAAAACCAATTATTCATAACCACACAAAAATTTACTTTTTCATGAAAAATACACTAGCGCATTACTATGTACACCCTTAGAAATCATGCATAAGTCGATCATTGATAACCACACGCAAACCTACTTTTTCATGGAAATTACACAGGTGCACCAATACGTACACCCCTCCAAAACATGCATATAATCGAACATTCATAACCACACGAACCTATTTATTCATTGGAATTTCACAGGTACACCAATATGTACACCCCTACACACATGCATAACCAATACGTACACATGCATAACCAAGCTAACACATAACATGATTATGAATCATAATGTGACAGGGATTGCACACAAGTAGCAAAAACATATATCGAGTTTATCAGCTGACAAAATAGGACATTTTTTACCCTATTACCCATAAAAATAAACGTGTTTCAAAGAATAAAGAATTTATGACCATTGTGTACCATGTTAGGACAAACGAAATAACATGCATGCAACTATGTACACCTAAACGGAATAACATAACATGTGTGTACAACTATGTACACATTAGTGATTTCCCTAATTTCTTAAACTTCAAAATGAATAACATGTGTACAACTATTTACACCTAAATAATCAGCATGTGTAAACTATGTATGCATTAATAATTCCAAAACAAATGTGCACAAACTAGTTAAGCAAGTGTTTAAAGTATCTAAAGATAGTAGAGCGCCAAATAAGATATCAACGAAAAAAGTGTACCTTGAATATATAACTCCATGTACACTCCATTTAACACAAGCTACTGCATCCGTGTGTCCCGTAAGAAATAAAACACATCTTCTGGATGAAATGTCCCAAACACTTACATCCCCATCCTTGCTTAAAGTTGCAAAGCGGTGGCATGGAAAATTTAAGTGTAAAGGCTCCCATGCTACGGAAGTAATCCATTTTTTTGCCCTGAAATACGAGCAATAGTATGAAACTATTCTTAGATCAGTAGCATATAACCTAGATCCATTCTCATTCCAAGAGTGTGGTGATAAATAAGATCAATAAGTAAAATTACTTTACTTTGAGTGGTAGTCCTAATTGTTTCTTGATAAGTGCATATTTCACATATATTTAGTGCCAATTCCATGCTAGTATTTGTTGGTTTTCGTGCAAATTATTGTATATTACGCTTGTTTTCTCTTATTTGTGTTTTGTTAGGTAAAGCATACAAAAGAGGTGAATTTGCACTTAATTAGAGACATGTTTTTGGGCATACCAAAAAATTATCGGGCATACATTTTGTCTAGGTTCGGCTCACAAGTTGTGAGCCGAACCTAGCAAACCTAGGCAAAAAAAAAGTTATGAGCCGAACCTTAAGTATGCCCGGTAATTTTTGGGTATGCCCAAAAACATGTCTCCTTAATTATGCAAGGAAAGAAGCTAGCTACAAGTGAAGAAGGGCCAAAGACTAATTGGAACTCGTTCATATACAAGATTTCTACTTTTCATTGTGTATAGGACGAGAAGATGAATACAATGGCGAAAGAATGGAGTCATTCCGACATCGTATGAAGAAGTTATGGGCGAAACAAGAATGAAGCTGGGACTAAACTGTCAGTCTCCCAGGACTGATAGTTGAATGAAATCGCTAAGGGGCACGCTCATGCTAAGGGGCAGACATTTTCAAGGGAAGTCCTAAAGGGAGTCCAAAATGTTACTTAAGGGGCTGCCACGATTCAAAGACTGTTAAAGGCACCCGGCCTAATAACTCAAGGCACCACCACCTTCTTCCTCGACTTCAACAGAAAGAAAATCACCGGCCGGTGATGCTGATGATCGTGATGAACAAGATGGGAATGATTTGGAGTGATTCTCGAATCCGAATGGGTCATTAGGTTAATGAAGGTGTTAGAAGTGATGGGTCGTGCTTGGAAATGGTGTTTTACAGATCGGTGATGGTGCTGCCGTCGATTATCGACAGTGATTGTGAATTGCTGTAGAGGTGTGGTTCATGGCAGCGATGGAAAGTTCGAGTTGCTGTGAGATAAAGTAGAACTCAAGGAACAACATGGAAGAAATAATGGCAGCCACTGCCATTGGAATCATGACTGTGATGATAAACTAGAGGTTTCTGTTGCTTCCAGCCATTGAACCCGAGCTCGAGATGAAGTTCAGGGAGACAGGTACGAATAGGCTGCTGCCATTATCGGAAGTAGATGATGAACTGGTGGAAAGTATGGAGCTTGTGCTGGTGCTGGCCTTTAAATGATGATGATGCTGTGTTCAATGAAGCTTTCATTGGCAGTGAAGATAAGAAGAGCTCGAGTTGGAGTTTGGGATGTTGTGAGTTGGTCGAGTTGTTAGCTGCTGTCACTGAATTCAAACATAGGGTAGCATCTCGGTGGTTGTTATGATGATGGCGCTTGGGTTTCACGGAGAAGTGAATGAGAAACAGAGACATGGAGTTTCTGCCGTTTGAGGGAGATAAATGATGACGTCATTGGCCTGTCCAACACATACAAAACAGAGGCGAGCACGTGATCAGTGATCTTATGAAGATGAAGTATGGTGGGACCCACTTCTGTTGTGATAGAAGTCGTACAAATCAGAAGGAACGTGGTGGGCTGTGTTTGGAGAAGTGGAAATTTGGTGGGAAACGGTGCATCGAAGAAGGACAGATCAACGGTGGATAAGAAGACACGTCATATTCACATTGTACTCAAAGGATCGAACGGATAAGAAACCATATATGCAGGCTACTGAAATACACCGTGCTGCACCCCAATTACGAACACCTATTTTGGGATAAACTCCACTGACTTTGAATTGTTATCACGTACGGGTTTGGTGGATCGACTAGGGTTTGTGAAGGCTATAAGAGAAAGTCTTACGGTGGAATTAAAGCAATTCCAAGTGTGGAAAATTCATGGAATGTCAAGTCTAGTTGCTTTTAAGTTGGTGTTTTTCACACAAAATCCAAGCAAGGTTCCATGGTTTGATGGAACGTTGCGTGGAATCCATCAAAAACGCTAATAAGAATAGTGTAAAACGCGCCAATAAGAATAGCGTAAAAAGGAGAAAAAACGCTATTAAGAATAACGTTTTTTTTTTATCCGTAGATTTAAACTGAGTTGTTGAGAATCTAACGGCTGAGAAAAAAGCTCCATTAAGATTGGCGTTTTTACTGTAGATTTAGCTCCATTAAGATTGGCGTTTTACGCCATTCTTAATAGCGTTTCTACTATTCCACCATTACACTTGCGCTTCCATCCACAGTTCCAAGTGCTGAGGTGGCGTGGAAGATGGAAGATGGATGAATTCCACCATAAGACTTGCTCTAAATAGGAGTCAAAACCCAAAAGAAAACCCGGCGAGATTGGGGTATACCCAGATTAATTGGTGTATACCCAATAAGACAAAAAATGGTCATTATGAAGTAAATCCAAGCCACCCCTTAACCCAGATTTTTCAAAATGACTAAAATGCCCCCCACAATGATTAACTCTAATTTAACTAAAATGATTAGATTAGTTAAATTAGTTAGATTAGTTAGTTGATTTATTTATAAGTTGGGTTTTAGAAATCATTTGGAGATAGAATTAGTATGAAGTAGTAGAGGAGGTTTAGGGGGGAAAGTTAGGGTTTTTGTGAAATTTGTGATATGAGTGAAATGAGTGATTCAAATCCTGATTTTGAAGTGGGGGAGCCTTCTAACTTTCCTCCTACAGATGAGTAATTGTATGATGATCTACCAGACCATGATCGAATGGATTATTTGCATGATCCTCACTTTTATTTTCCTCAAACTCAAGATGGGTATGGAAGTGATGAATGTCTCAAGCCAAACGTAGAGTCCAATGACCAAGAAGAAGATAATGGAGCTGCAAGTAATCAGGTAGGCAACTTACGTGGTGAAGATTGTGATTTTTCCATGCAAATGATCGATTTTTGTTTTGTCGGCAAGGTCTTCGCTCGTCGATCATGCCGGCCGTAAAAGCCGGTGTGGTTGTACTTTGCACAACGTGCCGACTTTTCATGAGCAGTACCACGCCGACAGGGTATAAAATTTGAACCTTGCCGACTTCTATATTTTTTGAAGCATAGGAACCATTACTAGAAAATGCTTACGCCGGCATTGTCAAGTTTTAAGACATTGCCGGCTGGTTTCATGTCGGCATTGTTTATATTCTCTTACGTGTCGGCTTTTTTCTGCCGGCAGTGTTTTATATGTAGACCATGCCGACCGTGGTAATACATACTAACTAAACTTTTGATGTTGTGTAGATTGTGGCATTGGTACCTATGGCGGATCAGCCTCAAGCTCGTAAAATTAGGGGTCCCGATACTTCCGAACATTATGCTAATAATTTGGAATGGAAGGAAAAAGACGACGCGGTAAATTGGATTGTTGAGAAAGCAAAAGAGAAGATGTGCGTTCTAGTGAAAAACACTCAACAAAAATCTACGCGGTTTGAAATGGTATGCGAGTGTTATGGATCGCCGGACGAAAGTCACAAGAGAAAGGGTTATGTGTATGATAAGAAGACGACTAGGGTGTACAAGACGAAGTCTAAGAAGTGTGAATGCCCATTCAAGATTATTTTTGGGAGGAACCAAGAAATCGATAACATGTGGAGAATGAGTAGAGTTGATGTTGGTTGGCATAACCATAAAGATCCGCTAAGTCTTGTTGGGCATTGCCAAGTTTCCAAGTTGAAAACGCACGAGTTCGAACAAGTAAGAACAAGTTGGGGAATTAAACCAAGTAATCTCCTTCGTAAGTTCAAGAGGGACGACCCGCATAACCTCTCTTCATTGTCTACAATTTATGCGGCCAAGGCAACCATTAAAAGAATTGAATGGGATGGAAGAAAGGTAATGGAAGAATCACAATGGTTAATACACAAATACAACTACACGGTGAGACACCATGAGTCATCGGAGTGGAAGGTGGATCGTATTTTTCTTGCGCATCCCGATATGATTCAATTGGCGCGTTGCTTTTACCAAGTTTTGTTCATGGATTGTACTTATAAGACGAATAGGTACAACATGCCTTTGTTGAACATTGTAGGACAAACCTCGGATAAGCAATCGTTCACGGTGGCATGGTGTTTTATGGATCGTGAGAAGGATGATAGCTATGTTTGGGCATTGGAAACTCTAAAGCTTCTCTACCACGAAGACGAGACTCTCGGGGTTATAGTCACTGACAATGAGCAAGCAATAATGAATGTCGTGAGGATAGTTTTTCCCAATGCACAAAATTTTCTTTGCACTTGGCATATACAATGCAATCTTAGAAAGAATTGTAGAAGTCATATCCAAAAACCGAAATAAAAAAAAAGGAACTAAACGTGAAAAGGAGGAAGATGAACGTCTTAGCAAACTAACTAAAGAGGAGAGAGAGAAAGAGAAGAAAAATGGAAAGAAGGTGAGATTAAGTTTGGGTTATTCATGAAAGCGTGGGATAAGGTGGTTTGGTCGATGAGTGTGGAAAGATATGACTCAAATTTGAAGGATTTCGAGGATGATTGGGGGACTAATTACCCCAAAGTAGTGGAATATTGTAAGAAACAATGGTTGAGGCCACACAAAGAGAGGTTTGTATATGCTTATACTTACGACTATAGGCATTTCAAACTTGAATCCACAAGTATGGTAGAGCAAGCTCATGGGAGACTAAAAGGTCTACTTTTCACGAGTCAAAATGGGATTGTGATGGTGCAACATGATATCCATGAGTACACTAATAATGATATCGACAAGGTAAAAAAACAATTCCAAGAAAGTAGATTCTGGAAGTTGAAGGAGTTTAAGGAGGATTATTGGTTGCTTGACGGTGCAACATCCTCCTCATCTGTTGATGTACATTCAACATAGTTAAGGGGATTGCTAGGACTGTTCATAAACCTTAGAAATTCTTCATGATCTTCCTTACCCATCAAACATAGTTTTCTTACAGGGTAATTCTTTTCAGTTTCATCTTTAGGATCTTCTACATTGGGATAAATTGCGTCAATATATTCTAATAGCTCTTCTGGAGTAACCGAACAAGGTAGATCTTCTTTTTTTTTTCCTCTGGGAACCTAAGCAATACACAAATAAGAGATATAAAAACAAACAACACTGTTGAACACAAATAAGAGATCAAAATTGTTACACATTGAAATTTGGTTCCGGTCATCCACTAGCCGGCAAGGTATAGAATATGTAAACTGCCGACCAATAGATGGCTGGCATGGTAATAATCATGCACCTAGCCGACCAAAAAATCGTCGGCAGTGTTGTATTAAATAATTATGCCGGCTATAACTTAAAAAATATCAAGTTTCTGATGCCTACGGTCGGCAATGTACAAGTACAATACAATTCCGGCTACAAATCAGCAGGCATGGTCCTGTTGGTATTGCATGCCGGCCCTGGTTATTGTCTAACAATCGCCATGGATGATATGAAACGTCGGCAGGTTATTCATCCTCATACAACGCCGGCGGTTAAGAAACAACAACCGCCGGCATGATGTTAACCTATCGACCTTGCCGGCCAAAAACCCTAAAAATCTAAATTTTCAGTTACTAACCTAATCTAACAATCAAAAAACACCAAACAATATTGGGTTGATTTTAAAAATCAACTTACAGTCTTCTTTTCACCGGCGGAGGGTTGTTTTCAACATTCTCAGGGATTGAACTTTCGGGTTTACTAGTTCCATCTTTTCCCTTACCTTTTTCCTATGATTTGGATCTTTTGATACTTCCTGTTGAATCTATGTTATCTCTTGATCGTTTGGAATCAACCATTTTTCCGGATAATCAAAGTTTTCAAGTTTTAGACGAGATGAAGAAGAACAAGAAGAGAAGATTAACGGTTTGCTTAAGTTTTTAATTTTAGGATTATTAGGTTAAGTAATAGGGTTATTAGGTTAGGTAATAGGGTTATTAGGTTAAGTAATAGGGTTAATTAGTGAAAGGGTAAAAAGGTGAACTCACCACATTTTGGCCTCCCCTTAGTAAGGGCAAATGTCCATTTAAATCTGGGTATACCCCAATCTCGCCTGGAAAGAAAAGGCATTCCTTCTTTTATTTATTTTCTTTTACCTAGAAGACAGAAACAAAGAGAGAAATAAAGTTTATGTTCCTGACTTTTCTTATAAGCTTTTATTTTTAGCTTCAATTTCTTTCTTTCTTCTTTATTTATTTCTTAAGTACTTTTTAGCTATGAGTAGCTAAACTTCTTTTTGATTAGGGATGATTTCAAAGTCCTGAACAATGAAGCTTTAATTTCTTAAACCAAGTTTATTTTAAGTTTTATTTATTTGTTGATTATCTTTATTATTTTTAATGTTTAAGAATATTGAGGGGTTATTTAAAGTGATCAATTAAATTACCCAATCAATATTTCTTCTACTAGTTTAGGGTTGTGTGATACGTGTAATTGTCACATCAGCTCTTTACACAAGTAGCAAATCGCAAGAGCTGACAGAGGGATTCTGTTAAGCAATTGTGTATAAAGATAACACTAGTAAGCGGGCCGAGCCTATGCGTCTGATGCTAGGATCAACCTGATTCACAGAGTGTAAAGCATTCGGTTAATCTAGACCTTGAGAGCTTATTCTTGGTGGGTTAGTTGAATAGAAACTGGTAGTCGAGCGCTTCCGTATCCAGTGACAATAGGAATCCGGGGGATAGCAGAGCTTATTGATATTCTACGGTTGGTAACAATATAAATTCAACAATAGATAAACTTGTATTCAATTAAGTTTCAGTTCAGTGACGGCGAAGGATTCCCTAGTCATATTTCTTCTCATTGTTTACAACAAAGTTTTATTATTTTATTTTATTAATTAGTTTGATTCAAAATCTAAAAACCCCCCTTCCGGTTACTTTATAACAACTAAAAACTCCCTGCTCTTCGTGGGAACGACCTCCTTGCCATTATATTACCAGTTAATAGTGTGGAAAGAAGTTAATTAATTTGTTGTGTAAACGACGCGCATCACTTCTCTGTCTATGTGTCCCAGCTTAGAATTTCCCCATCATTGCTAACACTGACATCAGGTGACCAACCCTGGAAATTTCAAACACATTTTTACCTTGTAAAATCATCCAAGGATTCACCCGCAGCAGCATCTTCCACAAAATATCCAACAACTTATTTACGTTACGTCTATGTGAGTTCCTTAACAGGAAGAAAGCTCTTTACTAGTGTTTTCACCCCACAAATCTGTATTTCCAATAGTAGGCCAAAACAAAAAAAAACACAACATTATTCACATTCTAAATTGGGTCTATAAAGGGTGCACTATTATGTACACATGTAATTTCTATCACATGTGTACAACAATGTACACTTATTTTATAGGTGTATTAATATGTACACATGTAATTTTTGTCGTACTAACAGTCAGTGACTCATAGCATCAATGACTCGTCCAAAAAATGTAAAAATATTGTTCACAAAAATTTAACTAAGAGTTCTAGAATGGGCTATTATACACACATATAATTTTTGTCACATGTGTACAACAATGTACACTTATATCATAGGTGTACCAATATGTACACCTCTAGTTTTAACATGGATGCAAGACAACAAAATCTTTCCATTTATTAGTTAACAACTTCACTAGTAGCGTAAGTGATACAACAAGCAAGAAAGCTCACCTCAGTATCGTGCATATCAAAAAGCATTTTCAGCTCAGCTTTACGGGAAAGGCCAAAGTGGCCACTTGTTTTACAAGTTCATCGTACAACTGAACTTTTAGCATTTTCCCACTAAAAAGGTACTGAAAATCAAATGCATCAATAAATGATACCTATACATTAATGTCCGATACATATAGATGGTTGCTTTGCTTCAAAAAAAGAAAGAAAAAAAATATGGTTGCTACATTCTCAACAGATTCATGACAAACTAAATCAACGGTACATGGTTTTCTCCTTTTTTGGCCGATCAATTAATGTCCAACCGAACAAGCATCTTGCATCAATATTTAATAAAGCAACTATCATATGCACATTGTAAGGTAGGATTTCTTAAGATTTCATGAGTTTCATAAATCCAACTACGTCATAACTTTGTCTATAAGAAAAAAACTACTTTATCTCAGATTTTTACAAAATTCTTATTTTATTAGAAAAAATCTATTTACTAACTTGAAATTTTGTATACCAGTTAGTCTGGCAAGCAAGGTATTGAAAGCGTGAAGCGGAGCGTGAAGCGGAGCGTGAAGCGGAGCGTGAAGCGGAGCGTGAAGCGTTTTTCATTTTTAGGAAGCGATGCGTATGTCGAAGCGTCTCTTCATGGTTGATGTTTGAAGCGGATGTTTCCTTATAAATTAATTAGTCGTAACTAATAATTATAAATTTATTAGGAAGATAATATCATATAAATTTTATAAGTATAATTTTTATCAAAAACAAATCATATGTACACCAATTCAACCTACTCCGGACGAGTGGGAGGTGGGGTGTTCAGTCCTCCCTTGAAACATTCATATATTTTTTTAAAAGCTTTAAATAAGAGGTGGGGTGTTCAATTCCCCCTTAAACACATGCATATTTTTCTTTTAAAAGCCTTAAAAAATTCGTCGAAATGCTGAAATTCGAAGCGCGAAATGCTGAATTTGAAGCGAAGCATACGCTATGAAGCGTAAAGGTACGCTTCATGAAAGATGAGCTTCACATGACCGCTTCAGAGCGAAATGCTGAAATTTGAAGCGAAGCGTACGCTCTGAAGCGTGAAGCGTACGCTTTTAAAAGCCATGCTGGAAAGAATAAACATTTGTAAAACACAACCAAAACAAGCATTAACATTTTAGGCTTGCAAAAATATATTGTCTCGCTAGAAAAAAGATTGATAAGGTTATCTAATTCGTTTTACGGTTCAAAATGATAGGCATATTCTACACTAATCTACCGTCATGGCTCACCGCTCATGCATGTCACCACGGGAACGAATCATAACCTGGTCTACCTCCCCTTTCCCATATATTTTATGGGAAAGAATGGCTAGTTTGTTTTTCTTTTGTTCATACACAAACTAGGTAATAGCCCTCGGCTACTCAAGCACCCTGTTTAGTCAAACTTGGTAACTCACTTTACTCTTTTTTTCTTGATTTGGGGGTACCGTTTGATCAGTCATCTCAATTCCCATTGGTGCTCAACTTCTACTGATATCTATGATATATAAATAACTATATGCATTAGTATCTCAAAATTAAATCTGATCTAGTACGCATATAAGTTGTTCATTGAGTGCTCAATCACTAATGATTTCCATTTACGGATATACCAGCACATTGTTTTTTGAATTAAATTGGATCGAATGTGAACTACACAACCATTATATATCCTAAACTCCCACTTCTATTTCTCTCAATTGTATTCGACCTGTAACTGCACCATTAACATCATTATTTCTAAATATCATAACCTTCTCCTATGTTAGTTTAACCTCATACCTAATTTAGCTTCAATTTATCACAATTTCCAAACAGTGAATCTAAGTTGCACAAGAAACCCTTAATTAAACTTAACATAATCATATCTACTGCATTTCAAGGTAGCACCAATCAACCTTAATTCAACTTAACATAATAATCAACCTAATCAATTTAATTCCATACAAGCATATAAATCAAATATGAAACTTTAAATTCAGATTCTGTAGATTACCTTTTCTTTAGAAACTGGCACCATCACTCGAATCATCACCACCACCGTCAGTTCCATGAACCATAAAATAATCATAACTCCTCATTATCTCTGACTTTTTATTTCTTTCCTAATTCATCATCTCAACTCTAAGAAATCAAATCATCACCTACTCAATTCAGGTAACCCTAACTCAGATTCTGTTTCACCTTTTCTCCGGAAACTCTAGCCCAAACAAAACAAATCAACAGAACTAACAACACCTTCCTCTATTCATTTAATTTTCGTAGTTATGTTGCACGAGTTGCGATTCCTTCATCAGAGAAAATAATGGAGAATGAAAGAAGAAGAAATGTTTCTTCCGGTCTCTCTCTATCGCTCTCGCTCTGAATCTCTCCTGAAATCTGAGATCTATAATCAGATGAACTCAAAACGTTTATAACTCTGAAAGGTAATTTTGGTAGTGAGAATATTCTGGAATTTTTGAATCGGTGAGAGTTTGGATTAACTCGTTTAAGATTTGGACTAAACTGTTTTGGACTAGAGAGTACTGGGCTGGAAGGGACAGGACTAGGGCGTCCAAAGCCCAAGAAAAATAGGATGAAACGTTAATTTCTACTTTGTGCTTTTATATCATTCTACCTTATGACCTTGGCAAAGATTTTTGTGCTTTTATATCAAACTCAAGCTATTTGATCGATGACGATCTTCGTCACCGGTTCCAACGTCCTAGCACGACTCTACTAAATAAAATCACAACCTTCTCAAATAAAATAAAATAAAAAATCAGCCTCAGAAATTAATTGTGGCCAATTATGTTGTACTGCAATTCTGGCAGCCAGTAGTGATCCCCCGGGCTCTGTAACCAGTGATGTTGTGATCCCATAGGTACTGCCGTTGCTTTTAGCATCACTCAATGTTGATTTCTGCATACAATTACTGCTTGTAGTACCAGAAAAACGTGTTTTTTTTTCACATGTGAAATGGTTTTACAACTTAATTCATATTAACTGCGCAGGGTCCTCATCAACATATAAAACAAAATTAAAGAAAAAGAAAGTCTCCGAAATTACAGAACATTGTTAAAAGCATAAACAGTTTCGGGATTCATGAAGAAAAAGCCGGTGAATAACAGTGTTACCCAACTCGATAAACTAACAAAACATTCACTCACCAAAACGGTTTCAGGATTCATGAAGTTCTGCTAACTGGGAAGTAGCACACTACCTTGGTTTTGTTTGATTGACATTGAAGATTTGTGACAAAAACAGATCATGGGGTATATTCAAAGGGTTGAGGGGGTTGAGGTTCCTCATCGACAGTCATTGCTGCTGCAGGAGGTGGTCCTTGCTGAGCAGCTGTTGTTGTGGCAGCTGCGGCAGGTGCCATGATAGAGTAGGGGGTGTCAGTGAGATGGAGAGAGAGCACTTCTGCATCTTCTGGTTGAAGATCCTTCAACAAAACAAATCCTGACGGGGCCAAACTTACTGGTGAATATCTGCTATCCTCAAGAAACTTAATATACTTCTCCTGTGCTGGCACAACCCTAGCAGGGTTAGTTAATATTTCGAAAGTGGGTTCTGGCTCCGGAGCTACCTTCGCTGAAGATGAAGAGCCATCCACCTGAAAATCCAACAACATACATATCAGTTATTAATATCCATACAGTCTCAGGTGTTGATTCTGACTTCCAAGTAATATTTCTTAAATGTATTTCTTGAAAAAGTAACAATCAAATATGGAATTTCTTCAGCATACATGTAAGGATAATAATGCAAGCTTCTGTTTTACTCAGGTTTATTTACAATGCAGCGAGCAATACCTGCATCGAGTCCCCATCCTTCTCGGCGGGAGATTTTCCTTTTTGGCTGGCTGAAGAAGAATCCTCAGTTGACTTCTCGGCATTAGCTTTCTGATCTGCATCTTTCTTAGCACGAGCTTTTGCTTTAGCAGATGTAGATAGAATAGCAGTGGGGAGTTTTACAGCCGATGTTGCAGCAGGGGGAGTAGTCGGTTTAGGGTATTCAAATAGAGATGGTTTGGCGTTTGATAGGAGCTCAAACTTTGGAACATTAATGTCATAATTTAGGCCAATAAATGCGGTAGGGGAAAAGGCAAGACTAATAAAATATATTAGCGGATACCAATACCAAAACTGGCTAAAGACAGCCAATCCAACTACTGCAGTGACTTTATCATGCCTGTTTTTAGAAAGCAGCCTGATGGTCACATTTCTACCCCCGGCATCAAGAATCCCAGAAGCTAAAATTGCTCCCATCTTGCTCATGGTATCCTCATGCTTGTCAAGAATAATTTTTTCGAGCTGGCGCCTAAGATAAAACACGATATAAATGAGTTCCAAGGAAGAAAAATAAAGTGGCATTAAGTATTAGTACAATATTACAAAGAAAAACAGTCTACTAGGGCGAAGTAATAAAACATACCTGAAAGACCCAACACGAGAATCACAAGTTTCACTGGTTTGAATCATCACCATGGCCATTGCAATAAGTGCCCCTTGACGAACAAAATCAACAACATCTGATGTGAGTGGCTCCAGCAACGAGATGGCCTCACTCAAACCTGTACCCGCACATGAAATGCCCACTGCCATTGCAGCACCATATCTAACATGTGGATTGTAAGACTCGGAGAGCAGGGATACAATTCGTGGAGTCTGGAAATACAACAACGTGATAAATTCCGTGTTAGCTAGGATCAAAAACAACGGATAAAAACTACAGCGTTTTCCGGAAATGGTAACTCGAGAAACCTTGAAACAAACAGAGAAGCAAAGTTACAGAAATAACGAATAGTATTAGACAGACAGAAATACCAACCTGCTCAGGTTCAGAGGACAAAACAAATCCAAGGGCTAGAACAGCTGTCCTCCTAACGTCGTCACTAACATCAGAAACTGCAAAGTGCAACAACTGGCGAATGGCCTTGTTGTTTGCTGTTCCCCTATAGGCCATTGCTAACGCATACATACCACCATAACGGAGGATAGGATCTTGATCCCTAGTCATCTGCTCAATTAGTGTGTCAGCTTCTTCCTCCCTCCCATACACTGTAAGGGCAATGCCTAATGCCAGCCCCCTAAAACAGAACAGAAAAAACATAATACATAAGTCGCTAAGTAGCTATTAATAATAGGAGCCCAACAATACAGATCCCGGTGCTCCACGTACCTAATAATTTTCTCATGCTGAGTCTCATGAGCATATGCAAGCATCTCACTAGCTTTTTCGCTAGCTGTCCCAACCATTAGTAAACCCATACCAATGCCTGCAGCCTCACCAGCCACAGCACTATCGGTATAAAGAACATTCTTAATATCATCATATATATCTTCATCAGCTGTTCCAAGAGCAGCCAATCCAAGACCTAAGCAAGCCCCATGTTGAATCACCTGTGCACCAAGAAAACGTATCAGCATAATATCAGCAATATGGCGCACAAATTGCAATAGATTCCTAAACAAGCCATACCTCCACATTTGTACTCCGTAAGCTGTCGCGGAGGAATTGTTTAATACCCTCACCATGGTTAGCGTGTATCAGTCCCAGGGCATAAAGGGCACCACCCTCTGAATATGGACTACCACCACCAGCAGTTCCACTTTGTGGAAGATAAGGTGCCATCAGTGACCTCCCTTGTTGCAGGTGACCCTTGTGAATAACACCAAGTCCAGCTGTTGCACTAAACTTTGCCCAATTCGTAGCTCGACTCAGCCAGTCCTGTTAAACCACATAAGTTAGCATTTATTTTGATAACATATTACCAGATTTATCAATGCAGAGGAAGAATAGCTCGCATATGGAATAAAATATATCAACTACCAAGTTTTCCCTCAAGAAAGTATCAACTGTTGTTCCAGCATGCATGATTGCATTTGCATATATTGTTGCACTGTGGCAAACACTGTTTCTCATCTCAACCGACTGCTTTATAGTCTTCAGAATTAGAAGATCAGATCTGAGTTCAAATTACAACATAAAGCATAAGAAGTTAGTCACTAGTACAAGGGAATCCTCAAAAACGTTATGTTCAAAGGTACGACTGTAAGAAGCAATAGATGTTTCTCACACCTGTTATTACTATACAAGAATTGTAAAGTCAGTTTTATGACTGTCTCCCCAGACAAAATTCCCTTAAGTTTTGCTACCCTCTCATTATATCTCTCTTCATCAGCCTCGACTACAATTCCACGAGGTGCATTAGCTCCATCTGACATTTGAATATCTTCGGAGGCCGCTACTTGATCATTAGCTGCCAAAGAGCTTCCACTTTGAACTGAACCCGGTTCATCATTAGAAACAAGTTGACTGTTCTCTGTAGGCCTCAATACTGGATCAGGAAAACGACCTTTAACGTTCAATAGAAAAGCTTGACGCTCATTGTCAACAAGATCAAAAGCAATTTGGAACGCCATAAGAGCATCATCCTACAAGCCACGGCATCATTCAATTAAGAAAACACAATTTTCACAAGCAAATACCAAACACCAATAATAATCGAAATAACCTGTTCAGATTGCAAAAGCTTCTCTAGTATCATTGCAACGCCTGCAGATTCATCCAGAGACATGAGGCGTTGGCAAATCCTCAAGTAATCGGGATCGGGCAAGCTTTGAAACACTTTAACTATAACGCGAAGCACCTGGAACAAAAGTAGAAATTAATTATAAAATTCATCAAGGTAGATCAGCTAAAGCAGCTTTTGGATTTGGCCTCTAAAAAGGCATCAGAGAGAAACATGTTTTCATTTACGAAGCACTCAGAGTTTAGGCTCCAGATATAGGTTACTTGATGCTTGGGATGTTAGCGCAACCATTACAACTGATACACAGATAAATGTAGAAATATGATAAACACAAAGGGAAGACACTTTAACTATAACGTGAAGCACCTGGAACAAAAGTAGAAATTAATTACAAAATTCATCTAAATACATCAGAGAGAAACATGTTTTCATTTACGAAGCCCTACTTAAGCATAACTTAGAGTTTAGGCTCGAGATATAGGTTACTTGATGCTTGGGATGTTAGCGCAACCATTACAACTGATACAGATGAACGCTGGATGTTAGCGCAACCATTACAACTGATACAGATGAACGCTGGATAGGCACATGTGAAATATGATATGGACTTCATTATTAAAAAAATCAAAGGGAAGACATCTGAAAACATATCAATACACAAAGTAATCTCTATCAAGACTGAATCCTTCTGAACTAGAAAGTGGTTTCATTGACTTACGGTCAATGAAACAAATCTTGAGCATCTAAATGATACAAATCTTGGTCGCATGCCCATCAGACACAAAATTACAACAACTTCACATGAATTAAAAAAAAAAATCTAGGACATTTTTCTGAAATAGATGTACCTCACTGCGGTATTCTTTCAGGGTAACAAAGGAATGAGCAAGATTGATGCAATAATCGAGTGTTACAGGAATATTATCACTCCTTGTAATAGCTTCCTCAAGTTTGTCCAACCTTCTGCACTCGATCGCAATCCCGATAGCTTGTTGGAATTTTTGGTCCAAGATGCACCTGCATGAAACCAAAATGGTTATAATGTCTATTCCTCGGAAAAATTAAAGACATAGTAATAAACGAAATAAACATCCCACATACTTCCACAGCATTCTCTCCACAATAGCCTCCAATCTAGGATCGACCTTCTCTGCTTCTTGGTTCAATTCTGCAGCTTTGGTCTTAAAAACAGCATATTCATCTATAGCTTTAGCTGAGAACAATGACCAACTCCCCAATTAGTATCCAACCACAACAAGTGGCTCATAACAAATCTATCATACAAGACATATAAATACAATTCGTACCAAGAATAGCATGGACGTAATCAGAGTCCTCTGAAACATCAAAAAGTGGGCCTGCTGATAGAGCATAAGATAACGCATCATTCAGTTCACCCAGATGGTAGAAAACCTGCGGAACCAACCACATAACAGAAAAGAAGAATGTAAAAGCAGAACTCAAAACCAGTAACACTTTTATTCTCGGAATCCAATCAATTATTAATTTACATCTCATCATGATAGAGAGTAAGCAAGAAAAATCTTGGCAAGTTGTCTTTGAAAAATCATGGCTGAGATAAACAATGCTAATATCTTTGAAAAATCATGGCTGAGATAAACAATGTTAACTGTAAATGAAACAAAAAAAAGGCTTGTTATAACCTTTGATGCAACCAATGCAGCAAGTTGTCTTTGATCAAATTCTTCGTCTTCAGACAAGCTTTCACTGCAAAACCAAATGAGTTCAGCACGTATAAAACATTATGTATACAATGTATACACAATGGAAATGAGCAATGTATTTGAACAAGCAAGCATTCCCAAAATCTTTTACATGTACTACAATGTGCATTACCTAACTTTTACATATGAAAAAAATTAGTAACCATACTAGTGTTTGACCCTTGTTCTAAGCTCCAGAAACATGCAAGCTTCCGGACAAGGAAAGGTGAAATGCAAAGCGATAGAATCTTGGAATCTCCATAATATATTAACTTGTTATACTACACAAGGAAACCCTTCTTCAACATAGCTAAGGGAATTAAAGAGAGAGAAAATACCACCGTGATCGGGGCAAAGGCAAGAAGGTGCAAGGAAAACCGCCTGAAGTACCAGAAAAAATCATGGGATTTGCTATGCAAATAGATCAAGTGAGCTAACTTTTTTTTTCTTTTTTTTTTAGAAAGAACACTTTTCTGTGGTCGCATTAGAAACTAAAACTCTAGACTAAACTAACCATACCACATTGTTTCTTATTAAGTGCTATAACTATACTCTACCTTACGTCAAGACCTCATCTACTACCAATAACCTAATTATAACTGTAAAGCGTTCTCCTTTACTTATTTACCTTAGCTCTAGCTCAAAACCAACATCATATAATTCTACTGGTACGAAATTCTCCCAATAATTCCCCTAGAACACTAACGAAATAGAGCAAACTTGGTGAAACATTTCTGATCACAAACAAACCCTAACAATTTCCAGCAATCATCAAAACCCTGACTTCAACATCACTAAGAATAAAGTACGCAAAGTAAAAAGAGATTATAACAACAGATCTACAAAAAAGAAAAAGGAACCAAACCCTAACCCTAACAGGAAGCAAACATCAAGAAACAAAGTTTGATAAAAACATACATGATAGGAACGCTAGTTGAGATTTCATGCCAGAAATAATCCACACATGTGTTCAAATTGATGAGAGCATGTAGCTTCAAAGCTGGATGTGATTCACTGAGCATAGCAAGCAAACCACTTGCAGAACTCACCATCGTGGCCATGGTGATTCGACTTAAAATTAAAAACCTCTAGTTTCTTGAACTGTGATGATAATGAGAAAAATAATTTAGGTTAAGATTAGGGTTTTTCGATTTTTCTTGAAGTAGATAGTGTTTCAGAGAGAGCTATTAGCAAGAAAAGGCCGATGGATCCCCTTTTTATTGATACTACTGTCTCGCCCGGTTTTTCGTGCTTTGCACGGGCCTAAGTTTACATTTTTGGGGCTTATACGTCTGGGTATGAGGTGGGTTTTTTTTCATAAAAGAGGAAAGCTCCCCCAAATCTATCTATATATAAAGGGAAGACCCCTTAGCAACACTACAGTGAAGCTACAACTTGTGTTTGACTGTTTTGTTCTTACTTTAACTTTTTTCAAGTGCCAATCAATGCAAGAAAGCAAGGGTTGTTTCGTAATTTAAGTTTAAGCTAAAAAAATTATGAAAACCAAAACGATGGAGAATCCAGAAGATTCTAAATAGAGAGGAAAGCAGGAAAGGGTTGTTTTACAATTGGGTTTTCGTAATTTAAGCCAACCATTAAATATAGCCAGTTTGGGCACATGCATAGCACGTGCGTTAGGTTCTTGTTTACATAGAAAACAAACTCCTTCGAATGAAGTTGATTGTGTGGATAACTTGAACGTTCCAATTTTGGATATCTAGATAGTTATTTTGGATGTAAATCTATTACAAAAAACTGACAGGTTTGCTGCCCTTATGATATTGAATTTACTTGTTATTACAAAAACCATAGCTTTAAAATTTATATGAAAGTCTAAGTTGTTTCTAAAGTCCGATCTTTTTTTGAATCTTCTTTCTCTAGCTTTAGCATGCATTCTTATTAGCATCTCGAGAGTGGGTTGCGAATCACTTTGGAAGACGATATGGTGGACACTCATTTCAACTTCCCATTGAAAAGCCGCTTCAGCTCCTCCTACGACTAATTGTTCTCTGGTGGTGCAATTTATCTAGCTACCCCTAGCTTCAATAGTTCATCCTGCAAAATCAATCATTGTTAATCCAACTCCTGAACTAGTCATCGGATCATGCATAGATAAAGTTATATTCATCGTTATTGCCATGAATCCTGAACTAATATGAGGTTGGTTGTTAGTAACAGTTAACGCATCGTCATTTAGTGGGTTGTAATACAAGGTTTGCATAATATTGTACTCTTTTCTGTTAACCCACATATAACTGTTTATAAATTTTACTATCTTCCTTGTTGTTACCGCACTATCTTGAGTTTGTTTTTTGAACACCCTATCATATCTTGCGTTCCAAACATGCTATGTTACTATGCTACAAAACACTTTCCATTCTATTACGTTGTTTTTGTGAATACCAATATTCTGTGGAGCATGTGTCACGATCTTAATGGTCGCGCAATAACTGAATTATACAGCCTTTGCTGGACAAAGGAACCTGAGATGCAAAGGGTACCTCCGTAGATCTACTTTATCCCGTCCCAAGAAAGATGACCTCGATGGTAGAGATGAAAGAAGTACAAATCTCATCTACAAGGCGCAGCTGGCAAAGGGACAGAGTTAGATGACGCATCTAATCAGTCTTAAATGCCAAGACTCTTATCTACACGCATGAACCAAGGCACGTGGAGAGAAGAGGCATGGCGAGACCTGATTGGCTGACACAAGCGGTGAACGAAGGTACAACCCATACAAAGACTGGGAAGTTCCCGAAGGAACGTGGGTTAGCTGAGATGGCATGATTCTACTGGAACAAGCACACGGTGAACGAAGGTACCACTGACACCCAAGGTATATCAGCAGACGATGGACCCAGAGGCAGCAAAGATATACCAAGGGCAGAAGGAACTATAAATACCAAGCCTCACCAACAAATTAATGGAATTCAATTCATTACCAAGAAGAAGAAGATCTAGTCTTAAGCTTATACCTCTTTAATGTTTAGAACTTAAGTACTACAACTTGAGTTCTCTCTATTACTTTGGGAAGCATTTAAGATATTTGTAACCACCACAACTTAATACAAAACAATCACTCATTTCCCCCGTGGATGTAGACGAATGTCGAACCACGTTATTTCTTGTGTCTCTTGATAACTTGGATGTTTTTACATTATCTTTACGTTCTTTGTTATTGTTGAGACCTTACACATATTTTATTACTTAGTATCATCAGTTCAATAGAGGTATCGATACTTCCTAGCATCTGATCCTTTGAGTTGTTTACATGACGTAGACTATGGGAAAATAAGTAGTCACGTTTGGCGCCCACCGTGTTCTTTCTCACGACCGTGAGCTTAGACAAAATTTTAACTTCAGTTTTCTTTTAATTATTTGCAAACGAAGGGATATGTGTCTCAATGGTGAACCTCATTCTCTAAGTGATTCGTTCATTTGTTACTGACGAGGTGTCGAATCTCGCAAAAATAATATTTCTGTACTTTTTACACTAGCAAGTAGTATAATATAAGCAGGATCGTCCCAAGGGAGGTATGAAGTTTCTAGTTGTTAAGCAAATACTCTTAGCAAAGATGACTGTGTTGTAGAAAATCTGAAAATAGTAAATTGTATTCAAATATGAGATGGAATTGATTAAAGGTTCATTCTAGACCACGGAATACAAACCAAATTGATCTATAGCCAAGTTCTTTGCATTATCATGTTACTAACAACCCTAGAATAATTAGTACGCTCAACTATTCCGTTATTATCTTCTAAGCTCAACGGATACGGAAGCGCTCGACTACCGGTTCCTACTTGCCAAGTTTCCTAGAGGTACGCTTACTAGGTGTGACTTAAACAAATGCTCTAAGTTTTGTGATATAAGGTTGCTCCTAGTGATGAACTCAAAAGCATGAATCACCTACTAGTGTTGATTTCTACATATGGATACTTAACAAAGTCCCATCATCAATACCCACATATTGCTACTTGTGTTTATCTTCTCTAGATAATTACGGGTCGAAGAAAATTTAAACTAGCAAATAGATTAAGAATTAATGATTCAATTTCGAACTTAAACCCTTAAAAAATAATCCATAAACAATAATAGCATAGTAGAAAATCAATCAATAACATAAATAAATGCAATAGAACAAGTTATTTCATCAATTATAGATTCATATTTCGGGCTTCGAAATCGTCCTTAATCAAAAAGAGTTTTAGTTACTCATAATATTGGAGTTCATCATCAAATATAATAAATGAAATAATGAAGATGAAAATAAAACAAGGAAGCAAACCCTAGTTCCAGCTCTCTGCAAAACTCCAAGTAGAATACGTGATAAACAAAGTTGTAGAAGTCTTCCCCTTTTGTAGCTTTCTTTCTCCAAACTAGGTCATAACCCAAAAGTCCAAGTCCAATATATCCACTAAGCCCATATAATTCATGTGTGAGAGTAGCCCAGTAGAAAACATGCCCCAAAACGAGTCACCGGAAAGCTGGGTCACCTGCCGGAACTTGGCCGCCTGCGCCGGAATCCGGTCATTCACCAGTGAAACGTCAGTCGATTTGAGTTAACTCGGTTAAGCATACTGAGTCAGGTTTTGAGTCCAGGATATCAGATGAATCAGAACCGAGTCAGAACTGTGAAACAGAATCAGCTATACTGACTGGTCTGAATTGGTTAAACCAGGGCCATTGCACAGCCTAGCCTACTGCTATGCCAAGGTGGTGCAATATCCTGCAGTCTAGCCCTGAGCCTCTAGCCTTTGCGTCTATACAATGCTGCGCCTCTACAATTCAGTCCCATGCTTCTCTGTAAAGTTAGCACAGCTCCATTTCAGCTTCCCTGCGATGCAAACAATTCTCCCAGTTCCTCCAAAGCTTCCACCATAGTCAAACAACCACAACACCATTACCTGTGCTTCCTAAAACCATTCACTGCAAGCCTGCAATGCTCCCAGCATCACCTGCTTCTACTTGCAGTCACAGTCATTTCCCTGTAACTTACTTCACGTCGCTTAAGTAGCATCACTTGTATCACTAGCAATTCCTCCTGCCATTATTTACAACTGCCGCTTTCAATTCCTTGGCTGTAACTCCAAATTCAGTTCATTCTTCATAACCTCAAGAACTGTAGCTGCAACACAGCAGCAACACCTAAGCCATTATAATCCCATTTATTCACTGCATAATATTCATGACTTAACCAGTTACACCTTCTAACAATCCTCCTTGAGTAGCATAAACTTCCAATTCCAGTTCCAGCCTTGCTCTCCACCAGCATTATTCTACAGCAACCTTCATCATCAGTTGCATATAACCACAGCACCCCATCTGTAGCCCCCTTGCACCTGCAAGTCCTCAGCCAGCTCCTTTTTTCACTTCTCCACTACTCCTCTATGGCCCATTCTTAACTGCAAAATACAACAGCTACAGGGCCACCACAGCTTCCATACCCCATTTTCATTGTACCTGCAATACAGTACCAGCAACAATTTCATATGCACAACTATCTAATTTCTGCAGCGGCTTAACCTAGTCCAGCACCACCAAGCCATGCTGCTTTTCCCATTTAGCCAGTTTCATTGCCAACACCAGTTAGCCTCAATTCCACTGACATCTTCACCAAACAGCAACCACCAGAACACAGCTTCAGTTCTTCTTGACCCATTACTGTGCTTCAATAAAAGCTACAACCACCACAGATTACCAGCTCCATCAAACTGCAACCCTGACTCTGTCATCTTTCCATCCAATCAGTCACCAACAACTCCACCTTGAGCTCAAATCTCAGCTGCAATGCTTCAATTTTGCAGCTACTTATCACCTGTACAGCAGCACCAAGCCATGCTGCTTTTTTGCACAGTAACAACAGCTCGTATTTGTAGCTGCAAATCCTAAGCATACATTTCGTTCAACGCCCAATATCAACAGCAACAGCATTATCGAACCCCTTCTATTGATTCAACCTCAATCACTGTTGCATCTACCCTGCCAACCTGATTACAACTTCCATAAACCCATCGACCTAAAACCTCAGTTTCATCTATCATCTCCTTTCGATTCCATCATTCCCCATTCACGAATTTGCCTAAATTACCTTGGCCAGCAGCTGAATCGAATGACCGCAACAGACCCCCTTTATTCCATACAGTTCTCGCCAAGACCACCAGCACAATCACTCCATATAATTCTCGCCTGGCTTCAGATCTCTCTCTCTTGATCTTCAACCATATTAGCTTCATCTTCAACAAAGAACCCAGCTCTTTTAAACTCAGATTCGTTTGAAACCCATGAAAATCAACATCATAATCTTCCAACTCCGTCGAACTTCTCTTATGCCAACAACCGCCTTTTCTCTTTTCAATTCCAGGTGTTGTAGGAAATAATGAGAAGATATTCTTCTCTGAATTTTAGGGTAAGAGAACCTGAACTGAAATTGCCACTCAGGTGAATTGGCTAAGGGGATACCCAGATGACTCTAGACACCCTAAGTGTTGATAAGAGCCTCCAAAGAATGATAACTCATTTTGCTCCACTGTGCTTCCAATAGTGCTTGCATATTGAAATGACGCTTTCGCCTTTCGTGCTCCAAATTGATGCTTTCTTTCAAATTCCACCAACAGCACCCGTCCCCAATTTCTCAGATTCACTTCTTCTCTTCAATGAGAGTCATCACTAAAGTTGTCGTGCTTTTCAGACAGAAAAGTTGCATCACTAAAGCCGACATACTTTTCAGACATAGATGAAGAAGTAAAAGTAAATTGTGAGAAATAATCCGCCTCCAAAAGCATTTGCACATGAGATGAGATTTTTGCGCCGTTTCTTCTTCTTCTGTTTCAAGTGACTCCAAAGTACCTAAATACTCAAAAGTAAATATAAGATACATATTTTACAAGAAAACTAAACAAAGAAAGCATAAACAATAGATAAATATAAAGGTGTTTTAGACACCTATCAGTTACTTGTGTATGTTTTTTTTTTTTTGAGTTCGTCATTCCTAGAAACACACGGCTTCACAGATCTGCAAAGTTCTTCACAAAAGCGTATCCGCAAAACGCCAAAATCTTTGTTTTATACAAAAACAACCAACTTTATTCACAGATCTAAGAACCTTTGACTGACAACAGAACCTCAGTAAGATTTTAAGGAAGAAAAATCTTCTAAAGCATTAATAACATCGTTTTCTCCAAGATCTGACACCCCCCTTTTTCAGTTTTCAAGGTTTTTAAGGTTGTTTTTCCCCAAGGGTGTCATACGCCTTTAATACCCGTCTGTCAAAAACATCATTTCAGTACTCTTTCTGAAAAGCTGCTCAGCCACCCTCCGTGTCAGAGCGTTTATTGTTACTTTTTGACGAAGGTACCCAAGTACCAGATTTCTTCACTCTTTTTGTGACCACAGGGTATCCAAAGCCGAAGGTATGCAGAAACCGGATGATATACCAACAAACTCACGACCAGCGCTCACAAGAGGAAGATCCCAAAAGCCGTCTCAAGCAAATCAAAGAAATGAAGCAGAGGACGGACAAAGCGAAATAGCAAGAAGAACGGTTGCTACAAAGACACTTATTTCTATTGAGGGTATGGGGCAAACATCGGGAGCTCAACCTATATACGACATGCCGTTACCAGAACATCAAGCTACAACGAAGCCACCTGCGGCCAACGAAGGGTTACCTGGGACCTTAGTTCACACAGGGCGAGGGTTGGGAAACCTAACACCAATACAAATATATCCAGATGCACCAATCATAGACGAAGTACCGGACAACTCTGAGCTTCCAGCCGACAGCACTCCGCAAGGAGGTGGAGCCATCAACGAAGATCAGATGGCGGCACAAGTAGCATCCTTGATCCTCCGAAACAAGGAAAACGAATATGCACTACAAAATATGGCCCAGCAGAACCAGAATCTCAAAGGTATGTTGGACACACCGATCGAAGGATCCCATGCTCGGCCTCCCCAAAGGAAGCATAACAACGGATCCATCTCAGGGAGACGAAGGGTAACTCTCAACACAGCAACGCTTAATCAACCTAACGGAGCTGGAGAACCGCACCACGACCCAGATGAGGTGGACTCAACATACAAACCCTCTCAAAGCTACTAAGACAAGGTGTTATCCAAAGATGCTCACAACGTGAACATGGTCATGGAGAAAATGGAGAAGATGCGAAGGGAGATACGAGTCCTAAAAACTGGTCATGCAGGTGCAAGACTAGAAGAGGCGCTACAGGAGGCAACCACGTCTCCATTATCTTTTCGCATTTTGGGGGAACCTATTCCTCCAAAATGCCCGGTACCTACGTTTCAGCCATACAATTGTACCTCAGATCCCGCAGCCCACCTACAGTATTACACTCGTTTCCTTGCCCATTAGGAAAGAGATGAGGTAGTACTCTGTAGGTACTTTCCGGCAAGCTTAACAGGATCAGCACTTACTTGGTATGACAACCTACAAGCAAACTCAATTGACTCCTTCGAGCAATTGTCTACGGTCTTTTTGGAGACATACATGTACAACAAAGCAACAAAGGCAGGGTTAGATAGGCTATTTTATTTAGCTATCGGACCCTGAGAAACACTCATGCAGTACACAGACATATGGCAAAATACATGCCAAGTAATCGGGAAAGTTAATCCAGAAATTAGCATTAACTGCTATAAGTACGGACTTGACAGAACCTCAACCATCTTCGTGGAACTTCACAACAGAGCCCTCGATTCATAAGGAGAGCTCAGGGTCGTTCAAGATCGCTACATCAGGCTCGAGGAGATCCATAAGGACAACCCCAGAGCACAAACAAAGCCAGCAGCAGCTCCGCAACGAACCAACTCTCTAGAACCAATTCCGGAGATACCTAAGCGACAAAGTGAAGCTGGGGGCAGAGCTAGCTATCAGGACAAACGTTCCAAGTACGGAGATGACAAGAGAGGGAGGAGAAGAGAAGAATTTGTCGACAAAGTCTACACAAAGCTGAATACAACCTTCTCTCACATCCTAATCAAGGAAGGAGCAAAGCCAGGCTTTCCATACCATGGCACTAGGGGAAAGCATCCAGACAAAACGAAGGGAGCTAAAGAATACTGCGAGTACCACCAGTTCTATGGACATACCACAGATACTTGCTATCAACTACGCGGCGTGATCCAAAGATTTATCGGCGAAGGTAAGTTCTCTGAATATGTGCAACTACTGCCAGCTGAAATCGAGGAGGCCTCAAAGAAAAGGGTGGAGCTACCTCGGAATGGCAAACACGTCAACATGATCACCTTCTCCAGTGGAGTCCAAGAAGCAATGGTAAAAGATATACTCGAGTTAGTTCGAAACAGGAAGAAAATCGAATCTCATGAAGTGTTCAAACTAGGTGGACCACCTATCGGCACTTGGGAAGATTGGATGGCCACGTCATTGACATTCTCAACAAAAGACGTCAACCAGGACGTTGAAATTCACAATGATCCACTTGTGATCACCTTTCCAATACATGGATGGAATGTTACAAAGGTCCTAGCTGACGGGGGCAGTTTTTTAAACGTGCTATTTTACGAACCCTACATACGCATGGGTTTAACAACGGAGCAAATGGATTCTTCCACTTGCACAATATACGGCTTCCACGGAGCAGTCTCTAGACCAAGATGAGAAATCGTTTTGCAGGTACACGCAGGACCCTTAGTAAAAAGCACACACTTCTGCGTGGTGGAAGCTCCTTCGCTCTATAATGTCATCATGGGAAGGCTCTGGGTCCTCAAATTACGAGGAACGGCTTCAACATACCATCAATACCTACGCTTTCCTACACCTATGGGTGAAATGGAAATCAAGGGTGACCAGCAAGATGCAAGGCTCTGCAACTTGGCAGGAATCAAACTCAACGAAGAAAGAAGCGCGGCTCAGCACCAGGAAAGTAAGAAGTGCAAGACAACAAACAAAAAGGGGGAAGACGGAGACATCATCGTCCACGCAGGCACCTCCGCACCGAAAGAGGGAACCTTATCACCAGAAGCAGGTATCTCCGCCACTCCAAGCACAGATGCCTCCATCAAATAACAATTACAGAAAAGCACTCCTCGACGACCTCAGCAACAAATCTGCTCACCGATGGAACCAACAAAGAAGATCAACATCGGGACAAAGGCAGAGGCAGGGATACTCAGCATTGGAACTTTACTCGAAGAGGAAGAGGATGTGCAGCTACAACGGTTACTAGAAGAATATGCAGATGTCTTCGCATGGTCAATGGGGGACATGTCAGGAATCAACCCAGATTTGGTCTCACACCACCTTCGGATAAAACATGAGATATCACCGTTCAAGCAGCACGTGCGGAAAGTATCATACATCTACCACGAAGGGGTGGAAAAGGAGATACAAAATCTATTCAAAGCAGGATTCATACGAGAATTCAAATATCCCACATGGATATCCAACATGGTCATCGTTCCAAAAAAGAACGGAGGTGTACGCATCTGCATCGACTTTAGCAATCTCAACAAGGTGTGCCCGAAGGACAGCTACCCGTTTCCAAATATTGACCAGCTGGTCAACGCAACCAAAGGTCATCAAAGACTATCCTTCATGGATGGATACTCAGGTTACAATCAGATAGCTCTTGCATAAGAAGACCAGGAGCATACTGCGTTCTTTACCCCACGAGGCATGTATTGTTATACAAGGATGCCCTTTGGACTAAAGAACGCGGGGGCAACATACCAACGATTAGTAGACAAAATCTTCTAACCATGGATAGTCAAAACACTAGAAGTATACGTGGACGACATGCTCGTCAAAAGCAAAGAAGTAAAGGACCATCTCTCACACCTAAGGGAGATATTCGAAGTCATGAGGAGTTTTCACATGAAGGTGAACCCGGAGAAGTGCACGTTCGGAGTAACCTTAGGGAAATTCCTAGGATATCTGGTAACTCAGCGTGGAATCGAAGTAGACCCAGAAATAGTCAGAGCTATAATGGAGATGCCATCACCGCAAACCCTAAAAGGAGCGCAAAAGCAAAACGGTTGCTTAGCCTCTATGGGAAGATTCATAGCAAGATCATCAGACAAGTGAAAAGCATTCTTCGACACGCTAAGAAAATGAAGCAGGTTCACATGGACCGAGTGCGAACAAGCCTTTCACAAGATCAAGGAATACTTGGCGTCCGTACCCATTCTACAGAAGCGGGAGCCAGGTGAGATACTTACCCTATACCTAGCAGCAACAAGCTACGCTATAAGCGCAGTATTGGTACGAGATCAAGGGCAAGGAGAAAAACCCGTGTACTACATCAGCAAAACACTCAGTTCAGCGGAGCGTAACTACACCAAGGTGGATCAACTCATATATTCCTTAGTGGTGGCAACACAAAAACTAAGGATATATTTTGATGCACACACCGTTCGAGTCTTTACTAAGTCTCAGTTAAGTCAGATCCTCGACAACACGGAGAAAATTGAAAGAGTGGCAAAATGAAATGCCATGATCAAACAGTTTCACATAATCTTTGAGACCAGGAAGGCTGAGAAATCACAAATCTTAGCAGACTTCTTGGCGGACCTACCTTTGAACGACGAAGCAGAGGTGGATGACATCCCAGGAATGGAGGAAGAAAAGCCGGACCCAGAAGACATCTTGGAGCCACAAAGCTTACGAAGGTGGGAGATTTTCGTAGATAGATCCTCCAACGGAGAAGGTGCAGGCATAGGGATTGTGATAACAACCCCTACCGGAGACAGGCTCATCCATGCATTCAGGTTAGAATTCAAATAATATACCAACAACATCACGGAATATGAGGCAGTCATACACGGTCTACGCCTAGCGCAGGAGCTGGGTCTAACAAATGTTCATTTGACTAGTAACTCACAATTAGTCATTAGGCAAATAGAGATCAAATACCAGACTCTGGATCCGATAATAGCTTCGTACCTAAAGCTAGCACATGAGCATGCATCAAAAATCAACAAGGTGACATTCAGACATGTCTGTCGGAAAGACAACAGACATGCAGATTCCTTAGCATTCATCTCATCAATGTTGAGGGACAGAAACACCACCTCTGTCCAGATAGGGAGAATCTACGAGATTTCGATAGAAAGACTAACCTCCGCAGAATAAGCCTTAGCCGTCCAGACCAGGGGTATGAGGGAAGCAGAGAAAGCAAAGAAAGATGACGAAATAGAAAAGCCGGATAACAAAGCATACAAATCTGACGAAGACCAATCAATGTCAGATGAAAGCAACGAAGGTGAACCAGAAGATGATTGGAGGACTCCAATACACTAATACCTCGACAAAGGAATCCTACCCGCAGATACCAAAGAAGCCCTAAAAATCAAGTCAAAAGCAGCAATGTACAGCCTACGGAATGGGATACTCTACAGAAGATCATTCCTCGGACCTTTGATGCGATACCTCTCACAAACTGAAGGTAAGGAAATTCTGCATGACATACACAGCAGAGAAGCTGGCAATCACAGCTGAAGGAGATCTCTTGCAATCAAAGCCAAAGCACAAGGATACTATTGGCTAAGCATGGACGAAGACGCATAGAGCGTAGCAAGGCGTTGCGAAAGATGCCAACGCTTTGCCAGGAAGATTAAAGCACCAGCAACGGAGCTTAACTCGGTCACCAGCCCTTGGCCATTCGTCAAATGAGGTGTTGACATTGTTGGACCCTTGATAGAGGGGACATGAAAAAGGAGAAACCTGATAGTAGCCACAGACTATTTCACAAAATAGGTGGAAGCAAGGGCTTTGGAAAGAATTAGGGACACCGATGTCTTTAAATTCTTGTTTGAACAAATCATATGCAGGTTCGGGATACCAGCGGCTATAGTCTCTGACAACGGCAAGCAGCTGGAGGGATAAAACATAGACATGCTGTTCAACACCTTCAACATTCATAAAAAAGTCTACTCCGATCTATCCTAAGAGCAATGGACAAGCGGAGGCCACTAACAAGACAATTGCAATGAACTTGAAGAAAAAGCTGGGACCATACAAGAAAAGATGGTGCGAATAACTACACAACATCCTATGGGCCTACCGAACAACCAGAAGGGCTGCCACATGAGAATCTTCGTTCTTGCTAACCTACGGAGCCGAAGCTCCCAACGGAGGTAATACTGCCAACAACGAAAACGAAGGCATGGGAAAAGAACCTAACAAAGGATCCTACATCATACACGACATCGCCGGTTATACTACCTGAGAAACCTCGAGGGAGAAGTATTACAACACCCTTGGAACGCAATGTACCTAAGGAAGTACCACCCCTAAATGAACAGTTATCACTCAGGAGAAGAAGGGAAAGGGCTACAACCCCCCCATGTTCTATCCCTGAACGGAGGTAGTACAACTTTAATTAATTAATGAAAAAAACTTTTTGCTAAAACAAAAGTAAGAGTTGATTAAGACACAATTTGGGGTAAGAAATTACACCCTCCATCAGAATTTCCATCTGAACTGATGATGAGACAAGGCACGACATAACTGCGCATATGTCAATCTCGGATCTTAAGGGCGAAGGTATCCCTCAAAAGGCAGAATGTAAGCAATATATCCACTAATCAGAGATACCTTGTCGAAAGTAAAGCAGCCTCGCTGAACACATAGGGCTACAACCCACGTAGGGACCCTATCCGCCCGGTACCTTCTGGCCAAAGTATACCCTGGTAGGAGATGGAATGTTTCGCCCCCAAGGTCACACAAAACCTTTACACCTTGTTACAAGCAAGAATGTGCAAAAAACTAGACACGATTTGTCTACATACTTTCATACAATGAAGGTACCATAAAAAGTGTTACCAAAACACAACTAACATGTCTTAACAGTTGCAGATGACGAAGGTCTAAAAAAGTAACGAAGGGTGTTCCAGAAACATCAAATACCCCTCAGCTGGGGGCAAAATACAAACAAAGGAGTTCAAATTGAAACTATAGCAGGAATAACATAATCAAGGATAAGGAAGACGGGGAAAAACAATTCCTTCGGCCTGGCGCTAAGCCTCCGCAAAGGCATTGTTGTCATAATCAATAGCGGAACGCCTGTACCGCTCCTCCGTCTGAGAAGCTTGAACCTCCGAATCCGAAGCCGAATTCCGACGAAGCTCTGCAACCTGAGCGCTAGGCTGAGCATTAGCTTCCTGAAGAGACTCCGCCTTAAGCTTGACAGTAGCATCGAACTGACGAGATATCTCCAACGCAGATATCTGCCCTTCAAGACGATTGATCTTAGCACTTGCACCCACCAACTGCTCCTGGAGACCTGCGTATGCAAAGGGTATCAGAAACAAGGGGAGGCAGATAAAGACACGAAGGATGCCACAGATAGATAAATGTCATAGGCTACCTCCGGCATGGCTAAGGGACTCCTCAAGACTATGCTGGGCTTCGACAAGATCCACCTCAGCAGCCTCAATCTTCCACAAGGGAATCCTTTTCTGTCCAGAGATCACCTACATCTATCTGAAGCGAAGCATTCTCATAAGACAGAGCTTGGTACGCATTTTCTAACTCTTGAAACCTCTTTGCTAAAGATGCATAAGACATGGAGGAAGACTCGGAGCCAAGGTTAACAAGTTTGTCCTTAAGGGAACAAACCTCAGAAGATAATACATTACGCACCGCGGTAACCTTAGCTAAGGATGCACATGCATCTTCAAAATCGGCATAATATTTCTTCCGAATGATATCTTGGGACGAGAGACGTTTCTCAACTAAGGCAATATTATCATTTTTCTTTGTAATGAGACTCTCCTTCCACCTAAGGGCTTCGTCATGCTCCTCATGAAGCAAATCCACCTGCTTCACTAGATCCGCATTATGAGCAGACTCAAGAGAGAGTTGAGCCTCATTATGAACAGTTACATTCATCAGCCTATCAGGCTTCTTTTGGTAATGCCAAACATCAGAAGTTAACTTGGCAACTTGATCACGAAGATACCTAAGTTCACTTAAGCCACCGGTTGGCATACGAAGGTTGTCTCAGGACTACGCAACCAACAAAGGTAAAGAAAAAGCTAAAGGGGTGAAAAAACAAACCTATAACTTTGGAGGACTCAACAGCTAAAACAGCATCAGCGGCCCTACGACCTTCTTCAGAAACCCTGGCGGCATCACAAGCTCTCCTAAGAGCCAACATGCAGGCCTCCAGAGACCTCTGCGTCTTCTTCAGATCATCCTTCAGCGAAGCTATCTTAGCAACCGAAGCAGCGTCACTAGACGAGGGATGCTTTGCAAAAGCAAGAGCATACTCTTGGTTTGCACGCTCCAACAAGACACTCAGATGAGTACAATTAGCCCTATAAACCTTGAATAAGGTATAATTGACATATATATGCTTACAAAGCTGCAAATAAAGGAGCGTAAGGGCGGACGAAGGATCAAATCAAGAAGAAAAACACTCAGGTAACAAACACTTACTGAAAAAGATGCAAGACGGGGAAAAAAAAGTGGTGTAGGTATCCATGAAAGCTTTCATCTCTTGGATACTACCCCTGTGGATATCACCAAATCTATGGCTAGAACGAAGACAGTCAGGGTCAAAGAACAAATCCTTAGCTGCGTGGTACTGCGCAGATAGCACGTCCAATTGAGAAGCAACTTCAACAGAACTTTCAAGGTGATGATGATCAACTCCAGCAGAGAAGGGACCCTTGGGATCCCGCAGAACAACCTCGAGGATAGCGTCATCAGAACTACCTAAGCTCAAACTCTCCAATAACTTGCCATGACTTGGCTCAGCACCAACATGGGGCACAACAACTGAGCCCTCACCACGACGAAGAGACGTCATGGTAGAGGAGCTAGGAACGAAAGAAAGGCCTTGAGAACCACTCAAACCCAACTCACCAGCAGAAGGAAGATTACCAAGCATAGTCCAGTCTGGTGACGAAGGGGGAGGTCCAACAACTTTGCTAACAAGAGCAGTAGAAACGGACTGAGCACTCCCAAGCAAAGGAGGAGCAACGTCGAAGAAGAAGCTGCTCAGTGAAATCACAACCTTCTTCTTCGACTGCGAATCCGAGCTACCAGCCTTAGCCGTAGGAGCAACAACCCTGGAAAATGAACCACTTGATTGAAAAGAGGTGGCAAGAGACGAGGGAACACTCTTCGAAGCCACCACAGCAGCTCCATCAGCAGCAGAGGTAGCAGGCAAAGCTACGCTGGGAGCGAAAAACGAAGGCATCTTCAAGGACGAAGTAACAGCGGGGACATGTACACTAATAAGTATAACAAACTTATAACCGGCACCAACAAGGAGATTCTCACCCTCAGCCAAAGAATCTCGAACAGGACTAGGGCTTTCCTGGGCAAAATCCTCAGCGATATCTTCCAGATGAGGGCTAAGACCAGTATCCTCAACGTCATCCATATCTTCATCACGAGGAGCTCCACCAGCAGACTTGGCCTCCTCCTCCAAAGCATCAAGATCAATAACGGTCTTCAACTTACCCTTCCTATGAGAAGACTACAAAGAAACACATACGGAAGCTAAGAATTGGGGGCAAGACGCTAAGGAATACACAAACACAAAGGTATGATAATAATCCTTACCTCGGCAGGTGTTTCGGTCAGAGCTTTCCTCTTCCTAGTTATTGCGGCCACGGAGTTACCAGCGGAACCCGAAGCAGCCCCCAGCAGAAGAAGCAGGAACAGACTGTGAAAAGCAAACAAAGATGCCTAAGTACAACAAGGCCTTCGCAGCAAGCTAAAATGTTAAAACTAAAAAGGGGGCATTACATGACAACATACCTTGTGAGAAGTAGCAGGATTGAAGACCCAAGGCTGATATCCGTCGTACTCCTCCGGCAAAGAACGAGCTGAACGAGGAATAGAAGGATCCTCGGTGGTGAAACCATTAAGCCCAAGGACCAATTATGCGAACAAGAGTACGATCCCAGTGGTCATCATGATCAAGACGGATGCGGTCATTCTTCGGAAAAGACATCCTAGCAGAGTAGGGGATGGTGGTCAATCCAGTCTTGTCAATCTCCTCCAACAAATGAAGGATGTTGTCATCCCTGAGTTGCTTAGCAGTAACATGAATACGGCGAGGACCAACACTCCAAGGAAGAATATTAGTCTTCTAAATAGCATCAGCATACGTAGCATTGAAGTTGTCAGGGGTATAATCCTAACGCTTCGACCTTCCTTCAGCAAAGGGGTCATAAGACTCCATCGTTGTCTTACCTTTTCTACGGTACCAGCACTCACGAAGGGCACGCCATAAGTTCCCAGTATATTGCATGACTCCTCTAACTTGAGTCTTGTTTGTTGGATCATCCCTCGAAGACAAAACATCGTAATAGAAGGGGTCCTTTCTACTGAACAAAGGGAGGAACATGCCTATGGCTAACTGGCCTACACTAATGAGGAGATTATTCTCATCATAAGGAAATTCTCAGATGAGAGTCTCGGTAAGAACGTCAGGACCATTAACAAAGGAGACCTCAAACTTATGAAGACGAAAAGACTTAAAGATCTCAGCAATGGTCCAATGAGCATAGTTATCCTTCTCACGAAGCTAGAGCCTTGATAACTTTTAATGAGGAGAAAGAAGAAGAAGATCTCCGCCAATAGTAGCCTCCTCAGCAACCGCTGATGCCTCAGCTCTAGCAGGAAACTCAAAGTCCTCATGAGGAGGAGAAGGCGTAGCATCTGGATGATCCATCCGCGTAGGTGGATCCGTCAATGAAGACACCTTTGTGGATTTACGCGTAGGATTCTTCGGAAGCCTCATGATAACTGACACCAGCAGAAGAACTTTCTCCATCAACAATGGCAGCAGAAATTTGCAGAACACCCGAAAAGCAAAGCAAGGGCAAAAAATAAAGTACTTTGAGCATGGGTTTCACTAAACCAACCAAGGGAAATGATTCGATTATACTACAACAACAAAAACACATCGCGGGAACAAGATTTTTGGGCATACTATGGTCATGCCAAAAACCCAATCAAGCATCAAAACAAAGCAAAACCCATGTTTCAACACAGTATGCTCAAGAGAAAACGAGAGTACCATTCTCACAAATGACGAAAAGCAACAACATCAACAACATCAACAATCAGCAGAACGCCAATACTAAACAGGAGACATGCGGCTGAATACGGGAAGAAGATGAACAATACTTACTTGAATGGGCAGTCGCAAAACCAAATCGTACGAAGAATCCAGGAGAAGCAATTAAAGCGGCGGAAGAAGAATTTCTAGAAGAGAAGAGAGAGACAGTTCAAGGAAAAAGAATGAAAAGTTAAGGAAAAAAATTCTTTCTCTTTGTTCTCCTCTTATAGGTGGCTGAAGAATCCAAAAATTTGGAGGGCCCAAAATCCAAGGAGAAGTTATTGCATGAAAGGACATGTAGGGACCACTCAAGCGGTACATGCATAAATGGCGGCGTAACAGAAGTTTTCTTCCACTTCAAACCAAACGGTTGAAGATGGAAGAAAAGGGGCAAACTGTGAATACCAATATTCTGTAGAGCACGTGTCACGATCTTAGTGGTCGCGCAATAACTCAATTATACAGCCTTCGCTGGACAAAGGAACCTGAGCTGCAAAGGGTACCTCCGTAGATCTACTTTATCCCGCCCCAAGAGAGAAGACCTTGACGGTATAGATTAAAGAAGTACAAGTCTCATCTACAAGGCACAGCTGGCAAAGGGATAGAGTTAGATGACGCATCTAATCAGCATTAAATGCCAAGACTCTTATCTACATGCATGAACCAAGGCACGTGGAGAGAAGAGGCGTGGCGATACCTGATTGGATGACACAAGCGGTGAATGAAGGTACAACCCATACAAAGAATGGGAAGTTCCCGAAGGAACGTGAGTTAGCTGAGATGGCATGATCTACTGGAACAAGCACGCGGTGAACGAAGGTACCACTGACACCCAAGGTATATCAGCAGACGATGGACCCAGAGGCAGCAAAGATATACCAGGGGCAGAAGGGACTATAAATACCAAGCTTCACCAACAAATTAAGGGCATTCAATTCATTACCTATAAGAAGAAGATCTAGTATTAAGCTTATACCTCTTTATTGTTTAGAACTTAAGTACTACAACTTGAGTTCTCTCTATTACTTTGGGAAGCATTTAAGATCTTTTTAACCACCACAACTTAATACAAAACAATCACTCATTTCCCCCGTGGACGTAGACGAATATCGAACCACGTTATTTCTTGTGTCTCTTGATAACTTATGTAGTTGCAGGAATTCCCACAACACACCCCTTGTAATATCTTGATAATAATTTCTTGATCTAAACTCATTTGATATGAAAATGATGATTAAAATACTAAAATTGTAAATGGACACACATATTTTTACATGGTTTGATCAATTTGATCTACATCCATGATTCTTCACTATGGTCGTTTAAATTTACATTTGATTTACATTGATAATCTCCATTAATAGGTAAAGTTCTAGATCTAGTTTTTGGGGAAGAAGATGATAAAGAAAAATACATTCTCTCTCTAAAAATATCTCTCTGCAAAATATCTCTCTTTCTCTTACAAAAATTGTCTCTCCCTCTTCTCTTTCATGCTCTCCTCTTTATATATGTGTTTACATAGTGGATAACAGCTCACATACAGCTCATACTTCCCCTATTTTAGGATCCCTTTGCACACTCTCGCAAGCTTTCTCCATATTCTCTCGAGCTCCCTCTACATTCTCTCGAGCTCCCGCCTTGTTCTTGCGAGCTCCCGCCTTATTCTAGCGAGCTTTCTTTATAACAACAATAAAATCTTCACATCTTTCTCGTGTTTTATGCTATCATTGTCTATTACGTCATTTCTGTAATTAATTTTCGACATTTGCCATATGTGGTAGAATTTTTCGCAAGAGCGTTGTTGTTGCGAGATTATGCTCCTTTTTTTTTCCAGAAAAGCCAAGTGGCTTTAATTTTTATTGGATCCAAAAAAAAGAGAAGGATGAGGGCTAGGCCTGACCTCCAAACAGAAGAGAGAAACGACAAAAACAAAACAAAAACAAAACGAAAGAGCTGAAACCACCACCTTCCAACACAACTCAGCATTGGGAGCGGAACATCTCAAAAAATGAAGAGAGAGAGAGAGCGTCGTTCTTAGGCGATTTTTTTGGGTTTTATATTTTTTCTTTGAAGATGCAGACAAATCAACCATTAGTTCAAGAGAAAAATTCGGATTCAAATGCTACAGTTCGTGAGACCAAAGCAGCATCTTTCGCTGAATTGGTTAAGGGTAAAAAACCATATAGGTTAACAGATTCAGATCTCACATCGCTTCCTGATGCTACTATCTTTCGTGATGAACCTGTGTTAGAAATTCCACTTGAGTTTACACAAGAAGGACGGGATTTGTTCCAATTTAGTCTGATTGGGAGATTAAATTTCAGAGGATTAAAATTTAATGAAGTACAGAGATCTTTAGAGGAGCAATGGAAACTTGGAAATGGAAGATGCAAGCTGGTTCCTATGACAAAGGGTTTTTTCTTCATCAAACTAACTACTGCTGAAGACAAGGAACGTGTTTGGCATGGAGATTCATGGGTGGTTAACCAACAAACTCTAAGGGTTATCAATTTTTTCCCCAACTTCGATCCAGAAAGACAATCAACGTCTCATGCTGCTGTTTGGGTGAGTTTTCCTGGATTATTCATTGAACTGTGGACAAAAAAAATTCTTATATCTATTGCAAAAGTTCTTGGTAAACCAATTGCCATTGATTAGAAAACTCTAGACCATGATGTGGGCAATTATCTTGCTGTGCTGATTGAGATCGATTTCGCAAAATTGATTCCGAAGAGAATTAGGCTAAAAGCCAATGGAAATGAATTTTGGCAGTATGTTGAAATTCAGGATGTGGAAAAAATTAAATTTTGTAGTCATTGCAAGCATATGGGACACAAATTTGAGAATTGTATTGCAGCTCGCAAGATTTTGGGTGGTAAACTATTAGCATCTTATGAGGCTGGGAATGCTCATGGTAAACCAGTTAAGGAGAGTGATACATTAAGGAGTGACAATAAGCATTCCAAATATGATTGGAAAGAAGTAAGAGGTGGTAAGAAGAATGCTAAAGATCTTTGAGACAATTCTTTGCAATAGTGGATTCTATAGGTCAGTTAAACAAAGAAAAGGGTGCAGTTATCTCTGCAAATTCTTTTGAAGTGCTTGTGGAAACAGATGAAGAATCTGATGATTTGGAGGCTGCAGTAAATGTTCAAGTTAATGTGGAGGAGCAACTAGCAAACAATCTGGCTAATTCAGAGATAGAGTTCCGTGAAGCCCAGATGAAATTGATTAGGAGCAAAAATGCTATTGCAGCACGTGCAGATATGGTCGCTCATTCAGCAATTCCCTCTATGGATAATAACGAGGTTGAAGGAATTAAAGGTCTAAAATGGGGGGAGGTGCCATTGGAATCTCCTTTAACGGCGGAAGAGGATCAACGGCTTTTGGGACGTGATTCGAGGGAAGTAACACCTGCTATGGGCAGAGACGGGATGGATGATCATGGTCCGAAGGAAGAGCGTGGGCAGTTCAAAACATCAAATGATGGCAAACATGTGATGCAATGTGAGGATACGGGTAAATTAAATAAAGTAAAGAATAAAGATAAGGGGACAGTGCACGACTCCACCTTGAACAAAGAAATGCAAAACAGCACAGAGAAAGTGGGTAGGCGTGAAGGAGTGGCAACAAACATAAAGAATTTGGAAGATTCCAAGGGGGGAGGCAATAATAATGGTGAACATGCGATGTTGAATGCTGATGAATGTGGGCATTTACAAACATCAAATGATGGTATGCAACGTGAAGAAAGGGTAAAATTAAATAAAGCAAAGCAAGACAATGAGACAGCTCAAGATTCCCTTTTGACTAAGAAGGGGGCAAAAGTAAAAGCTAAATATGCGGGTCAGTCTAGTGGGGGAAAGGTTGATATTTTGTCTCCAAACAAATTTGGGGTATTACAAGAGGAGTCTGATACTAATGACAATATAGGCGAACATATTAGGTCTAGAATGAGAATTCATGAAGAAGAGGTGGCTAATAAGGTAAAACTTATACCTCCTGCTGGACGTGATAAAGTGAAACCTCCGGTTGTTAATAATCATACTAAAGCTTCTAATAAAAGAAGAGCACCGGTTATTATGAGTCAAAAAGAGCTGGAAGAGCAGGACGAAAGGATACGGATGTACAGAACTATGGAGATACGTGCGGATATCAAGAAAAATGGTGGGCCTGCTCGTCGGTTGGACGTGGCAGATTTTATGGAAAGAAGTCAGTTCACAACTGAAGAGAGAGAATTTTTGCGTGCACTCAAGTGCAATGATACTATGTATAAATTCCAGAAAGATAGTACTTATCGCTTAGAGTATATCAAGGAAAGCAAAGATCAAATGGAAAATACTGGGAAATATGGGGAAACCTCTTAATCTTGTTCTGTTTCTTTTGCTTTTTGTTAGATTGATGTATGAGTGTGCTCCTTTTTCGTTTTTTTTCTTTTGTTCCCTTTTTTCTCTTCGCTCTGTTTGGAGGTAAGGCCTAGCCCCCTCTTTCTCTTTTTCTTGTTTAATAAATTTAGTGTTTAAAAAAAAAAAAAAAAAAAACTCAGCATTATGCTAGCCCTAGTACCCTATGCCTGTGACGCGCGGTAGTATATTGTCTAACAAACTCCTTTCTGAAAGGTAAGTTATTAAAAAAAAAATTGCTGGGTCTCGAATTTTGTAATAGTACCAAATGCTTCTTGCTCATTTTTGGTTAACTTAGGAACCGAATTGGCATCCAATTCCACGGAAGAATGAAACTCTTTACTAGCTGAATCCAAGTTCTTGGGATTGTTTGGAGACAACTCACCAAAACTTATTGAAGTGCTACCATCTTGGGTCTTTTTAGTCACCTCCTCTTCATGAGTTCTCAATCTATCCCGTATATGTTCGCCTATATCCTCATTAGTATCAAACTCCTCTTGAAGTACACAAAATTTGTTTGGAGACAAAATCTGTGAGGCAATAGGATTCTCCATGTTTTTTTTACTATCCACCTTTTGACCGTTTGTTGAGTCACTAGGATTACTCCCAGCTATCACCGCCCCTTTCAAGCAGACACTAGGATTCTCCTTTTGACCGTTTTTCATATATTACTTAACCCCACTAGAGGCTCCAGCATAATTAGCTTTTGCGGGAGTCACAAGCACTCCCACCGAATTATTCAAAGTTTCTTTTTCAGATACCCTATTCAAACCATTGTTTTTTCAGATTATGCTCATACATTTTGCCTCTTTTTTCTTGAATATTGCTTGAAAAGCAATCTTTAAGAAAAAATCTGTTGTTGTAGTAGTCTTTGATCTTTGTTGATGAAGGAATGAGCGAAAGAATATTGGACTTGAAAAGTACATACTTGCCTCTATTCTTTTGTGAAGTTCCAGATCTTTTCAAAGTAAATAAGAAGTATCAACTCTTGAAGTATACAAATTATGAAGTATCCTTGAAGAAATATAAGAAGTACTCAATCCTCAAAATATAAGAAGTATCCGTTCTTAAATGAAAGTCATAAGTATTTCCTCTATTCATGTGAAATTATTACTTCATTTTTGGTGAGAATTCTTGCCCATTTTGGAAATGATTCTTGCCGAGAAGGTAAAGAACATAAAATGTTTTCCTAGTAATCCATAGTTGCCTCTGTTCTTTATCTATGAAGGTAGAATCCTTGAGAAAATGTTGAATGAGCGGATTGTTTCTTTATTCTTATCGTGCCTCTGTCTCATGTTCTGTTTTCTTGTTATATTATAATCTCTTCAAGTTGCTTCAAATTTTGCGAAATAAATGAGCTGAATAACCACATTCTGCGAAATTCTAACACATTCTGCGAAATTTTGAATAATTTGTAAAATTATGAATAACCCTGCGAAATTATGAATAATCTGCGAATTTATGAATAACCCTGCGAAATTATGAATAGTGTTCCTGAAATAGTTCTGCGAAATTATGAATAGTTCTGCAAATAGTGATGTGAATAGTGTTGCGAAATTATTCTGTAAAGTCTGGTAAAATACTTGTGCGAATATAGTGTTTATGTAATGATTATGTCATGAAATGTATTATGCGATGTTTATGTCATGAAATGCTTATGCAATGCTTTTATGATGCGAGTATGATGCTTGTATGATGAGAATGCTTATCTATTGCAATGTATAGCTAATGTTTGTGTTACTTAGCTTATTTTGTCGTGCTAAAATTGATGTAGCTTTGAATTGCCTCCATTCTTCATTTCTCTGTTTTTGTCTCTAGTATATGCTTTCCTCTTTGCATATTTATTATTCTCGCAAGTTCATTTGATTGTGCCTCATCTTTATTGCTCATTGTATCTCATTGTTTTATTGTCTCCACTGTTTATTCATGCACTATTAGTCTCGCATAATATAATATAATTAAAATATCAAAGGTGCATTATTTTCACTATCTTAATTTCATTTCAGTATATATGTTCGCAAGCTTGTTTGCTCACATATAATCATTTTCGCAAGCTTATTTGCTTACTTTCTTATGTGGTCTTATTTTGCCTTCCTAGTTAAAGGTCTTATTTCGCCACGTTTCTTTTTTCTTTGCGACAAAATCGCAGGACGTCTTTACACTTTCATGTATTGACCCATTGATCTTGTCTTATCTCTTGTATTATGGCCTCAACAGGATATTTTTCATGCGACAATATGACAGGCCTAAATATTCTTGCGAACATAAAGCCCCATGACATTGTCGTCTTGCGACGAAATCGCAGGACATCTTTACATTTTCATGCAAAAACCCATTGATCTCGTCTTATCTTTTCTCTTGGATTTTTGCCTCTTTATATTTGTTGTACAAATATGACAAGCCTAAATTTTCTTGCGAAAATAAAGCCTCATGACATTTGCGTCTTAAGACACTTATCAGCTCCCTAATGGAGGGTGCCGCCCTTATCTTCCCCCTGGTTGCACCTTCAAGGAGGCGTACATCGGCCATACAAGACTAGCTCCTCGCATCCGGTTTTACCAACAACCAGTTGTTTTCGCAGCCTCTTATCCTTTTTGACTATATGGCTTATAGTTACGAGACTGCACCCTAAGTGGGGTTTTCTTCAGGACGAGTGCATCATAGCCAAGACTTGCCAAGAATGGCCGAGACGCTTCAAACGCCTCAGGCACTCTTGGCTCAACCGTGTACCTCGGCGCCTTGGTCATACTCTGCACTCCTTAGAAGAGATCCTCGGTCATCCAACTGTTAATATATATATATATAGTTGGAATCCAAGGTACCTCTCCTGGATGGGATTTCATTGACCCCAAATCTCCATGACTCAGGTTCCAGCAGCGGTATAACCTTATCCCTGAGCCATGCAAAGAGATACCCACTTATATGACGCACTTTAGGTCTTACATTTGCCTCTTGAGAAATTTTATCCGCGAACTAGGGTGTACGCCATAAAGGTTTGTCCCATTCTATTTGTTTCTCTGCGAAATTTTCGCGTTTCTTTATTTTTTCATTCATTCTTTCATTTCTTTCATTCTCATAATATCATATCATTTGAATCAAAGTAAATATTCAAGAGAAATTCTAAGAGATTGTAATTCTGAAATCTTTGTAGTTCTGAAAGTTTTGTAATTCTGCGATAGTATCGCGCTTTGTAAATTAAATAAAAAATCTTAGAAATCTTAGAAATCTTTTTTGAAATTTTGCGATTGTATCATTTTTTTTAAATTAAATAAAAAATATTTTATTTGTGGTAAGTAAAATGTTCTAGGAAAGGGTACTTAGCTCTTATGTGAGTTGTCTGAACGTCTCGCAGCAAAAAGAAGAGTGAGAGATGAGACTTGAACCCTTGACCTGCCTCTTGCATTTTCTCGCAACAAACCAACTGTGCTAGCCCTCTCTTGCGAATTAATCAAATATCTTGCGAAGTAATCAAAGTTTAACTGTTCGAGAGACAATTATGTAGAAATTTCGCATAACAAAAATAAACTTGCGAGAAGCAAGAATTGATCCCGCGACCTGCTGCTTGCATTCATGCCTCCCAACCAACTGTGCTAGTTCTCTTGCTTGCAAAATTTCTCTGCGAGATTATCATGAACTCTCTTCTATGTGAAATATACCTGCGAAATTATCAAGGATTTCGCGAAAAATATGCATGTGTTGGGACTTGAACTCGCGACCATGAACTCATTAACTTCGCAGATCACCAACTGTGCTGCCTCTTGCTTGCGAAATAATGAAACAATGGTGTGAAATTATTCATTTTCTCACCCTCTGTAAAAAGAATAAAACTATGCTCGCAGGAATATTCGAACCTCTGACCACAAACTCACATACTATTCTCTGGACCAACTGTTCAAGAACCTCTCTTCGAAATTAACGCATAACTTTTTTTCTTATTCTTTTATTCGCCAATGAAAATGAAAAATATGTGTCTCTGCGAATTTGAATCCGTGACATCAAACTCCTTGTATTCGCTGGTGACCAATTGTGTTACTCTTCTGTCTGTGAAGGGAACACACGATGCTATAGTTTTAATCATATCTTCGCCTGTAGTAAAAATAGTAAGGAATGCATACGGTGGGATTCGAACTCGCGAAGATAAACTCAATAATTTTGCCATTAACCAGCTGTTCAAGAATTTCTTTGCGAAATATTCGCATAACATTTGTTACTTGTTCTTTTATTTTCCCCTTGGAATTTTATCAAAAATGTGCGAAAATATCGCAATAAGGAAGAATCGATCCTGCGACCTACTGCTTGTTTGCTCAGCCTTGAACCATCTGTGCGAATTTCTGTTTGTGATAGAAATTGCAGCGTCTGTCTCTTATCTTCACTTCGTTCTTCCTTAATTTCTTTCACAATTTGCCTCTTGCTTTTTCTCCTGAACATGAAATTTTCCACTGAAACCTTGGTTTTCTTCCTTAAATTCACCACAACAACTAATTTTTTTCTCCAACTATTTTCATGTCTTTGAATTGTTGATGATGTTTACTCCCTGAAAATGTAATTTCTTCCATGAAATTTCCATTTTTGAACCTAAAATTTTTTAGATCTAGCAAAAATATGAACAGTAGCAAATCTTCATGGAAGTCTCTTGAACCAATCAAACTACAGGAAGGATAAATCCTTTACTCGTCCCTGTTTCTAGCGCCAAAAATGTAGTTGCAGGAATTTCCACAACACACCCCTTGTAATATCTTGATAATAATTTCTTGATCTATTATCAAGAAATTGTAAATAGACACAGATTAAAATGATATGAAAATGATGATTAAAAATGATGATTAAAATACTAAAATTGTAAATGGACACACATATTTTTACATGGTTCGATCAATTTGATCTACATCCATGATTCTTCACTATGATCGTTTAAATTTACATTTGATTAACATTGATAATATCCATTAATAGGTAAAGTTCTAGATCTAGTTTTTGGGGAAGAAGATGATAAAGAAATATACGTTCTCTCTTTAAAAATATCTCTCTCTCTTACAAAAATTGTCTCTCCCTCTTCTCTCTCCTGCTCTCCTCTTTATATAGGTGTTTACATAGTGGATAACAGCTCATACTTCCCCTATTTTAGGATCCCTTTCCACACTCTCGCAAGCTTTCTCCATATTCTCTCGAGCTCCCGCCTTGTTCTCGCGAGCTCCCGCCTTATTCTAGCGAGCTTTCTTTATAACAACCATAAAATCTTCACATCTTTCTCATGTTTTATGCTGTCGTTGTCTATTACGTCATTTCTGTAATTAATTTGCGACATTTTCCATATGTGGTAGAAGTTTTCGCAAGAGCGTTGTTGTTGCGAGATTCTGCTCCTACAACTTAGATGTTTTTACATTATCTTTGCGTTCTTTGTTATTGTTGAAACCTTACACATCTTTTATTACTTAGTATCATCAGTTCAACAGAGGTATCGATACTTTCTAGCATCTGATCCTTTGAGCTGTTTACATGACGTAGACTATGGGAAAATAGGTAGTCACAATTTTCTCTATCTGTTTGAGCAAACCACCCATTTAACCAATCATGAAAGGTGTTAGCATTGCACATCACATTGTCAATATCAAAGTTAAAATGCATTCATACATGTTTTGTGAAATTGCATTTCATAAACAAATGAGTGAGAGATTCCTCTTCTGCATTGCAGATTTTGCAACGAACATCTATTTCTGGTATTATGGCAGCAACTCTCATACTATTTGGAAGTATAGAGTGTGTTGCCTTCCAGATGAATATCTTGATTGAAGGAGTTATTTTCATTTCCCATATTTTATTCAATTGCATATTAGTTTCTCATGTACTGTTAATGTTTTTATATAATGATTTAACAGTAAAGATACCTGTGTCGCTTAGCGTCCGACCCTCTATGATAAAATAAGAGGGTCGGTATTGCTCCTTCATTTCGTTTTAATATTGTTTTATTTCCATAAAAAAGTGTACCTTTTATTGAAAGGATTTACTTTTTTTTTTGTACAACATACTTATACTTATCTAAGTATTAATAAAGATAATTAAAAACGATTCAAATATCTAACCTTGAGTGATATAAAATTTAAATATTAGGGAGCAGATGTAGCCAAGTGGATCAAGGAAGTGGATTGTGAATCCATCACGCGCGGGTTCAATTCCCGTCGTTCGCCCATAATCTCTATTTAATTATACAGAGCTATATACTTATGTTGAGCTTTTCAAATTTTCCTAATAAATGATTAGCAACAAAAGAATATTTTTTTAGTGAACGTGTCACAACTAATTACTCCTATCTATTTTACTTTTGTAAAGACGAAGAAACATATTCTCGATTTTATCTCCTATTTAGTACGTCGACGAAGAATCAAACTATCACTATATTTATTCCTTTTTCTACTTCTTCTTCCAAGCGCAGGATAGCCCCAAGGGGTTGTGGGTTGTTTTCTACCAATTGGGGCCCTTCCTTCACCACCCCCATGGGGATGGTCTATAGGGTTCATAACTACCCCTCTTACTACAGGACGCTTACCTAGCCAATGTTTAGATCCGGGTCTACCCAAACTTTTCTGGTTCACCCCAACGACATTCGGTAGACCATTGTTAGGAATTTGTATCATCCTTATCGTGTCTACAGTATTTCTGTCAAAACAACCTGCAAGTTTTGTTATATCCAAGTTTTATTTGTAGTTATTAAATGACATACTTTAATGGTACCTACATTCCCTGTCCTAATACTATTTTCAGTTGGTTTAACACCTGAAATCCAGTAATCATCCCATATATCTATGTTCTCTCCATTTACCAACTCCCAAAAACAATGTTTTTTTAAGTAAGCTACTCCTAGTAATATTAATCTGTCATCCTATTAGTGCGTCGAATAGCTAGTAAAATTATACATGAGCTGTCATGGATCAAGTCATACAGTAGGATATATATATTTATTTATTTGCCATTTTCAATTCAACATTTGTACACAGTACATGCCCTCACAATTGACATTCTCATCCCTTGTAGCTTTACTACTACTGAATTTTGGGTTACTATAACATATAAAGAAAATCAACAAAGGAAAAACAATTGATGCTTGCCTAAGAAGGCAAATGAACGTTATCAACCTGCAAATATATAATAAGGTTCAGAAAAAGTAGCACTTGCTACATAGAATGTAAATTCAGCAACAATAGAAATCGGCATATATTACATGGGTTTCTTCTTTATTTTACATAAATGTTAAGAATTCGCTTGTCAGTCAGGCCGGTTAAATGGGAGAATATGAACCCCTTGAATGCCAGCTCGCGTCTCACTATCTGTACAAAATGTATGAATGAACACTGCAAAGTCCAGCATTAACATACTTCCAATAGTACAAAAGGATATAATTAAGTATTTTTCTTACATATCCACTATTCAAGCAATATCCCCCAAATCTTTCGGTACTATCCTCCAATCAACCTCATATGTAGTCACTGGCACTACCACGTAATGTAATTTAATTCTAACCACCGCCAAGTGAAATTTCTCATACTGTTAACTTCACATATCAGGTTCACATAATGTGCTCGACGTGGAGTTCAAATAAAAATTTATAACTCGATGCATCCATGATAAACCTACAAAAAACAAATGACATGAATTGAAAGTTACTATATAAAGACTATTCATTTTCGTAAAATTCATAAACTATGGTGCGATACTGAATGTAAGGCGTTACCTTTATAACATTCACATGCATCTACATTTCAAGAATAATCCCAGTTGTCTTAAGAACAATTAATTGATTTCCAAGAGTTTGGTCTTATAGGACAATTCACATCATTCCCTTGACCCTCCATCTGTTCACCATTTGGAGTTGGACTTCCTATTTTATCATCCTCGAGTAGTTTGAGTCTTAGAAGTTGAGCTTGGAGCCTTAACCCCTATTGTATTATGAAGAAATCGAGCTTCATAATAAGAAATGGAGAGATCTCATCAGAATATGAATTATGAAGAAATCGAGCTTCTTATAGTAATTAGTGAAAGTCCAAGATAGCCTTAAGATATCCTCCATTAGTGCAGCACATAATTTGGATGTACCATCACAAACCAAGTATTATATTCTGCTCACAAAGTAACCAAAAGTGTAATGACCCGTCCCTCCACCGATATTTTCCCCACTTAGCCACTGCGAATATCCGGCAGTGTGGGGTTTTCAACGGGCATCGCTGTGGTAATCCAGCAACAACTTCCTAGGAGGTCACCCATCCCTGGATTTCTCCCGCCCGAGCACACTTAACTACATAGTTTTCTGCCAACTCTGAAGCCAATTGTGCTGAAAAGGCCTATGTGATAGGAAATGACAGACCATTACTTATATTCTATTCGGTCACCCACTGCCGAATACCGGGGTATTACAATACTACCACCTTAAATTGGAGTCGTCCTTGGCTCCAGAATATATTCGCAAGCCCAGATCTTTGACGTTCCCTGCCCCTCATGAGAAGCACCTGGACCAACCCCGTCCAGCGTACCTTCCCACCCTCGGCAGGTGACCCTTCGTCGGCTCTGATACCATTTGTAATGACCCGTCCCTCCACCGATATTGTCCCCACTTAGCCACTGCGGATATCCGGCAGTGTGGGGTTTTCAACGGGCATCGCTGCGGTAATCCAGCAGCAACTTCCCATGAGGTCACCCATCCCTGGATTGCTCCCGCCCGAGCACGCTTAACTACGGAGTTTTCTGCCAACTCTGAAGCCAATTGTGCTGAAAAGGCCTCGGTGATAGGAAAGGACATGCCATTACTTATATTCCATTCGGCCAACCACTGCCGAATATCGGGGTATTACAAAAAGAGTTAGTAAGGGATCTTTAAACTTCCCCTTGACTGCACCAAATGCATAAATAATAAAAAAATATACCAAATGGAGAGCTTTGATGCTACTATTGGTTCCATTAAACAGAAGCTTAGAACTTATGCACGAACTAAAAAAAATTAGATAAAAATATACGGAAACTTGACAGCCAAAAACTGCTCTATTAATAGCCTCTATCCTTAAACTATATACCGGAATTAAACAATTGGAACCATATAGAAAACAATGCGTGTATGGGGTAGACCTGATACTACCAATTTACACACGCGATGCTAAGCTTAGTCTTTCAAGGCTCTTTCTCCTTTCCAATTGTTTTTCATGGAGTTAACATCCAAAAATAATTTAAGGGGTTATTTAGTTTTTGGTACTCAGGTTTTGACTCAAACCTGGGTTTATTCTAACATTTGTCCAGCCTTTGCGTTTGGTCTAAAGACCAACGTTGACCCGTGTTGACTGTGTTATATCTTGACTTCTGTGTAGTAATTATAAAATATATTAAATAAAATCTAATAACTAAACAAAGTTACCATTGTACCCTAAACTAACATTGTATTTCCCAAATGATTTCCCCTTTTTGATCATAACCATCGTCTTCTTCTGCACTCTAACCTAACATTTATCTCACCCACCACGGCGAGGAGTGGTTCTTCATATCTGCACTTGAGAACCCATCTCTCTAAATCCATAAAAACATCGTACTAACTCTGAGTCAACTCTGAATACCTTCAACTCCTCCTCCAACTCTCAATCAAAACCCTAACTTAATTTTATCTTTCCCTGATTTCTTGATTCGAAACAACCTAAAACCTAATTCAAAGAAAACCCAACTCCAAATTCTTGCTGTTAACACCAATATCACCTCAAATCCCTGTAAATGCATCCTTCTTTCACATCAGTTGCGGCCACAAATACAAGAGAGAATTATTGTCTGAAAAAACCCATTTCTTACTAATGTCGAACCCTAATTATTTCCTTTCATCTTTCGATTTATCTTAGCATCACTATAACCACCACCACTATAACTCAACATCACCGGTTAAAATAAAATTAGGGGTTTTGGTTTGATTCAGTAAAATTAGGGGTTTTGGATTGATTCTGTAAATAAGGGTTTCACTTGATTCAGACATTGAGTTTTGATTTAAGGAAATTGGTGTTCTGATTCGATCATTGAGTTGGGGTTTTGTTTAATTCAGAAATTTGGGTTCAGTTTAGCAAAATTGGGGGTCTCGATTCAGAGATTGAAGATTGATTTGTTTCAGTATGTGTTATTGTTGAGATTTTAGAGAGATATTTGTTTTTGACTATGAAGAAAATTGGAAGTGCGAGCTCTTCAGTCTATGATGTTACTGATTTCGAAGGTTTTGGTGATGAATCCGATGAATAAGATGAAGATCAATCTGAATCTGATCTCATTACTAATTTTCGATCTACCTCTCCACCTCCAATCTTAACTCAATCTGATTTCAAAAAAGATGTTGAACAACAAAAAGATGACGAACCAAAACCTGATTCATTACTGAATTCTCCATTTATTGATTCATCAAAATCCTCGTCAACTATTTCATTTGAGTATTGGGATGAAGATGAATTCCAAGGTCTTCCAGTTCAAGAACGAGAGCAACAAGTGAATGAAGAAAGAAAGAAAACGTTTTTCTACATTTCATATAACTTTTGGTCAATGTTAATAAATGGAAGGATACAATAGTAAATTCGATTAATAATTAATTTTTGTTTCAAATTATTAATAATTATATCACAGAAGTCAAGATATAACACGGTCAACACGGGTCAATGTTGGTCTTTAGACCAAACGCAAAGGCTGGACAAATGTTAGACCAAACCCAGGTTTAGGTCAAAATGTGAGTACCAAAAACCAAATAACCCTAATTTAAGAAGTAAAAGAACTGAAATCAATGGGCATACCTTCATACTTATCATGACTGCACCAATGAGCTGGTGATGAAGTTTTATTATCCATGAACCTAGTAATCGATTTAAGGTAGGGAAGAACAACATGTATCCAAGTCACTTGCAGTTATTAGTTGAAATAATCATGAAAATGATTCTGCGGAAAAGAACCGATAAAAATAATTATTTGTATATCTAAATATTCAAGGATCAAAATGTTGACAAATTAAAATATGGATTTCAAGACAATGCATATGGAAAGCTCTAATGCCAAGTAGCTTGAGAACAGGGATTGCCTAGTCAAGCTACTATTTTTGAGACAACAGAAAGTTCAAGACCATTTATCTGAATTTTTTTGGTTCCAGAACTTTGAAGACCAAACCTTCTGATGATACTGTTACTGGAGCTCATGGAGCTAGCTTTAGTGAATTGATCGAAGTTTTCATCATCGAAAAGACTTGTCGAACATGCTCTTTTCCAGCTTTCATGTGCGCACGCATACAAACTGCACCAAACTGCACCAAACTGTATGAAATATTCAGTTTTCTTCTTAGCACAATACGAACTTTCTTCACTGCAGTCTATTAAATAATCATACCACCCATTATTAGTAACACATACATATAATTACCTCATATTTCGAAAAAAAAATTATTGTTCAAAGCAACATTTGTATGTCTGGGACATTTAAATGTACCTTCCACACTTATTTTACCAACTACCCTCTTTGGTTTTGAAGTGCATTTTAATTCTGCTGTCTGGAAATTTTCCCTCTCTGCGGTATATATCTCGTGGTTGTAACAAAAAGTTGAAAAACCTGCGCGTCAAAGAAACGTTAAGAATGTCACACACATGACTAATCCTTAACAGATCCATAACGAATATTATGACGCACCATAATAACATATTACAATTTTTTCCAAAAGAAAATCGTATAAAGTTGGGCACAACATGAGTAAATTGAGAGGAGTTGTCTATAGATTTAGGTAGATTCTTTTAATTTTCTTGTTTGAGGTTATTTTTAAGTTATTTCTTAGATGTTATTTTACCCCTTTGGTTTATGGGGGTAGGGAGCTTTATGCTCCAAAATTATAATTCTTGTAATTACGTTTTTTTGCTTTAATAAACTATTGGACTTAGCAAAAAACAAAAAACAGACGCTAGGGTGAGCAACATAAGCAATATATATACCCAAAGGCACTTCTAAGAAGCGCCTCCATGCAGCCCTCTTTTTTACGCTTTAGACCTAGTCAAGCATGCATTAGAAGCTAATATGGCTTGCCAAGCATTTTAACTACTGCAAAAATGTCAATCAAAATATGATGTATATACATAGTGGAAAATCAAACAATAGACATTGTAATACATAAGAGAGTAGCTAAGAAATCAAAGTAATTCAAGGATCAAGTTAATGAAGATTGCACCTGGTACTGTAACACGATGTCTGATCCAGTGAGCTAGTTTTGCAGCTGTAAAGTGTACAAAATTGGCATAGAAATCCTTAATCGATTGTCCTACTTATCTTTTGACTTATCATTGGCGTATATACCACTTTACAGACTGTATCTGAATAACAAACATTATAAACATCAAATGGGAAATATTCCGGGACAACTCTGTAATTGATAGCAAACGGAAAGACTACCTTCTTAAAACCCAAAATGAAATAAAATCAGAATACAACTCCCTAATGCAACGCTAACAAAAACAGAAGATCAATTGCACATACGAAAAACGGGAATACTTAGAGTTAAGAAGCATAAAAAAATTACCGGTGTAAATCCCTAAGATTTCACAAATAGCTTTTGCTTCAAATTATTTAGGGAAAAACAAAACAAATAGATGATATGAATTAAATGGTTTGACCACGATTGTAATCAGAGATGAAGAACGAGACGAGGAAGAATTTTCTTGCTCTCTAGAGTTTCATGAAAGAGAAACAAAGATGGGAGAATAAATAAAATATAAAAGTAAATCTTAAGTTAGGTTATTCATCAGCGGGTCGAAGAAAAACTTGTAGCTGGGTGTATTGATCACCTCCCCCATTCCGTGTGCGGCAAAAAACATCGAAAAGATCTCAAAACTCATGATTCCTATTGGTCTATATTCTCTCAAGTGGGCTCAGAAGCTATATAATTTGAGTTTTGTTTAATTTTTAACCACATGTCTCTAATTTGGACTAAAATTATATATACAACAATTTAATTATTGTCAAAGGAGGAAAACGAAAAAGAAAAAGAAAAAGGTAAGCCCAATTTCCATCTCTACGGATTCGTCCGCCCCTTAACCAAATATGAGCTTCCCAATTCGTTTGCCCATGATTTTGCAATAGGCTATGATATGAGAGGCAGCACTCGTTAATTATTAATTATTAATAACTAGGTGTGACGCCCATGGGGTCCAGTTCGAAGGGTTCTTCTGGAGGACTGTTTCAGTAAGCCGGTGATGGGAATCAACAACAAAGAATAAAAATAAGCTGGGTGACAACGGTTTTATTTCTTCTTTGTCATTTATTTGTGGGTTTTTAAGAAATCTATAATCCATGTCTACCTAGAATTTGTAACTAGGGATGTATGGAGGAAGCCATGATTTTGCAATAGGTTATAATAATAAATTGAATATTTGGCAACATGCTTTTATGAATGCAACTAGGTATCATCGGGGCCTTCCGGCCTCGGCTCAACCTGTGATTAGTATTATGCGTCACAAAATCTTTGGAATATAACTCAGGGTTTTTAGCTTGATATGTTCTACGAAAATATTTTAAAAATATCATTAATATCCTTCTGTTAATATCCAACTATCACCATTGATTATTTCTTGAATTTTTTTCCTTTGTGGATTTTCTATTAATTCCAAGATAATTGAAATGACCATTGATTAAACGTGAGCACCATCCACCTATTAGACGTATCCACGCAACCTAGAAAAAATGAATATTTTTTTCCTTGGCAGCATAAACAAAATCTTTCTTGAGCCTAGATTTTGTCCATGCCGGTTCTGTATATCTGTTTTAGACGTTGTTTGAATTATCTTAGCCTATGTTCCTTTACAGGTTTTCAGTTCTTCATATTTTCATGGACTGATGTCATATACTTATAAATTTTCGCCATACTTACACGTGGGAAAAGACGATTCGTGCTCGTTGTTTACGCACCGTTTCAATGGCTCAATCTCCTAAAAATGCAATCGCATCCTTGTCGATTTACTTGATTTCTAAATCTTGGTTATCATCCTCATCTTCAATGAACACTTCATTCTTAAAATAAATCTCAAGCATCTTACTCTCATACGATAATCAGATATCACTGCTTTAATGACACTTAACGATGTTCTTAAGCTGGTCAAAATCATGCAACAAAACAACATCATTGTTGTTTTGTTGTTTTAGATCCTGCAGGAAGTACTCCAATCGTCTTTGTTATCCGAATATGTTGCACTCGATTAAGAACCCACAGAAGTCCTGCAAGAAGTGTTTGCTATTTCTTTTGTTATGTAATGTGTCTGGCTCTTTCTCAATATCACTATTAGCCTTGCCTTCCATGATCTCTTGATCCTTTATCAAAATTTTAATCACCTCATTGTCAAGCAATGACTTTTTTTTCTTCTGTACGTAGGCATAATCAAGTTTTAGCAATTTACACAGCGAAGAAATATTTATCTTCGTGTGGCAAGAATATTTTCCTAATTTTTGTTCCATTTTGGAAGAATTAGTCGTTGGCAAATTGTATCGTCTTATAATTTGTAGAGATGTTATAATAAAAGGATACTTTGTCACTTTACTTAAAATAATTGATATATCTTAAAATCTCTTACGTTCATGTCATTATTTTCTAATCATAAGAACATCGATCTGATTAAAGATTTCATGCACTTCGAATTAAGAGAGCATAATTAGAACCTTATACATATAATAAATAATAAATTGGATTATTTCACCTACACGTAGATTTTGTTCCTTCAACTGCATAGACCATGTACTGTACATTTTGCTAGTTTTAGAAAGAATCTGGGTTGTTTTCTTATCGAGAAATTTAGCACCAACAAATTCATCAACTTGTTCTACCATTCGTATTTTTTCACATCTACTCAAGTACTAAAAAAATACATATGAGGTAAAAAACTGTTTTTGGAATTCAATCTTGCACACATATGTAGTGACTTTGCTAAATACATTTCATTCCATAGTTTTTTTCATCAAAAGATCCTTTTTCAACTCGAATTCAAGATGATCAAAATCAAACTCTCAAGGTAGAAGTTCATCTGTAATTTTCGGCCAATTCGAAATCACAGTGGTTTTCATATTGATACTTATGTGACAATTAAAGCATGTCATGGTCATAGAATCTTGATTGATTTTAAACATATGTCTAGGAGTACTTATTAATGAGTAAAATATGAAAAATAAAGCGTTGAACCGCTCCATCGAGTTTCAAGCCAGCAAATATATTATATGTTACACTAACATATATAATTATCTGCTCATAATATTTCTGGAAAAGATTTTCTATTGCCAATCTAAAATCCATAAAAATAAATTAGAACTATTATTATAATTATTATTGTTCGGTAAAATACTCATTTAACCAATGATAAAGCCAAAAACTATAAAGTAGTTTCTGAGTTATTCAAGTAATGGTAAACAAAAAATTCATACTTTTTCATTTCAAGTTGCTAATCTAACTCAACAAAACATTATATAAGAGAAAGTAGGCAAGATAACACTCAGAAATCTGGGTGAACCTACATCCACCATTAAGTTGTAACAAAAAATATTAGTAGGAGCTTGATATTGAGACAAATATTCGTGTAGTATAAACATAACTTCACCAATCTTTGGAAAATTGTAAAGCTTTTCATTTGTAAAGACGTTATTATATTATAGAGTGACTTTGAAATTATCCCGGAAGGATTGATATGTCTTAAGAACGTCGTTATCTCCTTGGATATATCATGAACTCATACATAAAAAACATGATAAAGATCATACATATATAACTGAGAATAAGTTGGACCATTTCCCGTATCTGGCAATAACACTTAACTTCTGCTTCATTGAGATTCTCATCAAGCCACTTACAACAATTGTTGATATCTTCACCAAGGAGGTTGTATTCTCTCTTAATTAGATTTAAATATATAAAACTCAATGTCAAAATGCCTCCATGACTTCATCTTAATAAAGGAAACTTAATGTCAACATTTGGAAGATAATATGGCCAAATGGGGTTGCTCTCTAAGAAATGGTGAAGGGTTAAATTTTGATGAGAAGCCTTATTTTTTACATTCGCTAGAATATCCAAATGTTGCTTATTTCAGATTTAAATAGTTTGTAAGTTTTTGGGGTCTTCTGACCTCTTTTCTTGTAAACTCCTTGTACATATTGGCTATTCATCAATACATTTTGGACTTACCAAAAAAAACACATCACTTCATCTTAAGGGAAGGTGGTGATAAAGGAATTTTTGTTTCCTTTGTTTTTCTTCTACTCCTTCATTACTGTAGGTACTGAATATCGCAAGATAATAGTTCACGAGTATCGTAATAAATAAAGGAGAAAAGAGTTATAAAATAATACGATGATAGAAGTAGCACGGAGAAATACGAAGTTTTGCGAGGATGAAGTAATTTTGCGAGTATGAATTGCGATACTTCGCAATTCATATGCAGCTGTATAAGTTTTACTATAAATAGGAGTTCAAATGTAAAATTCGAGAGGTTCTTTTAGTGAGTGTGAGAAAATATCTTAGGAAAGAGAATAGAGAAAGTTGTAACTATTATAGTTCCATTTAGATACTTCTTTGTAATCAATTGAGAACATTAATAGGAAAATTGTTATTCATCATCAAGAACTTCTTGAGTTTTTACTAATTCTATTGAGGGTGTAGTTGTAGGTTATTCTGCAACTACATAATTGGCGCTAGAAACAGGGACTTGAGAATTGTGGTAGCCTAAATTTGAGGGAATTGTGGAAAATTTGAAGATCAAATGAAGTCAGTAGATGGAGATTGCAAAAAAGAAGAATGTAATATGATCACATAGACAATGATTGATGAATTTCATAGTAATATGAAGGGAAAAATATACAAGCGAGATTGTAGAGGAAGAAAGATCATGGAGGAAGAAAAGATAACAACTTTAGAAGAATGGGAAAAGCAGAAAATCACATTTTCAGTAGCAGAAATTCCAAATGAAGACTTGAACCACACTTCACCATTGGTGATCACATTGCCAATCATGCTAGAAGATAAGAAAGCTGAAGAAAAATGGAAATTAAACCGAATTTTGGTTGATACAGGGAGTTCTGTTAATATTATATTCTATCATGCACTTAAGGGGATGGGACTTAAATATGAAGAAATCATAAATTCAAAGTGTCTTATTCATGGATTAGGAAAATCTACAACAAAATCTAAAGGAGAAATCGTGCTGCGAATATTACTAGGAGAAATCGAAACACCTTTAATCTTGTGTGTGATAGATATGGAATCTCCATATAACATGCTGATAGGAAGGCCGTGGATTCATGCGATCAAAGCTGTTGCTTCAACATTACATCAGAAAATCAAATTTCCTACACCAAATGGAATACAAGAAATTAAAGGAGATCTTGATAGTGCAAAATTTTGTTATCAAATTGAAGTAACACAATGCGTAGGAAGAGCAAGAAAGAAACAACTTCGTAGGAAACTTGCGAAGGAAACAAGAAAATAAGAAGAATTCCGAGTGTATACAATAAGAGCAAAGGAAGGGAGAGGTATACCAAATGAAATTCCAGAAAAAGAAGGGGAACCAGCAAAAATAATCAAAGAGCCAACACCTATGGGGGAGCAAAGTCCAATCTATGTTGCAGCTGAACCAACTAAAGAAATAAATATTGGAAGTAAAGAGGAGTCTTTATTCTTACGAATTGGAACTAAGATGGATGAAGAAGAAGAAAAAAGGACTACTGATCTTTTGCGAGAATATAAAGATATCTTCGCAGGAAGTGTAGATGAGATACCAGGAATTGATCCATCAGTGGCGTGTCATAGATTGAACATAGATAAAAATGTAAGACCATTCAAACAAAGAATAAGGAAGATATCACAAAATTATCATGTACAGATAGAAGAAGAATTACAAAAGATGTTGGATGCAGGGATCATAAGGGAAGCAAAATATCCAGAATGGATTGCGAATATGGTCATTGTTCCGAAAAAGAATAAAGGAATAAGAATTTGCATAGATTTCACTGATCTAAACAAGGCATGTCCCAAAGAAAGTTTTCCATTACCAGATATACCACAAATGGTGGAATCAGCTGCAGGTCATGATAGAGTCACTTCACTTGATGGATATAAAGGGTATAATCAAATATCACTCGCAGAAGAAGATCAAGAACATACTGCCTTTTTTTCTCCAAGGGGTTTGTATTGTTATGTGAAGATGCCATTTGGTTTGCGGAATGCGGGTGCTACATATCAACGTATGGTTGAAAAAGTGTTCGCGAAGTGGATACATAAAACTTTGGAGGTATATGTAGATGATATGTTGATAAAAATCAAGGAAGCTAAAGACCATGTGCAAGATTTGAAGGAAATATTTGAGCAAATGAGAAAGTTCAACATCAAATTAAATCCTGAGAAATGTATTATTGGGGTTTCATCTGGAAAGTTCTTGGGATACATAGTATCAAAGGAGGGAATACAAGTTGATCCAGAAAAGGTCCAAGCAGTTCGTGACATGCCAACACCTGCAACAGTAAAAGAAGTACAAAATCTAAATGGACTCTTGGCTTCACTTGGAAGATTTATTTCGCGAATGTTAGATAAATGCAAGCATTTTTTCAACATACTTAAGAAGGGAGAAAAATTCAAATGGACTGATGAATGTGAAAAATCTTTTCAAGGAATCAAAGAATACCTCGCAAATACATCTATACTACAGAAACCAGAGAAAAACGAAGAATTATTGGTATACCTCGCAACAACTCCATATGCTCTAAGTGCGGTTACATTGAGAGCAGACGCAGGAGTAGAAAGGCCCATTTACTACATTAGTAAAACCTTTAATGCAGCATAGAAGAATTATTCTAAAATGGAGAAGTTAATCTTAGCCCTGGTTTATGCATCATTCAAGTTACGAATATACTTTCAAGCACATGTAATAAAAGTGGTAACCAAAGTCCCAATTGAATCAGTCATGAAGAACACAAAAAGGTCAGGAAGAATAGAAAGGTGGAATGCACAAGTAAACCATTACAAGATAAAATACGAAGTGTTGTCATCGCAAAAAATCACAAGTCGTCGCAGATTTTTTGGCAGAATTTCCTTTGGAAGAAGATGAAGCAAAGAGAGGAAATGATAGATGTTGAAGAAGAATTTGGAAATCCAAAAGACTTGTTAACAGAGCCTGATAGATGGGAAATTCTAGTGGATGGATCATCCAATAGTGAGGGAAATGGAATTGGAGTCGTGTTGATTTCACCAGAAGGAGAAAGAACAACATTCTCATTCAGACTAGAATTTGCATCCACGAACAATGAAACAGAGTACGAAGCTGTAGTGCATGCATTAAAGATCGCAATAGAAAAGAATCTTGAAAGTATAAGGATAACAAGTGATTCGCAATTAGTGATTTGTCAAATTAAAGGGGAATATACCACAAATGAATCTTCTTTGAAGAAATACAAGAAACTCGTTGAAGAATTATCTGCGAAGATACCAAAATTAAAATGGCGACATATATCAAGAAAATATAACCGTCTCGCAGATGCTTTTGCATTTATTCCAAGCATGATGACAAATCCAAATACAATAAATATCCAAATACAGACAATTCAACACCCATCAGTGGACAAAGAGAAAGAAATTGAGGAAGCTATTGCGATGGAAGTAGAAAGAGAGTTATCAAACAACATCGCAGATTGGAGAAAAGAAATTCATGCATACCTCGCAACAGGAGAAATATCCAGGAACAGACTAGAAACACATAAATTAAAGAGTCGTGCAACAAACTATGAGTTGCGAGAAGGAATTTTATATAGAAAATCTTTCAATGGACCACCTCTCAGATGCTTAACTCGCGAAGAAGGAGAAAAGATATTGAAGATGTTACATGGAGGAGAAGCTGGCAATCATAGAGGGGGAAGATCTCTAGCATATAGAGCAAAGATACAAGGATATTACTGGCCTTATATGCATACAGACGCAAAATTGTTCGTACGAAGATGCAAGGAATGCCAACGACATGGTAAAAGAATTCATGCACCAGGGGCCACATTAACTTCTTCAACAAGCTGCTGGCCTTTTGGTAAATGGGGGTTGGATATTGCTGGACCATTTATACCTGGATCTGGACAAAGACGATACTTGATAGTTGCAACAGATTATTTCACGAAGCTCGCAGAAGTAAAAGCAGTACAACATATTCGTGATAAAGATGTTTTTACGTTTATATTTGAGAACCTCATTTGCAGGTACGGAGTTCCAAGACAACTAGTATCTGATAATGGAAAACAATTTGAGGGGCAGAATATAGAGATGTTACTCAGTGCTTTTAGAATAAAATGTGGGAAGTCAACCCCGTTATATCCACAAGCTAATGGACAAGCGGAAGAAACAAATAAAACAATCGCAGATACAATCAAAAAGAAATTAGAAGGACATCTCAAAGGGTGGTGCGAGCAAGTACCTAGCGCAGTTTGGGCATATAATATAACTAGAAGAGAAGCAACTGGAATGTCTCCTTATTGTCTAACATATGGAGTAGAAGCAGTATTACCCACAGAGGTTGTAATTCCGACAACAAAGAAAGAAGCTTGGGAAAGAAATTTAAGTGCGGGAGTAATATTAAGTGAATTGGATGATTTGGAAGAAAAAAGAGAAAAGGTGTTGCACCATATGAAGATTTATCAAGAAAGATTAGCTCGAGAATACAACAAGAGAGTCATTGAACGTGAATATAAACCAGGTGATTTGGTCATGCGAGAAACACCTAAATATCAAAAAGAAAATGGAGGAAAATTAGCACCAAAATGGGATGGACCATATGTTATTAAAGAAGTTGTAGGAAGCGGAGCTTATCGGCTGATGGATCCAGAATGGAGAGACATGGTTTTGAGGCTTGGTAGACCTTGGAACAGACTATATTTGAAAAGGTATTACCCATAAAACTCATGAAAATTTTTACGAATATTGTTTGCTCGCAGGAAATTGGGAAAAGTTACGAATTTCAGAATTTATAGTCCGATTAAACTTTCATTAATTTGCGAATAAAAGACCGCAATCTGTGATTAGCCTCCAAAAAAGAAAGAGAGCCGCAGAAAATTTTATACAGGCAAACCTTTGTGGCGTACACCCTAGTTCGCGAAGCTATAATTCGTAAGAGGCAAAGTCCTAAAGTACGTCATTTAAGGGGGTACCTATAACGTGGCTAAGGGTAACCGGAACACCACCAAGGGCCCTTAGTACATGGTAAAATTTTTGGGGTACAACCCAATAATGGGGTACCTATCCGGGTTAGACACCTTGGATTCTTACCTAATCTAACGACATTACGCAATATAAAATGCGGTGTAAGAGGATTTAGGTTGGGCGACTAAGGCATACTGTCTTTCCAAAGAAGTGCAGAAAATGATCAAGGCGCCGAGGTACACGGTTCAGTCAAGAGTGCCGGGTGAGGTTGAACCACATCTGCCATTTTTGACAAGTCTTGGCAAATGATGCACTTGGCCCAAAGATACCCCATAGGGTGCAACCTCGTAACTATAAGCCCTATAGGAAAAAAGGATAAGAGGTTGCGATCAAAAGCTGGTTGTTGGCAGAACCGGATGGGAAGAGCTAACCTTGTATGGTCGATGTACGCTTCCTTGAAGGGGCAATCAGGGGGAAGATAAAGGGCAGCACCCTCCATTAGGGAGCTGATACGTGCTATAAGACGCAAATGTCACGAGGCTTCTTGTTTGCGAAAACATAAAGGCTTGTCATATTTGTGCAACAAATGAAGTTCTGCGAGCCTTCTAAAAAAAAAAAAAAAAAAAAGAAAGAAAAGAATAAAGAACTCGCAGAACGTAATAAAGAAGTTAAGATGAGATCAATGGGTCACCATATGAAAGTGTGGAGACGTCCTGCGATTTCATCGCAAGACGGCAATGTCATGGGGCTTTATGTTCGCAAGAATATTTAGGCATGTTATATTGTCGAAACAATTCCTGAAGAGGCTAAAATACTATACAAAGAGGTTAAGATGAGATCAATGGGTTTTTGCATGAAAGTGTAAGAATGTCCTGCGATTTCATCGCAAGACGATAATGTCACGAGGTTGTATGTTCGCAAGAATGTTCAGACTTGTCATATTATCGCAAATACAAAAATTTACTACAAAAGAGGTGGCAAAATAAGACCTTTACTTAGGAAGGCATGATAAGACCACAGAAATTAATGAAATTCATTGCATTAACATCATTGAAGAAATTATACAAGAATATACATTATGAAGATCTGAAAAGAAGACAACTTCGTCAATATCATTGAAGAAATTTTACAAGAATATACATCAAGAAGTTTTGAAGAGAAGACAGCTCTGTCAATATCATTGAAGAATCTTTACAAGAAGTCTTATCAAAGAAGACAACATCATTGAAGAATTTTAATGAAGACTTAACAAAAGATGCGATTTTGATAGCAATCAAATACAGATAAGTTCATATTCGTAAAAGTTTACGAGAATTGCATACTTTTTATACTTCTCCATATATTGAATATTTCTCCAAAAGATTGAATACTTCTTATAATTCTTCAAGAATATCTCATATTTATTATACTTCTTTAATGGATATTTCATTTGGTGAAGGTTAAATAATCATTATACTTCGTCATATGTTACATAATTATTCACAGATCGAATACTTCTTATATTTCTTCATTTGATGAATTGAGTACTTCTAATACTTCTTATACCTCTTCATTTGGTGGATCGAGTACTTCTAATACGTAAAAGGGAATTGAGTACTTCTAATAATTCATTTGGTGAATTGAATACTTCTAATACTTCTTATATCTCTTCATTTGATGGATTTGGTACTTCTAATACTTCTACAAAGGTATTGTATATGTAGTATACTTATTAAGGATATTTCATATATTTTACTTTTTATACTTAAAAGGGACGATTTCTTATCTACAATCGTAACAAGTTGAAACTTCGTAAGATAAATTGAGGCAGATATTTTAATACTTCAAACAATGTTTAATCATTTAAAGAGAAATAATAGGGGGAAAAGGATATTCTAAGCTTTATCTGTGAGTTATATATTATTTCTCTTCATATGATCAAATGGGGCAAATTTAATCAAAGAAAGGTTAAATTATCTTCGCAAAATATCAGAAAGAAAGGATAAATCATCTTCGCAAAATATCAGATGTACTTCTCAAAAAATAGAATTGTTCGCAAAAAGAAAACCAACAGTAACTAAGGGAAGGAATTCAAAAGAAAGAAAGACAGGAGAGTCAATGATAAATTGAAAAAGGAATATTATCATGCTTCATCAACACTCTGTGCTGGATCTTTAAGATCAGTAGGGTCATTAGCAGCCTTCGACTTTTGCGAGATATCATCCTTGGAAGAATATGCAACAGGGACATCTCCTTGAGGAATAGATTCTTTCTCATCATCAAGATCTTCATCATCACTCTCATAATCGAAATCACTATCAGTCTCACGAGCAACTTCATCGTCAGATATCTTCAGAGGAGTAATTTTCACAGGAGGCAAGCCTCTTGATAAGAGAATGTTATTCGTAAAGACTTGAGCTTTCAGATGACTTTCACGAAGTATAGATTTCTGATGATTGGTATCTTCGATATCTTTGGAATAAGCAAGATAATTGAATCTCCGAGTAGCACGGTCACGAGAGTTGATTAAGCGGGTAGAAAGCAAAGCATTCTTCTTACGAAGCTCGGAACAGGAGGCTTCTAATCCAGCTTTTGCATTACGAAGATTGTTCTCAGATTCTGCAAATAAAACAAAGTTCAAAGAATAAAATTTGCGAGTATAACGAAATTTAAAGATATACTAGAGGCAGTCAAATTTTAATGACTACCTTCTCTTTGCGAAGTAAGAGATTGAGTTAAAGATAGACAACAGTTCTTCATCTGATTCATCGCATTATCAAAACCATCACCAACTAATCCTTTAAGTCGAGATTGAAGCTTTTGATCTTTAGAAAGGAGAAAATTCTTATCCTTCGCAAGTTTGGCATTAAGACTTTTTAATGACGAATAATGTTCTTCAAGTTGATTCTTCTTAGCACTCAAGACTATGTTCTTATTAATAAGGGAATTCTTTTCAATAACAAAAGAATTTCTTTCAGCATCTGAAGACTTCTTTAATTCCTCAAGTTCACCTTTCAACAGAGAAAGAAGATTTTCTTGATCGCAACATTTATTCTGAAGAGTTTTTAATTCTTGCGAAGAAACAATCATTGTATTCAAAAACGAACATTTCTCTTCTGATAAGGTTTTGTTCTCTTCTAATAAGGTTTCTATTCTCAAATTAGCTTTAGTTAAGGAAGAAAAAAGTTGAGATATATCATCATTCAAAAATTTTCGATCATATATTAGTTGAGTATTCTCTTGAAAAAGAGCGTCAAAGTTGTCAAGAGCACACGAGTAAAGATTAGATAAATGTGAGAATTGGTTTGAGAGGCTTTCATGCTTGGTTCGATATTCTGTTGCATCTGATTCATGGTGAAGTACCAATCTTCTACATTTCTGGATGGATTCTATAAAGGGGGATGGGTTTTAATGGATGTTTCAAACATATGAAGAATATAAGTAAATAAAAGGGAAAATATGAAGATAATAATCATACCTTTCAATTCATCATTTCTTTTGCGAAGTATCGCACAGTCGAGAGAATTATTCTGAAAATGATGATTTTCTTTACGGAGATCCTCGCATTCTGCTTGAGAAGATTTCAAAGATTGACGAAGCAATTCAATTTCTTTTTCTAAGGATTGACGTGAAGAAGAAATGTCTGGATTGACGAAATTATTCAGAACTTCTCAAAACTCATATTGCGAACGAACATTAGTAGACTTCGCAGCATTTGTCAAAACCTCAGATAACATTAGGAAAGTTGAATAAATTCCATCTCGAATTTCCTAAGGAAGATGAGAAGAATTTGAAGGAATAAGAGCAAGCTGCAAATTGTCTGGAGAAATAGCACTCAAAGGATTTGGAGACAAGACATGTTTTTCAAAAGAAGAAGTTGAAGAAATATTTTGCGAGGGCTGTTTTTCAGGAGAAGAAGTTGAAGAAATATTTTGTGAGGGTTGATCTTGAAGAAGTGTTGATAAATTGACAATGATGGGAGATTGAAAGGTAGGTAATGGAGTAGAGGCAGGAGTGTGTGAAGAAGCATTTTCACGAGGAGGAGAGGAAAATTCCTTATCAACTTCAGGAAGGAAATCATCAATCGGAATTAATGGTGTGGGTTTAGTTATTCGAGATCTCTTACTAGGAAATCAAAATGTAGATTAAAAACTGAGGCAACAATATATTGTTCAGGAAAGAAGGCAAAGTATTTTAACTACCTTTTGATTCTCAGATTTTCTTCTTCGTGGATTAAGGCTTGGATTCTTTAGTTGAGATTTCATCTGAGGAGTTATTTTGCTGAAATAAACCAAAATCAGATAACAAATTATACAGAAATTAAAGAGAAAGAACAAATGAAATGCGCGGAGATAGAAGGAAATTACCTTGGAGAACTCATGAAGATATAAGCAGAAGAAAAAATTGCAGAGAAAACAGTAATAGAAAGTATGAGTAGAAGATAGAATTGCGGAAATAAGAACAAGAAAAGGAAGAGAATATAAAGGAGTTATATAAGGGAATAACTAGAAAAGAACGGTTACAAAAGACGTGTCAAAATTATAAAAGACTAAGTAACGGTTATGTTCTCACGATCATTTATTCTTCGTAGAATTGACATGAGAAGAGGCAAGATGTAGGTACTGAATATCGCAAGATAATAGTTCACGAGTATCGTAATAAATAAAGGAGAAAAGAGTTATAAAATAATACGATGATAGAAGTAGCACGGAGAAATACGAAGTTTTGCGAGGATGAAGTAATTTTGCGAGTATGAATTGCGAAGTATCGCAATTCATATACAGCTGTATAAGTTTTACTATAAATAGGAGTTCAAATGTAAAATTCGAGAGGTTCTTTTAGTGAGTGTGAGAAAATATCTTAGGAAAGAGAATAGAGAAAGTTGTAACTATTCTAGTTCCATTTAGATACTTCTTTGTAATCAATTGAGAACATTAATAGGAAAATTGTTGTTCATCATCAAGAACTTCTTGAGTTTTTACTAATTCTATTGAGGGTGTAGTTGTAGGTTATTCTGCAACTACAACTACAGTTGTCAGTGTGTTAGCCAACGTAATCTTGAGTTAATGTTGATTTATATGTTTATATCTCATATTCGTTTATTGTTCATCCATTGATATAATTCTTTAGATATATCTTGAATCACTAATTTTTACATCTCAAATTATGGTTTCTCCAAAACTTATAAATCAAAAATTTTAACTCAGTAAAGTTACCATCTTGATGTGGAGGAAGCCAGACTCATAGCCACTGGCTCTGCTTGTTTACGTAATAGATGAACTGGAATTGTTAGGAATTTAGAAGTTCGAAGAATCTGACAGACCCATGTTGCTCCACTCTGTAGCTTTTTGGATCTCAATGCGAAGAGATATGCTGATCCCAACAAAAAAAATTGGTAAGGAAAACCATGCATGAAAACATACTATAAAGGGATGACGTATCAACCTCTAATCGAAAACCACAATGAGTCATGTTATGACACGTTTGACCGCATGAGAGCATGAATAAGGTCACACCTCTCAGCTGTTAGATTATCGAGTCATAGAAATTGGTGTTTATTAACACGTACAAAGATTGGTGTTACTGTTTAGAGATTGTAATTTACGAAATATTGAGGTTTTCAAGCCGTCATTTGTTCTTTTAATGATTTTCCAGTACCAGATAATCCATAAATAAGTAAACCTTTCTTTTGATTTGAAATAATCGGAAAACAAACAAAATGATATACTGATTATTAGTAATTTAGTATCATAAAAACCATCATCAACGATTGAAAACTTGGGTAATTGATTTAACTTTTCGAGATGAGTTTTTTTATGTTATAAAGAGGTTGGTTATTGATTTATTTTCCATACTTATTATTAGTAATTTGTATCCAATTTCAAGAAATAAAACTGATGTAATTATAGTAAGGATGTTTATAAACTTCAATGTTGCGAGGAGAAAACAAAACAATGAAATTTCCTTAAATCGAGAAAGAAGGACCGAATCAAATCGATTTTTAGTGAAAAGAGTGAAAAATCATGAAAAACTTCCATTCAGGTTTGATTATTCTAGTCTCACACAAAATTGCCTCCCTTTTTTTGTTCTGCATGTTAGTTCTTTGTTAGGCTATTAAAATTTGGAACCTCTGATATTCGACAGTGGTTGGCCTCGAATGGAATATAAGTAATGATTTGTCCTTTCCAAACACCGAGGCCTTTTCAGCACAACTGGCTCCAGAGTTGCCAGAAAAATTTACAGTTAAGCATGCTCGGGCGGGAGTAATCCAGGGATGGGTGACCATCCGGGAAGTTTCCGTTGGATTACCGTAGCGATACCCGTTAAAAACCCCACACTGCCGGATAACCGCAGTGGCTAAGTGGGGACAATATCGGTGGAGGGACGGGTCATTACAAATATTATCAATGACGGATATGATTTAGTATTTACTAAAAAAAATTATTGCACAAAGTGAACCATAATGAAATTAGTATGATATCCCAACTCTTGCTCTCTTTTCTTATCGGTAAAAAATTCGGTGCTAGCGAGTTTCGAACTCAGGTCGCTGGTATCATCACCAAGTCTTGATGATTCTACCCAAAATAAAGGATGAAAATTAACATAAGCTTAAAAGGTTTAAATCATGATTTTAAAATTTTATGCAGTATGTCCTCATCATATAATAGCAGTAAGCCACGTTTAGTATCGTCTCATATTTTATTCCACTATTTAAATTGTTGGCTCGAGTGTAGGCCAAATGGAGATCTCTGGTTTGCATATTTTCTAGTTGTGGCCGGTAGTTGGTAGTGTATTTAGTTCAATTTCCCCATAGATTCTTAGCTCCACACCAGCTATTTTGGTTTTGTTCCTTTGTTCTAGACATTTTCTAATAATGACTTCGATGGATACATCGGAGAAAAATCTCCTCCTGAAAATCCATCCCACATTTAAAGCCACCACGAAAATAACTAATATCTATAAAATAGATGTGGCATCCATAAAATATGAAGTACCAAATCAAGAATAGAAAATAATAAAATATCCAACGTCCAAAATACTAAATGAAAGATCAAACAGAGATATTATAGAAATATAACATAGACACTCGAACAAAAATAAAAAAGATTAAATCCTAATGGTTTCAATTTATCACTGAATGCTCTGGAGACTCTGAAGCACTATCGATCACACCACGCCATAGTTTCCAGAATAACATAGTTCATTGGTTCCCACTTTCCATATCAGTTTCGTCAAATCTGTTAGTTGCAACGACTTTGAACAATACATAACCGGACAAAATTTGCTACATTTGAATGGTCATCTAAAACAAATTCAGCTAATTCCATGAACATCACTATGAACTTGGATGCAGATAATCACGCATAAATAGGCTAGATTTGTTTCAGACAACCATTTGTGCATAGCAATTTTTAGGGCCAACTCTTGGAAATACACTCACAATCTTGACAGATTTTGATCTTTTGCTGGATTTTTCCTTCACCTTATCAAGAGATGCAAATGTAGACGTAATACAAACTAAATGAAGATAGCTTGTCTACCTTGCCAAAAAAAATACATAAATTAAAAGACAGATAAATGAACTAATCACATAACATTGACAAAAAACAAAACAAAAAACAAAACAAAAATGCATTGCCATGAAAGCACACCATGGATAGATCCAAATAATGCACCGGCATCAAACACCACACTGGTGTTTTCGGGATCACAAAATTTACTGGTTCCCATTCTCCGAAATGCAGACTTTCGCCAACTACCATAACATCTAACCCTCAGAGGAAACATTCACCATTACCCGAACTAAATACCACTACAATCGTCAGTTATGACCTACAAATAAACTTCCACTGACGAATGGGTAGGAGTCACATAAAACAAAGTTTATTAGGAGACTAACCATACCTAGGTGAGTATCGAGGAGCCTTTACCTTTTCCAATTGAATTTATCGGCGATGCCTAGATCTTCATCATGAATAAATGGCAGATTCATGCACAGCCACATGTCCTAAAGCACATAACCTGTGATCATATTGTAATTTTATAGTCTATTGTTCCACTGGTGATGATGGACTGGAATACATATGGATTAGCATAACTCTAGCATTAGCTCGTGATGTTGATTAATTTTCCCATCTTAGGTTAATCCATCAGTAAACCTGTCATCAACCTTCAGCCTGTCACTATCCAAAAAGGAATAAGAACTTGGAACGATGAACACAATAATGATTAAAACATCGATACAACAAAGCTCCTACAAAATAAAACCAATATATTATATTATCCGCTTGGTAGAAAGCCGGGAAAGTTATAAGAAAAAAAATGCCTAAGAATAACGTGCATGTAAGAAATTACTTTTGTGTTTTCTTACTTTTGCAAATGCTGAACACTAATTGAAATGCAAAAAAAAAAAAGAAAAAAAAAAGCGCATTACAGGTGAAAAGAAACAGTATAGCAGCTATAAATTTTAGTTGTGGAAATGAAAGTAAGAGGATGAAAACCAATTAGTGTGAAATAAGCACCCACCAAGTAAAATTAAACAATCACATCGAATAACCGGCAAAAGGCGGACACAATTTGGTAAGTATCGAATAACCAACGAAAATTTTAACACATGTCTCAACTGCATTGAAGAAATGTTAAATACCATACCTAATGTGCTAAGCTTCAAATATATAAATTCTGCAACCTCTTATCCACCCCAGTGTTTCCTTCGTCAATGTTTTTCCTCTCGACTTAGGTCACGCTATAACTAACAATATAGACTTGCCCAAATGTTGCAATAGGTCATGATCTTATCCCTGACAAAAATAAAAAAATAGTAATCCTCAGATAAATTTGGCAAAGTTCTAGATGGATTTCCTAAAATGTATTACCTTTACAAAATTTATGAAAATAAGGACAAAGAATATAAACTCTACATGAGATCCTCTTACTCAACAACCATGAGTAATGAATGATGTAATACTGTAGACTCAAATGCAGCGGCAATCATATATCACACTGGGGTGAGTGACACTTTAGGCTCTCTGGGGTTATCCATTAACAACATAGTTCTCAGAAATGGGTTCTACGAGAGTTGTCTCTCTCTGGGTCTCTCTGTTCTGGGGTTACCCAGTGATAAAATTTTATTCAATTAATGAATCAATTCACTGTAGTTGCAGGAAATCCTGCAATACATCCCTTATAAGAATTCATAACAATCAACACATTTCTTAAGATTAATAACGACACTTTTTATTGATTGAATCTAGAAATTTTACAAGAAAGAAGTGAAATCAAGAATACAACACTGTTTTGGACTTTCTCTCTCCTCAAAACTTTCTCAACACTCCAAAAATTATCTCTCCCTTTCTTTAACCTATTCATCTCTTTATATAGGGTATTACATAGTGGATGACAGCTAAGTTGACCTTTATTTTCGGATCTGATTTGTGGTATTTCACAAGCTTACAAATGTTAATTTCGCAAACATCCTAAATTTCGCTTGATCATCACACTTTTCTCATGTTTACGCTGTCGTCATCTGTTATGTCATTTCTAAAATCACTCTGCGACGTCTTCGCATTGTTGCTGATGAAGATTTCGCAAGTGTGTTGTTGTTGCGATATTCTGATCCTACATCTTGCCTCTTCTCATGTCTTCTCTGCGAAGGGGAGAATGTCCTGAGAATTTGTACTTCAGAATGCCGCAACTTTTCATCTTTCCATATTCTTTTATACTGACACGATTCTGTATTCTACGTAGTATTTATTACACGTATCTTTTCTTCCACCCATTTCTTGACACGTCTTTTTCAACCGCTATTTCCAAACCGTTCACGTCTACTCTTCGCATTAGTAAGTTTATCTTTTCGAGAACTCTTCTCTCTATATATACTCTTCTTATTCTTCTCTTTTTCTCTTTTCACTCTCTTCTATTCTTCTCTGCAAATTTACAGTTTCTCCACATATTCCGCTTCTGCTGCTGTAAATTTCCATCCTTCTTTTTCTTTTGATCTTCATTCCTTCATTCCCATACTCAGATATGCCTCCAAGCGGTCACAAATCTAAAACTTCTTTTGAGGGAATTCAGAAACGTCTCAAAGAGAGAGGTTTAACACTATCCACCATTCCCGATCAAGAAGCTACCTCCATTCTTTCTGCTAAATTATTTTCTGATCATCATTGTGATGATAAAGAGATCATAGTTTCGCTGGGTCAGATTCTCGCTAGCCTTCCTATCCCTCTTTATGATCCTAACCTTCCTTTATTCTAGGAAATACTCTCCCACGCGAAGTTCTCGCGGGCAATATATCAATTAAGTGGGGATTGCATTCGCTTAATGCTTGAATTCGCCAACCGTGATGCTGGCAAAAGGTATCTTTATTCACAAGATATTAGGGATCCTGAATTTAAGAAATTAGAAATTCTTCCCGAAAAATACACCGCAGAAAGCTTTTTTGATAATTATGAACTAATACCTATGAAGAACGTCAAAACTCGCTGGGGTATTCGCTTGAAGAGGAAGGAAAATGTTGATGACGATAAAAGGCATATGCATGAAATTGATTGGCATTTTGGCAATAATAAAACTCCTCGCCAATCCAAAGATGAAAAGTGGTGCGTCTTTCCAATGATTCTGAGGGGCCCTTATGTTTCTGGTTCAAATGTGCTTCCTGAAAATCTCGCTACTTACCAACCTTGGGTATTTAATTGGCCTGAGAAAGAGAAAGAGGTATGTTTCTTTCGTTTAGTTTATTATCTTCATTCCTATTTATACTTATTAACTTTGCGAAACCTTCAGATTAACAAGTTAAGAAGAAGCTACAAGAGAACTAGCAAGGCAAGCACCCTAGCAGCACTTCGCTCGATCACGGATGAAGTAAGAAATACTTTCCTTTATCATTTTTAACAATATTGTTGCCTATGTTTCTTATCTTCATTCATGTGCGTATATTGGCGTTGTAGTTGCAGAAGAATAAGGGTTTAATGCTGCGAAGACCAAAGGCAAGGATAAAAAAGTTCTTCACAAGGAAAAATCCGCTGCCTTGTCTTCAAAGAAAAGAAAAGTTCGCTCTCCCTCTCTCTCAAGTTCCCACTTTGATGAGAGTACAGATGATGATGTTGTATTCGCAAAGGAAGGTGCCTCTTCCGAGTCTTCAATGGCACAATTGTCTAGCATCTTTTCTGATTCCATGCAAGGGATTGGTAATGACAATCTCACCAATACATGCAAAGCTCTTGCGAATATCTGTGACTCCACTCTATTGGATGGTGATAGTTCTCTTCGCGGAGTTTCTAGATCTGTGACTCCTGACTTTCTGAACTCACTTGGTATTCTGGTATGTTTTCATTTCTTTGTTTCTTCTCCGTACTTATAATTCAAAATTATATCTATCTTGATAATTTTTGCTTTCTTTCGAAGTCTGGAAGAGCTTCTTTCGTTGTTGCCTCAGATTTGGAAAAAAGATGTGGGGCTCTTGAAAATAAGAATATTCTACTTCGCTAGAGAAACGAAGAACTGGAGGCTGAAGCTGCTGATCTTCGCGAAAAGAATAAACAATTGGATTCTGAAAATTCCACTCAGAAGAACAAAATATCTAGTCTTCAAGATGCCAATAAGCAACTATATGGTATAAAGCTTGTCTTCCTTTTCTTCATTTCGTTTTCTCATTATCTTTCCTCATATGATTTACCATTCTTCGTTCTTTTCCCGAATCCATAGATAATGATACTCTGTTTGAACTCATGAATAATTCTTTAAATAGTTTTTCAAACGACAAGATTAAGTCCCTTTCCGTAGATGAACTCAGATCCAAATTTCGCCTCTTAGAGATTGACCATAGATCCATCTTGGGCTTAGCCAATAAATTTAAGCGTTTCTATCTTAACTCTAAAGAGGAAATTAATAATTTAAGGACCAAGAATGGTAGTCTCATAGATGAAAAAGATCGTATTACTCTCCAAGGTGCTCAAACTCTAGCGAAATTCCATGAAACTCTTCTTGAGATTCAAATTGAACGAGATGAAGCTATTCGCCAAAACGCTATACTTAGCGAAAGAGAGAGTCTTGATCGCTCGTGTCTTCTAATACATAATGATGATGAATTTGCTTGGGTTGCGAAAGTTTTAGATAACGCCAGGAATAATCTAGGTGTAGATGTTAGCCTCCATACTGAACACACAGCCTTGGTTAGAGATATGATTTCTGACAGATAAGGTTGTTAACTGCCCTTCCTTATTTAATTGCTTGTTATTCATAAATTTCCATCAAGTTGCTAATTCATTGTTATATTTTCGCAGAAGTTGAAGAGATTTCACAAAAGAATTGAAGAACTTGAGGCTGAGAAGGAGCATCTCGCAAAGGATCTTTCTTCTCGCAATGATAAATGTTCTAGACTGAAGGACCAATTAAATATCACTGTTGCGAATTTTAAGAATGATGTTATTCTTTTTCGCAACCAAACTATCAAAAAGGTCTGCGATGACAAAAACATCCTTCATTCTACATATCCTTGCCTCTTGGAAGAAGTTCCAAAGAATGTATCTCCTCTGGTCATCTCTGATAGTGATGCTAGCGAAGAATAATCTGATGAAGATGTAGAAGAAGAAGAGTCTGACGCTAGTGAGGAAGGAGAAGGGTCTGATCAGGATGATGAAGAATCAACCAAGAAATAATTTTTGCTTCCTTTTTTGATTTTTTGTATTATCTGTATATTTGTCCTTTAATCTTCTATTCTTATAATTTATCACTGCGAATTTCTTCAATCTTCAATACAAATTCTATTTCTTTTATTTCTTCCTACATGGGTTAGAAAAACAATTCTTTCTCGCAATATGATTAATCAATATATAATTTATTTTTCACTTTGTGCGTAAATCTATCATATGGAGATAAATAACATATTCTCATTTTATGCATTCCCATACTTGCCTCTGTTATTTGTGTTCAAACGAGAGATTAAGCAAGTTACCTTTGTACAATAAGATTGTTGCGAAATCTTACAGTATATGCATTCCCAAAGCTCGTAGTTATTTCTGCATAATCTCGCAATTACATATTTTAGAATTGCAATTTTTCTTGTATTCTGATGTGGTCTTATTTTGCCTTCCTAAGTAAAAGTCTTATTTTGCCACCTCTTATCATTGCGACCAAATCGCAGGACGTCTTTGAATTTTCATGCAAAACCCCCTTGATCTTGCCTTAACCTTTTTCTCTTATGATTTTTGCTGCGATAATTTGACAGGCCTAAATATTCTTGCAAAAATAAAGCCCCATGACATTGCCGTCTTGTGACGAAATCGCAGGATGTCCTTACACTTTCATATACTGACCCCATTGATCTCGTCTTATTGATAGGTGTCTAAAACACCTATATATATTTATCTATTGTTTATGCTTTCTTTGCTTAGTTTTCTTGTAAAATATGTATCTTATGTTTGCTTTTGAGTATTTAGGTACTTTGGAGTCGTTTGGAGCAAAAGAAGAAGAAACAAGGCAAAATGTGCAAATGTTATTGGAGGCGATTATTTCTCATATTTGCTTTTATTTCTTCATCCCTATCTGAAAAGTTTTTCGGCTTTAGTGATGCGAATTTTGTCTGAAAAGCATGACTGCTTTAGTGATGAATGAATTGAAGGAAAGAAGTGAATATGAGGAGTAAAAGATGGTTGATGTTCGAGAAAGGAAGAAAGCGTTAGTTTGGAGCGAAACAGAGCAAAAATACCAATTCACGGGCGGATGAAGCTAGCTGCGGTTGAGCAATAAAGAAAATAGGCATGTCAGTTCTCTGGAACCAACAAGCCATTTCTGAACTGGTAATCCCATATCTTAGATGCTGGGTACCACAATCATTTCCACCTTTTATTACCAAACCATAGAATTCAATAAACATTATTTCCCAATCATTATTCTGAAATTCTGAGAAGAAAGAAAATACGGCTGTCTGTTCACTGAGATTGAGAAAGGAATCATGGATAAACCAAGGTGATGGTGGTGTGTAGGCTGGTGGTTGTAGTTTAACAATGAATAGATGGAATTCGGTTGATGTGGAGATAGTTTCAAAATGAATAGATGGTGGCTGTCGAGATGCCGAGAAAGGGGTAATCGCCAGGGCTCAACAACCATTCAAAGACAACAAGGAACGAAGGTTAAGGCTGCAGTTAGATTGAATTTTGAGTTAATAGAAGAAATGGAAAACTGTTTCCAGCTGAACCAAGGGCTGAAAAACAATGTTTTGCTGGTATGTTCTCACAACAGGAAGGAGGAAGTATTGTCTTCCATGGACGATTCTATTGATAAGTTTTGATATTATAAACGTGGGTTTGTTGTGATTGAATCATTGCTGTAGTGACGGAGATAAATGAGTTTAAAAATCAACAAAGCAAGTTCAAATTTGTATCATCAGTAGAATGTAAAGAAGGTATTTGTACAAATGCCTGCAGCTCATAAATTCAAGTTTAGCTACCATGCTGCCTGAGCCAGCATTGCCGACAGTTAGAGTGATTCTGTTGGGCATTTGTTGAGGGTTAGGACATTAACCCGAAGCCAATATAGAAACAAAGATTGGGTATGAATTGTCATGGCTTTTGGGTTGGTCGAGAAAGCAACAGGAGAAACTGAGCTACTGAGCCAGTGGTATTGAGCTGCAACAGATAAAAGCACCAGCTGGTTGTGTTGCACTGAAGTTTAGGAGAATACCAGGATGGTAAAGATGTAGTTCGGGTGATGTTTGCACAAGCAGAGAAGACATTGGTGGTTCTGGAGGGCAAGGAAGTGGATCAAAGGGTAGCTGGAGTTGGTGGTGAAGTGCAAAAGCTGTTGCAGGCATGACAGGTGATGCTTCCTTGAATTGGTTTAAGATGGATGATTTGGTTTATGCAAAGGTTCAGTTATGGTGGTCAACAAGGGAGTTAAAGAGCATTTTTGGTGCTAACGGATGGCAGAGAAGATGATGGAAGTGAAGGGGGTTTAAAAATGAACAAAGCAAGTTCAAATTTGTATCATCAGTAGAATGTAAAGAAGGTGTTTGTACAAATGCCTGCAGCTCACAAATTCAAGTTTAGCTACCATGCTGCCTGATCCAGCATTTCCGACAGTTAGAGTGATTCTGGTGGGCATTTGATGAGGGTTAGGACATTAACCCGAAGCCAATATAGAAACAGAGATTGGGTATGAATTATCATGGCTTTTGGGTTGGTCGATAAAGCAACATGAGAAACTGAGCTACTGAGCCAGTGGTATTGAGCTGCAACAGATAGAAGCACCAGCTGGCTGTGTTTCACTGAGGTTTAGGAGAATACCAGGCTGGTAAAGATGCAGTTCGGGTGATGTTTGCACAAGCAGAGAAGACATTGGTGGTTCTGGAGGGCAAGGAAGTGGCTCAAAGGGTAGCTGGAGTTGGTGGTGAAGTGCAAAAGCTGTTGCAGGCATGATAGGTGCTTTTGCCTTGAATTGGTTTGAGATGGATGATTTGGTTTGTGCAAAGGTTCAGTTATGGTGGTCAACAAGGGAGTTAAAGAGCATTTTTGGTGATAACGGATGGCAGAGAAGATGATTGAAGTGAAGGCGGTTGCAGCTAAGATCCTAGTGGCGTCTGCAATGGGATCTGAACAACAAAGGGGTGATCGCAGTGCAGTCAAGAAGGTGGCGTATGCGTTTGATGGCAGGTGGCATGTCAGGGATGGTGCACTGGAGTCACAAAATGCAGTGGAAGCTTTGGAGGTGACTGAGATTAGTAGCACAGGTGGAATTCTGCGCAGAGTTGAAATGAAGTTGCTCGTTGGTGGGAGAGCCTATAGAGTTTGTGACTGTGATGTATGTGCTGTGTACATCTCATACGATAGAACATGCATTACAGATATGCAGTTATAGTTGGCCTGCAATGGAATGAATGGTTCCGATCGAGTTACGCAGTATGGCGTAAAGCTGCTAAAAGCTGAACTGGTGAAGGAACTGGAGTTGAATGAGAGAAGGAGTAGGTGGTTTGAGGATTGCTGGGAGCTGTAGAGATGGAGTGCTCTAGGTTTGAGCTGGAGTTGGTTCTGGTCATATGAGGGAGATGGCTGTGGATGCAAAGTGAGATGCAAAGAATGACGTTACAGGGAAGAATTGCAAGGCATTGTAGCTGTTGTAAGGAATACAATGAGATGGCCTAAGCCTGGTAAGTGAAGCTCAGGTGGTGGTATGTTGCAGGGACGCTGTGTTGCAGATAGAGGAGTTAGAGGAGCTCCAGATGGATGTAGTTCGTGACAATGGCAGTTGCCAGTGAATATGGATATGGGTTAGTTCGAAATGGTGGAGATGCATATGGCAGTCAGTCACCTGTGTTGCAGGTGAACATGGTGATGCAGCTGGAATTGGTGTGTGGTACTTGAATAAGCAGTTTTGGCTTGAGAAGGTTGAAGCTGTGTGGCAGTGAGTAGGTGAAGTGGTGGAGATGACTATGCAGATTGTGTGCTAGTTGCAGAATTGGAAGTGCAGGTGCAAGGGAGATACAGATGAGCTGCTGTGGCTGGGAGAGCAAGGGGAGCTTGAGATGGACTGGAGTTGGTGTACACATCTTGAACTGGTTAAGTACAGCCAATATGGCTGGAAGTGAAGCAGCACAGATTCAACTCAGCCCATTTAGCTGAGTTAGACTATGACTTAGTTGACTCAACTGAGTTGATTACTTTGGCCGGCGACTTTTCCGGCCAACTTCTGGCACCTCACCCAGTTTTCCGACGACTATATTTTGACAGAGATTTTTACTTGGCTATTTTGACACATGGGTTTGATGGGCTTATGGTGGAATTCTATGTTTTGGACCTTTGAGACTTGACCTAGTTTTGGAAGGAGAAAAAGGCTACAAAAAGGGAAACTTCTACAACTTTTAGAATCACGTATTTTCTATTCTATTTGGAGTTTTGCAGAGAGCTGGAACTAGGGTTTGCTTCCTTGTTTTATTTTCATCTTCTTTACTTTATTTCATTTATTATATTTGATGATGAACTCCATATTTATGTGTAGCTAAAACTCTCTTTGGTTAAGGGCGATTTCGAAGCCCGAAATATGAATCTTCAATTGATATGAAATAACTTGTTCTCTTGCATTCATTTATGTTATTGATTGATTTTCTACTATTCTAATATTGTCTGTGGATTATTTGTTAAGGGTTTAAGTTCGAAATTGAATCATTCATTCTTAATCTATTTGCTAGTTTAGATTTTCTTCGACCCGTAATTGTCTAGAGAAGATAAACACAAGTAGCAATATGTGGGTACTGATGATGGGACTTTGTTAAGTGTCCATATGTAGAAATCAACACTAGTAGGTGATTCATTCTTTTGAGTTCATCACTAGGAGCAACCTTATCTCACAGAACTTAGAGCATTTGTTTAAGTCAAACCTAGTAAGCGTACCTCTAGGAAACTTGGCAAGTAGGAACCGGTAGTCGAGCGCTTCCGTATCCGGTGAGCTAGGAGATAATAACGGAATAGTTGAGCGTACTAATTATTCTAGGGTTGTTAGTAACATGATAATGCAACAAACTTGGCTATATATCAATTTGGTTTGTATTCCGTGGTCTAGAATTAACCTTTAATCAATTCCATCTCATTTTTGAATACAATTTATAATTTTTAGATTTTCTACAACACTATCATCTTTGCTAAGAGTATTTGCTTAACAACTAGAAACTTCATACCTCCCTTGGGACGATCCTGCTTACATTATACTACTTGCTAGTGTAAAAAGTAGAGAAATATTATTTTTGCGAGATTCGACACCTCGTCAAAATTGGCGTCGTTTCCGGGGAGGCAGTGGCGAGTTTAGTTGTTATTGTTTATTCTTAGTCTTTATTTTTGCTTTTGGTTACAATTTCAGTTTACTTATTCAATCTCTTAGAATCTGATTTTCATGTACTCGTCCTTTGGTGAATGCGTGGAGAGGGCAGACCAAGTCCTATTGGTATACGTCTTCATTCGGGCACTTTACTTAGAGATTTCATTCAAGCAGTGAATACTCCACTTCCTCCAAGTTATACACCAAGTGAACTCTCGGACTCAGAACAAGAGGAAGATAACACAATGGGAGCTCGACTGCCTGCTCCAAGAACACTCAAGGATCTCACTTCTCCAAACCTTGATCAGCAGCCTTTATGTATTCATCTGAATGGAAACATTGAGTTGAAGCCGCAATTGATCAACTTGCTTCCCAAATTCAGAGGTTTATCGGGAGAAGATCCTAATCGTCACTTACAACAATTCCATCATGTTGTAACTAGTATGAAGCAAGCAACTGCAGATGCGGATATGGCTATGATGACAGCATTTCCTTTTTCCCTTTTAGATTCTGCAGGAGAGTGGTTCTTTTGCTTACCAGCTGGAAGCATAACCACGTGGAATGGGATGAAGAAATTGTTCCTTGAGAAGTATTTTCCAGCATCAAAAGCAGCTGTGATTCGCAAGGAGATTTTTGGTATTAGGCAAATATCGGGAGAGACTCTTCATGAGTATTGGGAGCGCTACAAGAAGCTTTTAGCTAGCTGTCCACACCACAAAATCAGCGATCAACTTGTGATTCAATATTTCTATGAAGGATTGCTTTTTACTGAGAGACATTTGATTGATGCCGCAAGTGGTGGTGCACTTACCAACAAGACCATTGCGGAAGCTACAAGTTTTTTGGAGAACATGGCTGCAAATACACAATAATTCTTCACTAGAGATGAATCAGCGGTAAGGAAGGTGAATGAAGTTGGCAATTCTTCACACTTGGAACAGAGGATGGGCAACATGGAGAGGATGATGCATCAAATAGAAGCTGATGTCATACCATCATCATCATATACCGAAGATGTTGAGCAAGCAAATGTCATGTACCAAAATCAGCAAAGGCCGAGATATGATCCATACTCTATCACATACAATCCGGGTTGGCGTGATCATCCCAATTTCAGCTACGCCAACAAGCAAGCTGCAGTTCCCAATCCCCCATTTAATCAACAAGGTGGGTACCATTTCTTGCAAAAGCCACGTCAAGAAACTCAAGGCACGAGTATAGATGACAAGTTGAATCTCATCCTCAACACAATGGTGCAAGATAAGCAAAAGTCAGAGATGGATATGAAAGACATCCGAACACAAATGGGTCAATTAGCTACTGCCGTGAGAAAATTGGAAGCACAAGCAGAGGGAAAACTTCCTTCTCAAACAGTAAATCACAAGGAGAATTCCAATGCTATTGAGTTACGGAGTGGGAAGCAAGTAGATAAACCGGAAACATCACCGGTGTCCCATGAACCTGATTTGGGGAAAGAAGAGGGTGAAACAACCCCTAAAAAGGATGATCCGGTAACAAATTCTAACTCTAAAACTCGTGTTTCTACTTATGTTACTACTCCTCCTTTTCCTAGCAGGTTTGCAAAGTCGAACAAGGAGACGTTGTACCAAGAGCTTTTGGAAATCTTTAAGAAGATTGAAGTGAACATTCCACTCATTGAGGCAATAATGCAAGTTCCGCGCTGGGCAAAGTTCTTGAAGGAATTGTGCACTAACAAGCACAAATTGACCGGTAATGAAGTGATGAGTGTGGGGGAAAATGATTCGGCATATCTTCAAAAGAAACTCCCACCTAAGTTGAAAGATCCCGGTAGTTTCACTATACCATGTACTATTGGTAAAGTCAGGTTTGAGCGTGCTATGCTAGATCTAGGAGCATCCATTAATGTTATGCCTGCCTCCGTTTATGAATCATTGAAACTTGGACCTCTTAAAGATACCGGTATTGTTATACAACTTGCTGATAGGTCTAATTCTTACCCGAAAGGGGTTATTGAAGATGTTTTGGTGCAGGTTAATCAACTCATATTTCCGGCAGATTTCTATGTTCTCGACATAATGGATGAGGATTCACCATCGACTACCCCCTTGCTGTTGGGTAGACCATTCATGAGAACCAAGATAGATGTTTTCAAAGGAGCTTTAACTATGGAATTTGATGATGAGATCATAAGTTTCAATATCTTTGAGGCTATGAGATATCCTAGTGACGTGAATTCATGTTTTTCTATTGATATTAATGATTCTCTAGCTCAAAAGATGTTTGAATTGAATAGTGATGATGCTTTAGAAGACACCATAGTCGAAGGTTTAGGTTATGGGAAATACAAAGACATTGAAAGTGAATTGTCTATTTGTGATGAGCTTAAAGAGGTTGTTTTATCTCTTAACTCATTACAAGAAGTTCTACCAAAGTATAATGCGTCTTATGTTTCTTTGCCGATTACTAATGAGAAACTTTTACCCTCGATTGTGCAGGCACCTATCCTTGAGTTGAAACCTCTTCCGGATCACCTTAAATACGTATATTTAGGTGACAATGAAGAGTTACCGGTGATCATTGCCAACAACCTCACCGAGGTGCAAGAGGAGAAACTTATTCGAGTGCTAAGAGAGCACAAATATGCCATTGTATGGACCATTGCCGATATCAAAGGAATCAGTCCTTCCACATGTATGCACCGAATACTTCTTGAGGAGGGGGAAAAACCAACAAGATAAGCTCAACGTCGCTTGAACCCTCCAATGATGGAAGTAGTCAAGAAAGAAATCCTGAAGTTGTTGGATGCCGGGATTATCTATCCCATATCCGATAGCAAATGGGTGAGCCCGATTCAAGTCGTTCCAAATAAGTCCGGTATCACGGTGGTGAAAAACGAAGATAATGACTTGGTTCCAACCAGAATCCAGACCGGTTGGAGAGTTTGCATTGATTACCGAAAGCTCAACTCTAGCACCCGAAAGGACCATTTTCCTTTACCATTCATTGATCAAATGCTTCAAAGGTTGGCTATACGTGCTTACTATTGCTTCCTTGATGGTTTTTCATGTTATAAATAGCTTATAATAGCTCCGGAAGATCAAGAAAATACGACGTTTACTTGTCCTTTTGGCACTTTTGCGTATAGACGTATGCCATTTGGCTTGTGCAATGCTCCAGCCACTTTTCAATGTTGTATGGTAAGCATATTCTCAGATTATGCGGAAAGCATCGTAGAAGTGTTTATGGATGATTTTAGCATGTATGGTGATTCTTTTGACAAATGCCTAGATAACCTTGCACTTATTCTTAAACGATGCGTAGAAACTAATCTTGTGCTTAATTGGTAAAAATGTCATTTTATGGTCACTCATGGGATTGTGCTAGGCCATGTTGTATCCTCTAAGGGGTTAGAAGTTGACAAGGCTAAGATAGATTTGATTCGGAACTTACAATACCCCACAAATGTGAGGGAGGTTCGCTCTTTTCTTGGTCGTGCAGGATTTTATAGGAGATTCATCAAGGATTTATCCAAGATTGCAATGCCCCTGTGTAGACTTTTGCAGAAAGATGTGGCCTTTGATTGTGACAAGGAATGCAAGGAAGCTTTTGATACCTTGAAAGAGTTGTTAACTATCGCACCAATTATCAAACCACCGGACTGGAGCAAGCCATTTGAGTTGATGTGCGATGCAAGTAATTATGCCATTGGAGCCGTGTTGGGACAGCGAGATGGTAAAGTTCCATATGCCATTTATTATGCTTCTAAAACTCTCAACGGAGCACAAATCATCTACTCCACAACTGAAAAGGAGCTTTTGGCCATAATGTTTTCACTTGAGAATTTTCGATCCTATTTAGTGGCTACAAAGGTGGTTGTTTTCTCCGACCATGCTGCACTTCGATACTTGCTAAAAAAGAAGGATGCTAAGCCAAGGCTCATAAGGTGGATAATCCTTCTTCAAGAGTTCAACATGCAAATCAAGGACAAGAAGGGAAGCGAGAATACCGTAGCATATCATCTAAGCAGATTGGCGGTGTCCGAAGAAGCGATTCCTTTGCATGATAGCTTCCCGGATGAGCAACTCTTTGCGGTTGGTGGCACAACTCCATGGTACGCTGATATTGTTAACTTCTTGGTGACGGGACAGGTACCTAGTTCCATGTCTACATTCCAAAAACACAAGCTCAAGAAGATTTCCAAGCAATATATATGGGATGAACCTTATTTGTGGAAGCATTGATCCGATCAAATGATCCGCAGGTGCGTACTTGAATCTGAGTTCCAATCAATTCTGAATTTTTGTCACTCATATGCTTGTGGTGGCCATTTCGGATATAAGAGGACAACCCTCAAGGTTCTCGAAAGTGGTTTTTATTGGCCTACATTGTTTAGGGATGCATATTTATTTTGCAAGGCTTGTGATAGGTGTCAAAGGACAGGCAACCTTGGTGCTAGAAACCAAATGCCGCAAACACCAATTCTCGCCGTTGAGATTTTTGATGTTTGGGGTATAGACTTTATGGGGCCTTTTGTGAATTCCAATGGGAAATATTATATACTTCTTGCTGTAGATTATGTTTCTAAGTGGGTGGAAGCTAAAGCCACTCCTACCAATGATTCTCATGTTGTTTGTGAGTTTGTGAAGGAACATATCTTTTCTAGGTTTGGAACACCTCGAGTGGTGATTAGTGATGGAGGCTCGCACTACAAGAGATCCTTTCACGCTCTTCTAAAGAAGTACAACATTTCTCATAAAGTTGGCACACCGTATCATCCACAAACGAGTGGGCAAGCTGAAATTTCCAACCGGGAGATTAAGACCATCTTAGAGAATACGGTGAACGTTACAAGGAAGGATTGGAGTTATAGACTCAATGACGCTTTGTGGGCGTATAGGACAGCTTATAAGACACCCATTGGTATGTCTCCTTTTAGGCTTTTCTATGGAAAACCTTGCCATCTTCCCGTTGAACTTGAACACAAAGCTTATTGGGCTATCAAGGTATGTAATATGGAATTAGATGCAGCTGGTGAACTTAGGAAACTTCAACTCAATGAGTTAGAAGAGATACGAAATGATGCATATGAAAGTTCACGCATTTATAAAGAAAAGACCAAGGCTTTCCATGATAAGATGATTTCCCGAAAGAGTTTTGAAGTAGGGCAGAAAATACTTTTATTCCATTCTCGTCTTAAATTGTTTCCGGGTAAACTTAGGTCCAGATGGGTTGGACCGTTTGTTGTTACTAATGTGTTTGCGCATGGTGCAGTTGAGATTACTAGTCCCAAAACAGGGCTGATTTCCAAGGTTAACGGCCATCGTTTGAAACCATACTATGAGCAGTTTGTGACGGAGAATCAGGATATGATCACATTGAGTGACCCACTATTGGAGCTGAATGTCCGGCTGACGAGGTTAAACCAAGCGCTAAGTGGGAGGAAACCCACCGGTTTTGTATCTTTACCTTTATCTTTTTATTTTTCAGCATTTTATCTTTATTTTTTTTATTTTTGCATATCATTTGCGGAATTTCCCACCTTGAACTTTCTTTGGACGATTCAATTTTACATTGAGGGAAATGTAAAGTTTAAGTGTGGGGGAGCATTTATATGTTTGTATAGTTTGTTTTATGCTTTCAAAAAAAAAAAATCAGAAAAATAGAAAAACAAAGAAAAAATTGTGCTTTTTGAACTCCGAAATCTAGAAATTTATGCCTTTAGGATGACACTATTAGTGGATGGATCCATTTTGATTGCAGGAGTTGAGGAACCCATTAATTAAAAAAGACAAACATAGCTCAGAAATTATAAATTATATGTTAGTTGTTACCATATCTCGGAATATCACCATATCACATTCTATTTTTATTTTTCCATATTTATCTATTGTTTTCTAAGTGTTTTAGTGGGTCACTAAACAACGAGTTTTTTTTTTTTGAAGCATGCTAAACATAGAGTTGTTATTACTGTTAGGATGAAATAGAGTGATTGAGTTGCTAAGAAGAAAAAAAGAAGAAAAAAGAAAGAGACCAACCAATTAGACCAAATGGAATAAAAATGACACTTGTGAATAGCAGTATGTGTGAAACGTAGTCCATGTATCCGTCGCCTAAACAAGCGTGGAATGCAGGATCCAAGGCAACTATCATGTACTTGCTGACAAGAAGCATGCGGTTAAATCCAAAAGATTTAATCATGCTGTCTGAAAAAAAAAAAAGTGAAAAAGAAAAGAAAAGAAAAGAATTTTATTTGGTGAATAAAGTCACTCCTGGTTCCCTTGTATATGCAGTGAGTTGATGTAGAAATAAGTTTGTTGACCACTGGTTCCCTTGTATATGCCAGTGTGTTGACACTAGAATTGACCAGTAGCTCAATCCGATAGGATGCATAGGTTCATTTTGGCGGTGACCTTCATACAGATATGGGATACATCGATCACTTATGAACATTCGCCAACATCTACATCTATATCCATCTTCTTAATCTTTTCATTGTGATTGTGGTTAGTCAGATTCCGAGTATTGTGGTTTGTTCGACTTTCTAATAAAAACTTTATGCACTTATATATGAATTGAATTTGCTCAAGGTACCTCCTCCTGTAGTCATTTTGGATTCGTTCATTGATTTGTCACAAATAGACTGAGTTGGAAATATAGGTTTTGTAGGCAGACCTCTTGTAAACCTTTACGAGACTAAAACTCGTCCACTAGGGACACCTAGGGGTTCAAAGGCCTGTTATTCATGCTTAGAGTAACCGTAGCCTCGACGAGACGGAGTTGTATGTATGTTTTATAATTATTTTGTTTGATTTGCTCGAGGACTAGCAAAGTCTAAGTTTGGGGGAATTTGATAGGTGTCTAAAACACCTATATATATTTATCTATTGTTTATGCTTTCTTTGCTTAGTTTTCTTGTAAAATATGTATCTTATGTTTGCTTTTGAGTATTTAGGTACTTTGGAGTCGTTTGGAGCAAAAGAAGAAGAAACAAGGAAAAATGTGCAAATGTTATTGGAGGCGATTATTTCTCATATTTGCTTTTATTTCTTCATCCCTATCTGAAAAGTTTGTCGGCTTTAGTGATGCGAATTTTGTCTGAAAAGCATGACTGCTTTAGTGATGAATGAATTGAAGGAAAAAAGTGAATATGAGGAGTAAAACATGGTTGATGTTTGAGAAAGGAAGAAAGCGTTCGTTTGGAGCGAAACAGAGCAAAAATACCAATTCACGGGTGGATGAAGCTAGCTGCGGTTGAGCAATAAAGAAAATAGGAATGTCAGTTCTCTGGAACCAACAAGCCATTTATGAACTGGTTATCCCATATCTTAGCTGCTGGGTACCACAATCATTTCCACCTTTTATTACCAAACCCTAGAATTCAGTAAACATTATTTCCCAATCATTATTCTGAAATTCTGAGAAGAAAGAAAATACGGCTGTCTTTTCATTGAGATTGAGAAAGGAATCAGGGATAAACCAAGGTGATGGTGGTGTATAGGCTGGTGGTTGTAGTTTAACAATGAATAGATGGAATTCAGTTGCTGTGGAGATAGTTTCAAACATCAGTGAAGGAAGATCGAAGTTCGAGATGCCGAGAAAGGGGTAATCTCCAGGGCTCAACAACCATTCAAAGACAACAAGGAACGAAGGTTAAGGCTGCAGTTAGATTGAATTTTGAGTTAATAGAAGAAATGGAAAACTGTTTCCAGCTGAACCAAGGGCTGAAAAACAATGTTGTTGTTGGTATGTTCTCACAACAGGAAGGAGGAAGTATTGTCTTCCATGGACGATTCTATTGATAAGTTTTGAGATTAAAAACATGGGTTTGTTGTGATTGAATAATTGCTGCAGGGACGGAGATAGATGAGTTTAAAAATCAACAAAGCAAGTTCAAATTTGTATCATCAGTAGAATGTAAAGAAGGTATTTGTACAAATGCCTGCAGCTCACAAATTCAAGTTTAGCTACCATGATTCCTGAGCCAGCATTGCCGACAGTTAGAGTGATTCTGTTGGGCATTTGCTGAGGGTTAGGACATTAACCCGAAGCCAATATAGAAACAGAGATTGGGTATGAATTGTCATGGTTTTTGGGTTGGTCGAGAAAGCAACAGGAGAAAATGAGCTACTAAGCCAGTGGTATTGAGCTGCAACAGATAGAAGCACCAGCTGGCAGTGTTGCACTGAAGTTTAGGAGAATACCAGGCTGGTAAAGATGCAGTTCGGGTGATGTTTGCACAAGTAGAGAAGACATTGGTGGTTCTGGAGGGCAAGAAAGTGGCTCAAAGGGTAGATGGAGTTGGTGGTGAAGTGAAAAAGCTATTGCAGGCATGACAAGTGCTGCTGCCTTGAATTGGTTTGAGATGGATGATTTGGTTTGTGCAAAGGTTCAGTTATGGTGGTCAACAAGGGAGTTAAAGAGCATTTTTGGTGATAACGGATGACAGATAAGATGATGGAAATGAAGGGGGTTGCAGCTAAGATCCTAGTGGCGTCTGCAATGGGAACTGAACAACAAAGGGGTGATCGCAGGGCAGTCAAGAAGGTGGCGTATGCGGTTAATGGCAGGTGGCATGTCAGGGATGGTGCACTGGAGTCGTAGAATGTAGTGGAAGCTTTGGAGGTGACTGAGATTAGTAGCACAGGTGGAATTCTGGGCAGAGTTAAAATGAAGTTGCTCGCTGGTGGGAGAGCCTGTAGAGTTTGTGACTGTGATGTGTGTGCAGTGTACATCTCATACGATAGAACATGCATTACAGATATGCAGTTATAGTTGGCCTGCAATGGAATAAATGGTTCCGATCGAGTTACGCAGTATGGCGTGAAGCTGCTAAAAGCTGAACTGGTGAAGGAACTGGAGTTGAATGAGAGAAGGAGCAGGTGGTTTGAGGATTGCTGGGAGCTGTAGAGATGGAGTGCTCTAGGTTTAAGCTGGAGTTGGTTCTGTTCATATGAGGGAGATGGTTGTGGATGCAAAGTGAGATGCAAAGCATGACGTTACAGTGAAGAATTGCAAGGCATTGTAGCTGTTGGCAGGAATACAATGAGATGGCCTAAGCCTGGTGAGTGAAGCTCAGGTGGTGGTATGTTGCAGGGACGGTGTGTTGCAGATAGAGGAGTTAGAGGAGCTCCAGATGGCTGTAGTTCGTGACAATGGAAGTTGCCAGTGAAGATAGATATGGGTTAGTTCGAAATGGTGGAGCTGCATATGGCAGTCAGTCACCTGTGTTGCAGGTGAACATGGTGATGCAGCTGGAATTGGTGTGTGGTACTTGAATGAGCAGTTTTGGCTTGAGAAGGTTGAAGCTGTGTGGCAGTGAGTAGGTGAAGTGGTGGAGATGACTATGCAGATTGTGTGCTAGTTGCAGAATTGGAAGTGCAGGTGCAAGGGAGATACAGATGAGCTGCTGTGGCTGGGAGAGCAAGGGGAGCTTGAGATGGACTGGAGTTGGTGTACACAGCTTGAACTGGTGAAGTACAACCAATATGGTTGGAAGTGAAGCAGCACAGATTCAACTCAGCCCATTCAGCTGAGTTAGACTATGACTCAGTTGACTCAACTGAGTTGATTACTTTGGCCGGCGACCGATGACTTTTCCGGCAAACTTCCGGCACTTCACCCAGTTTTCCGGCGACTATATTTTGACAGAGATTTTTACTGGCCTATTTTGACACATGGGTTTGATGGGCTTATGGTGGACTTCTATGTTTTGGACCTTTGAGACTTGACCTAGTTTTGGAAGGAGAAAAAGGCTACTAAAAGGGAAACTTCTACAACTTTTAGAATCACGTATTTTCTATTCTATTTGGAGTTTTGCAGAGAGCTGGAACTAGGGTTTGCTTCCTTGTTTTATTTTCATCTTCTTTACTTTATTTCATTTATTATATTTGATGATGAACTCCATATTTATGAGTAGCTAAAACTCTCTTTGGTTAAGGGCGATTTTGAAGCCCGAAATATGAATCTTCAATTGATATGAAATAACTTGTTCTCTTGTATTCATTTATGTTATTGATTGATTTTATACTATTCTAATATTGTCTATGGATTATTTGTTAAGGGTTTAAGTTCGAAATTGAATCATTAATTCTTAATCTATTTGATAGTTTAGATTTTCTTCGACCCGTAATTGTCTAGAGAAGATAAACACAAGTAGCAATATGTGGGTACTGATGATGGGAATTTGTTAAGTGTCCATATGTAGAAATCAACACTAGTAAGTGATTCATGCTTTTGAGCTCATCACTAGGAGCAACCTTATCTCACAGAACTTAGAGCATTTTTTTAAGTCAAACCTAGTAAGCGTACCTCTAGGAAACTTGGCAAGTAGGAACCGGTAGTCGAGCGCTTCCGTATCCGGTGATCTAGGAGATAATAACGGAATAGTTGAGCGTACTAATTATTCTAGGGTTGTTAGTAACATGATAATGCAACGAACTTGGCTATATATCAATTTGGTTTGTATTCCGTGGTCTAGAATGAACCTTTAATCAATTCCATCTCATTTTTGAATACAATTTATAATTTTCAGATTTTCTACAACACTATCATCTTTGCTAAGAGTATTTGCTTAACAACTAGAAACTTCATACCTCCCTTGGGACGATCCTGCTTACATTATACTACTTGCTAGTGTAAAAAGGAGAGAAATATTATTTTTGCGAGATTCGACACCTCGTCACTTATCTTTTTCTTTTGTATTATTGCCTCTTCAGGATTGTCGCACAAATATGACAAGCCTAAATATTCTTGCGAAAATATAGCCTCATGACATTTGCATCTTAAGACACTTATCAGCTCCCTAATGGAGGGTGTCGCCCTTATCTTCCACCTGGTTGCCCCTTCAAGGAGATGTACCTCTACCATACAAGGTTGGATCCTCCCATCCGGTCTTAACAACAACCAGTTGTTTTCGCAGCCTCTTATTCCTTTTGCCTATATGGCTTATGGTTACGAGACTGCACCCTAAGTGGGGTTTTCTTCAGGCCGAGTGCATCATAGTCATGACTTGCCAAGAATGGTCAGGTACGCTCCAGACGCCCCAGGCACTCTTGTCTCAACCGTGTACCTCGGCGCCTTGATCATATTATGCACCCCTTAGAAGAGACCCTCAGTCGTCTAACCTAAATCCTAACTCTAGGTTGAAAATCCAAGGTATCTCTCCTGTATGGGTTTTTATTGACCCCATATCTCCATGATTCAGGTTCCAGTAGCGGTGTAACCTTTTCGCTGAGCCATGCAACAGATACCCCCTTCTATGACGCATTTTAGGTCTTAGATTTGCCTCTTGCGAAATTTTAATTTCGCGAACCAGGGTGCACGCCATAGTAGGTTCGCCCCATTCTGATTGTTCTGATTATTCTGTTTTTGCATTTCAGCTCTTATTGTAATTTCTCAATTCTCGTCTTTGTCATTCCATAAAATATATTTTTTGATTTTTTTTTGTAACAAATCAGCCATACATTTTTCTTTCTTTTCTCAATTTTATTCTGATATCAAATTCTAAGTTTCTTACCTTTGCTGCTTTCTGCCTCTGCATCATTGATATTTTCTGCGGCTTTCTTGCTTTCTGCGAACGTTTCGCCACTTCCTATTTTAAGCAAACATTTACTTCACAACATTTCTTCTTTTCTCTTCTCTACTGCATCAACCATCAATCTCTCACTTCTCTGCTTTCCTTTGATGTTACGTTTCCAATTCTCTTTCTCTGTAGTTCGTTCTTTGCATGACTCAACATCATTTTCATAACACTTCTTTCCTTCAATCCAATCTCCTTTTATAATGCCAACTCCACTCGGATGAGGGAACTTGATGCACTGATGAAATATCGATGCTACGCCTAGAATCCCATGTATCCAAGGTCTGCCAATTAAGGCGTTGTATGGTGATTCCACGCCGACAACACATAACGGAATTTCAGAAGATATTCCTTTCAATAGAATTCGCATAGTGACTTCACCTTTAGGTTTATTAGCAGTTCCGTTAAAACCATAGATTTTGTAAGTTGAAGGTATCAAATCTTCATCTTTTCCACCCATAGTTTTATAAGCATGATAGAACAGGAAATCCACAGAACTTCCAGTATCAATTAAAATTCAGTTGATTTCCCATGAGTCCTCAGCTTCACCATCTTCATCATTACTTGGTCAGCTGGTTACTCTTCAATTATTATTAAAAATTCTACTTCAGGCATTGCTAATCTTTGGATTTGCAGCTTGAATGGTCTGAATCCTGAGGTTGTCAATATGAGTAAACAGGCCATTACAATCAAGGTTGATGGAGTGCATATTTCCTTTGTCCATGCAAGTTATATTCAAGTAATTAGAAGGAGGCTTTGGAAGCAACTTATTATACATAATGATGATATCCCTTGGCTTGTCATGGGGGATTTCAATTGTATTTTGAGGCATGATGAGAAGAAAGGTGGTCTGATCACTAAAACTTCAGTTATTAATGAATTTAGTGATTGGATGGATGATAATAATCTCTTCGAAGCTGATGCGTTGGGAAGTAAATATACTTGGACTAATAAGCAATCTGGCACTATCAGAATCATTAGTAAGCTAGATAGAGCTGTTATAAATGGAGTTTGGTTAGCAAAATTCGAGAATTGGCGATGTAAAGCTCTTCCTAGGGAAGTTTCCGACCATTCTACGCTTCTTGGTTATCCGTTTGTGGTTCCAAGACCAAAGCGAACTCCATTCAGAATTCAAAAAATGTGGTTTCTTCACTCAGATTTCAGCCGAATGGTCAGTGACAGTTGGAATGCACCGGCTCATGGTTCTCCTGATTTTATTTTCACCTACAAGATGAAGAGATTGAAGGTTGAGATGAAAGAGTGGAACCTGCGTGTTTTTGGTAATATAAATTCTCGTCTAAAACAAGATCAACTGCGCTTTGAAACAGCTGCTATGAATTCAGATAAGGATCTAACTGATTTGGCCAAGTTAAATGTTATGAAGGACGCTATGGATATCCTTTCAGAAACCAGGCTTCAACAGGCTACTATGCTAAAGCAAAAATCGAGAAATCAATGGTTGGTGGAGGGTTCAAGTAATAATTCCTTTTTTCACAACAACATTCGAATTAGGAGGAGTAATAACACCATTTTTGAGTTGGTAGACGCTGCTGGTTCAACTCTGTCAGATTATGATGACTTGTGCACTCATGTTGTGCAATATTATGAAGATAAATTTAATGGGCAAGATACGCAGATTGAGGCTGAATTATTTGATTATGAACATCCGTGCATTTCTCTTGAGGAGAGTCAAGACATGGACAAAATTCCGAATTTAGAAGAAATTAAACAAGCTGTTTTTGAGTTAGGAGCTGATAGTGCTCCTGGTCCGGATGGATTCTCGGGGTGTTTTTATAAGCATTGCTGGGATATTATTCATGATGATCTGGTAAGGGCCATTACTCATAGCTGGAAAATAGGCCACATTCCAAAAGGGAGTAATTCTTCTTTAATTATCCTTCTAGCCAAGGTTAGAGGTGCGAATAATCTTCGTAATTTTCGACCAATTGGTCTTAGTATTTTTTTTTTTAAATCTTTACTAAGATTTTAGCTACCAGACTAAGTAGCGTTTTGGATAAGCTTGTTTATGAAGAACAGGTAGCTTTTATGAAAGGTCGTAACATCCATGAAAATATCAGTCTGGCTTCGGAGATGGTTAATGAGCTTCATATCAAGCGAAAATACGGTAACATTGGCCTCAAGCTTGACATTTCTCAGGCTTTTGATATGGTGAGTTGGACTTTTGTTTTGGAAGTTTTTCGGTGGTATGGCTTCTCTGAACAATGGTGTTCTTGGCTTTTGGATATTCTGAGTTCGGATAGAATCTCTATTCTTTTGAATGGCAATCCGGAGGGCTATTTCAAAATTTCCAAAGGTTTACGTCAAGGTGACCCTTTATCCCCTTTGATTTTTGTTTTGATTGAGGATGTTCTTAGCATAAATATTACGAAACTCTTTCGTGATAAGCTAATGACTCCAATGGTTACTAGGACGGGGATCTCTCCTACTCATGTGTTTTTTGCGGATGACATTATGATTTTCTGTAAAGGAAATCTTAAAAGTTTACACAATCTTGTGAACTTATTGGGCAAGTATCAAGCTGCTTCCGGTCAAACTGTTTGCCGCCAAAAAAGTAAAATTTATTATAGAGGTGGCTCCTTGAGTAAAAGGACTTACCTTTCTGATTTTTTTGGAATGAGTGTGGCCACTTTTCCAGATCGATATTTAGGAGTTCAAATTATGCCTGGCATGGTGCGTTATCATCACATTTTCAATGTCATTGAGAAGATTAAATCTCAACTTGCGGGGTGGAAGGGGAGACTTCTATCTTTTCATGATCGTATAGTGCTGGTTAAAACGGTGATTGCAAGCTACTCGATTCATAATATTGCTGTCTATAAATGGCCAAGAAAGTTCATTTTGCAGTGTGAGAGAGCAATTAGGAATTTTCTTTGGTCGGGTGATTCTAATATTAGTCGTGCGGTGGTGCTAGCTTATGATAAAGTTTGTTGTCCTTTTAAGGAGGGAGGGCTTGGCTTAACTCATATGGCTACTATGAACAAAGCTCTTCTTATGAAGTTATGGTGTATAATTCGTAACTCTAAGAAGAGATGGGATGGTTTTCTTAGAGCCAAATTCTTTGACAGAAAGGGGTGCATCAAAGCAAGTGGAGTTAAATCTACTATTCTGCCAGGTATTCGATGGGTTTACAATTCTGTTGAAAGCAACACTACAGTTCTGGTTGGAGATGGTAGGAACACCTCTCTTTATTTTTATAATTGGTGCACTGACATATGTATCGCAGACATTCTTAACGATCAAAACCTCGATAGAACTATCATGGTTAGTGATCACTGGTCTGGCAACCAATGGTTTTTTTATGAAGCCCAACTGGCGCATCTTACAGCGGCAGGAATCTATGTGGATGATCTGCCTGAACCTCAGGGAGGAGAGGATAAAAGAATATGGTTATATGAAGCAAACTTCACGGTCCGTTTAGCTAAAAATATGGTGCGTCAAAGATATCCAGACCTGGAGGGTGCGGCTTTGATTTGGAGCAAGGATATCCATCCAGTTTTAGTAGCCCAAAATTGGAAGTTCATTAGAGGTGTTTGCGCGACATATGATCTGTTAAAAGAACGATTTAAAATTCCTCTTGCAAGCAGGTGCTGTCTATGTGGTAATGATGAAGAGACTTTAGAACATGTTCTTTTCCCATGCAGCTTTTCAGCCCGTGCGTGTAAATGGATTTCTCAAGTCTTTGGAGTACAGCCTAACTATAATTTGGTGGAGTCTTATAAAGAAGCGGCATGTAGAAGCAAGTTGGTGAAGCGTTTATGGCTGTTGGAAAATCTTGTTCTTAAGTCTGAGCTATGGGCTGTAAGACATAAGGGAGTCTTTGAACAAAAGAAACCAAATTGGAGCATTTTCTTTAAAAGAGTTTTGAAGCTGATTCAAGAATATTCGGTGCGTCTTCAAGGCTACATGAAAAATTCTGTGGATGATGTTAATGCTTTAGATTATTTTCATGTTCAACATAGGAGGAGACAGCCATAGAGTGGTTTTTATCTTCCTCTTGCTGTTTTTTATTTTTTTAATAGTCTACAAGTTTTTGGGGTTGCTGTGACCTCTTTTCTTGTATTATATTCTCTGTAAATTTTGTTATTTATAATTAAAATTTTTGACTTATCAAAAAAAAATCATCATTACTTTGTTTTGGATTAATCTCTAATCTCACCACCAATGGGTTTTCATGCATTTCTACACCTTCAGGTACTTCTTCTGCGGTGAAGGGAAATAGTCTGCTTTTGCCAGTCTTTTAACGGCGAGACTTTCACAATGTTCATTATTTCTCTCCCATCAGCATCTCTTGCAAAAAATTTGCTCAGAACATTATCGTGAAAGTCTTCAATAGTTTTGTATGAATGTACAATATAGTGAAAAAATAGATTCTTCGCCTTTGCTCCAACTTCTATTATAAATGTTTCTCCTCCCTTTGTTGTATCCTCTGCGAATTTCTGGTGGAGGTGGTAAGGGTTGAGATTGCCATGAGAAAATGATTTAATTTTCCATGATCTAACATTCTGAGAATGATTCTGTTTATATTTCTGCAGTCATTTGTTGAATGTCCATGAAAATGATGGTAAGAACAAAATTCTTGACTTCGGTGATTTGGAGGTGGCTCTTTTCCCATATTCCAGGGTGCTGGTATATTCTCCATCAAGATTATAGCTTCGCATATTTTTTCTACACTAGAACACAGAGGTGGCATCTTTATCTCTTCCCATATCATCTTATGATTTCCTCGGCCTCTGTGATAATTTTGCCTTTGTCCTCCATATGTTTCTTGCGGCTGATCAAGTCTTGGAATTTTCTTGTTTCCACCTCGGCTATAGACGTTTCTTTCTCTCTCGAATTCTTCTTGGTCACGACTTCCCATAGCTACTATTTTCTGCTGACTATTCTCCATTATCCTCTCTTGTTGTCCTTGCGAAGTGCTCGCCACTGTGTTTATGAACTTGGGTAACAAGCTTGCGTTCGCTGCTTTTGAACTTGTGTTCGCAACTGGGTATGATTCCATCTCATTTTGTTTTTCCTCGAGAGCAATATATTCTTCTTGAAGCTCTAGCAATTCATTCATTGTGATCGTGTTCTTGACTCTGAAAATTTGAATATACAGCAGGTTGGTTACGAACATTGCATTGATAAATGATAAAATGAGATATCCCTCATCCACACGACCATCCATATCACTACACATTGTCTTCCACCTCGTGGTTAAATGCTTCAAACTTTATCCAACCCTTTGTTTTAACCCAAATACATCTTCAATACCAGGTCGCGAGGAATTATTACTTATATACGCCCCTAAGAACGTAGTCTGCAAATGGTTGAAAGATGTTATGGTATTCTTTCGTAAACCTTCAAACCACTTTAAGGCCTCTCCCATTAGACTTGAAGCAAAATATTTGTACAAAACAACATCATGATTTTTCCACTGTAGCATACATCTCACATAAGCTTTAATGTGTTGAATTGCATAAGTTGTCCCATCAAAGATGCTTGTTAACGCAGGCAGGTCGCACTTTGGGGGTATTCCTCATAATTGTACTTCTTGTGTGAATAGAGTTTTTGAAGCTTCTTATATAACTTCATCCAATTGTCTTCTACCTACTTCTTTTCTATTATTTAGCATTCCTCTCATCTCCGCTAGTTCTTTTAAGATTTGATCATTTATTCCAGGATTTTGGTCCATTGGTCTCTTTGATTCTGCTTCTCTTCTTCTACGTTCATGTCTGTATTGTCTTGCGATATTTTGTTTTTCTTCTTCATTATTTTCTTCTCGTATTTCCCTGCAATCTCCTCTTTTATCTCCTTCATGAATTCGCACATGATTGTACCTCTCATTTTCTCCTCTGCGATTTTGGTCATTCCTTATCAATTCTCTTTGTTGCCTTTCATCTCTCCTTTGTATTCTATCATATTCCTCATTTATATTTCCATTATTGCGATTTTGTTCACGCCTTCTTTCTAGATTATCATGATTGTTCTAGCGTATTGCCTCTTGGAGCTCTTGTTCTTCCACTTCTGCTCTCAACTTTTCCCTTTCGCAAGCTAGACGTGCTTGTTCGGCATAATGTCTCTCGAATTCATCTTCAATTACTTGTTGATTTCTTTGAATTTCTCTCCCATGTAATATTCTTCTTCCTTCTTCCTGATTTTCTTCGCCATCTTGATTATTTTGTTCCTGATGTCGTCCATTCTACTGATTCCTGTTGTTTTGTCCATTTTGGAGAATTTCGCCTCGTGGGATGTAACGATCTTCAATTATTTCTCTCCTTTCGCGACGTTCTTCATTTGGATTTTGTATTTCTTCTCGATTTCCTTCTCCAATATTTGTCATAGGCGAATTTCGTCTTACTTCACTTCTAATTGATCTTGAACTTGGTCCTGTAGTACTTCTTGACCTCTTATTCTGTAATCTCATGTTTTCCATTTTCAGCTCATGGTTTTGCCTTGTCAAATTTGCGCGTTCTTCTGATTCTAATCTCCTCTCTTCGTGTATCCTTTGTCTCAATGCCTCTAATGCTTCAATTCTTTTATCTCCATGAATTATTCCTCCAACTGCTTCCTGGTCTCTCTCTTATCGTCTACCATTTCTTAATTATTGCTCTTCTTCCACTTCTTGTGCTGAATCTGATCTCCAAGTGTGTACACTCACTCTATCCTAATCCACAGTTTTATTTTGTATTGGCATACGCTGAGTTGGTTGTTGAACTTGATTTTATTTATTGTTTCTTGCGTTCATTCTAGATGATTCCCCAATTTTATTTCTCCCTTCTCCAACAAGCCTCTTACTCCTTCTAACAGTTGTTGGTTGTCTTGAAGCATTTCTTCTTCTAGCCATCTTTTCAATCTTAATGAATTGTTGAAAATTATATGAAATTCTTCATCAATTACTCCAAATTCCTTCAAATCACAATTCAATCAGAATTCCTTCAACCAATCCCTGTTTCTAGCGACATTATGTAGTTGCAGGAAATCCTACAATACATCCCTCACAAGAATTCATAGCAATCAACACATTTCTTAAGATTAATAACGACACTTTTTATTGATTGAATCTAGAAATTTTACAAGAAAGAAGTGAAATCAAGAATACAACACTGTTTTGGACTTTCTCTCTCCTCAAAACTTTCTCAACACTGTTTTTGACATACAAACAATAAAGTCACTTGAAATTCTTAAAAACTCTATGAATAAAGTTTAGAGTGAACGCTTTAATGGAAATTATAGAGTGAACCCGTCCTAAAAACTACATCTGCAAATCAGCAAGTTAAATTTTAGTGTCCATTATGTTACAGTATTGACAATGAGAAAGGGTATAAGAATGTTCAACACGAAAGTATGCAAAGGAAAGTGTTGCTGAACCGGATGATACCATAGATGCGTACATAACATACACAAATATCCAACTGACAATAACTTCACTTATTAGTTATCAATCAACAAATTAAAAGTTCTATGGATAGGAGGTGAAGTACATCGAATATGGAATAAGAAATAAATCATTTATGTCTTTCTCAAGACTCGCCAATATATTAGCTAAAATACAGTCAAATCCATGATTCGCTCCTCGCACAATCCCAATCACATTCCTCTCCCACATCTATGATTGAATCTCTAAATCTCTATACGCTCAAATATACAACAAATTCAAATAGCATAAGAAGCTTTATCTCATCTATCAAATCCGAAAAATAATAATTATAATATAAAATCTAACTTGAATTTTATAATTATTATGCCCACCTTGTGCTCTATCTCTTCAATAATCTGACTCCGCCTCTTAGCTCGCTCTAGTACCGCCACTTTAGGATCATTCAAATATGATGGAGCTTTTGCTGGTCTAGTTATTACATGCACAACTTCCTCTGTCACTTTCACTTTCTTCCCACTTGTCATCTTGTAGAAAGTTTACCTCCAATGCATACATTCGATTCTCTCTTACTTCTCACTTGATCACTTTATTTTAGCTGCCATAGAACGTTTGTGATCTAGAAGGCTGTAGGGGACATGAGCGATGAAAAATGCCTTGCACTTTCACATCTGCTTGATTATGCATTTTAGTTTGTCATAACTGACTCTTCCATATTTTAGATTTTGTCATAAATGGACCTATTAATATTGTAAATCAAATTAAGGGGGAAAATCCTGCTCGGAAACCTTAACCTGATGGGATTAAAAAATAAATATTACATAGACAAACCTCAAATATCGTCCTTCTGATACCATAGATTAAATGTGTCTACAAATCCTTAACAAAATTCATGCGTACAGTACCGCAGGGAAAAGAAGGGAAAAAATATGCACAGGTTCTGTCAGCCACAAAAGTGGCATAGAGTTGTATGAACTACTGTTAATATAACTCATCTGTAATAGGCAGAAGCTTAATCATATTAAAGCAAAGAAGAGTATCATGGATTAGCTTAAACAGCCTCCATCATTGATGTTGTGAAGTGATATAGAAATCTTCCCGACAGACCTCCATCACAAAATTCAAGAACACCTCATCCTATCGAGTTCACCTAAAACAAACCGAATAATTTAGACTTCTCTCGATGTAGGCCCATGTCACACTATAAAAAATTGAATGTATAAAGTGAAGCAGCAAATAATTGAATTGAATTGTCAAACATTTGAAATTTTGAGAATATCGTTTATCCAGTTTGGGTAATGCTGAAACGTCAGGCTGAAGATGAACAATGATATTTGCTATCTCACTTACATGATTTCTTTGGTGATTAATTTTTCTCCTAAGATCCTTACGGCCACGGCTCAACCTCTCATTATAATCTTAAGTGTACATATATTAAAACTAACTACAACTTAGTTAATGTATCCAAATTCTTTTAAAAGACTATCAGTAGTCAATTTAATTACTTAGACCCCCCGTGATGTTCACATGTATTTCATGAAATACATGCCGATATGAAAAAATATTGTGATATTGTATCATTAAACACTTAAAACACATCTTCATTAAAGGCATAAAAAGTACTTCATGAATTACATGCCGATAGAAAAATAATAATGTAATATTGTTTGTGCTTATTAAAAATAGATTGGATTAAATATCATTATATGGGAAAAAATTTAACCTTATAAAAAAGTAAATCAATAATCATTAAAAAAAAACAAAAAAAAAAAACCTTACATAGATATATTCATACCTAATGTAGTCCGCATTATCATATAAATCGTGTTCAACCAAAATAAGATAGTGGTAACATATATTGATTAAAAATGACATGGAAACAACCATAAAGTTTAATGTAGAACGTAGTATGACATTACCTTTTAATATGAAACCAAATCTATGTCGTTGAATTGCGCTCTACTTATCATATCCTTTCTTCAGATTTATATGCTATAAGACCTTCTTTGCATTTTAATTCTTTCTCGATCCCAAATTTTATCCATGTTAACACTGTATTTGTTGCAGATGTTCTTTGAATGTTAACATCCTACGTTATTTATTTATTTACTTTCCATTCATCTTTGTAATAATATTTCCCAAATTCTTCTATTTGCGCTTCAGATCCATGGTTTAGAAAAGACTCATATTATCACACTCTCTATATATTTGTTATGTTACTTGTACTCCCAGGAATGAAATCACTACGTCTCTTTCTTTTAGTATTTTCTTTAGGAATGAAAACAAAAATTACCTTTTTTTTAATGCTGCAAAGATGTCTCCATAGTTGTTTTGTATTTGACCCTTCATTAGAATCTGAATCTTCTCTAAAAAAATCCCTAGTAAATAAGCCTCAAGCATTTACTGTCACACGATAATAGATGATTCGTCAGTGTCATCCAAATCTAAAAGTTGGCTAAACGTGATGTCATTCCAGTATTTTTTCTAGTTTTTGATATTGTTTAAACTATGTCAGCTCATATTTTTGTTTTTCTTTTCGTTATACATATATATGATCCCAATTGTAATGATCTTTAATCCAATCCTTTTTAGATTCATAAAACTCAATCGGATGATACTGCAAAAACGTGATCACTTACCAATACCGTTCTCCATTATATTGTATCAATACAATTCTTTCATCGAAATCCATCGCTTCTCTATTAAGAGAAAAAGGGTGTCGCGTGTTGTTTTTTTTTTTTTTTTTTTTTTTTTTTTTGTGTCGTACCTAACATTGGTTGTTAAATTTTATTGTCCAATTCTATAAATTGGCTACGTGTGATGTTGTTCCAGTCTTTGTCTAATTTTTGATATTGTCTAAACTTTTTCAGCTCGTGATTTTATCTTCTCTTTTCGTTGTACATATATATGATAATATTTTAATATTCTTTAATCCAATCATTTACGTATACATTGCTGCATCCCAAGTTCCTTAAAACTTGGAGATATTAACTTGATTACCCTACCTTATATTAAACGTTATATAAGATAGAGTATCCAAACAAAGTGTTGGTTGCAGCGAGAAATCAGAGTTCCACTGAACTGCAACTGGTGGTCTAAGCTGCTAAGATCACACCTGAACCCACGGAACATAGTTGTTAAGAAAAAACCTATACCACAGTTTAGTCTAAGCTTCCTTCAAAATTTGGACATTATGGTAAACAATAGAATATTGTTTTAAGCTAAATTATCAAGGAACTGATTGGCCCAGCAATCTGTAATAAGAACCCCCCAAAAACCATAAAAGGCTATTTGATTTTCCATAAACATCAATGCACTTCAGGTTTCCATTGAAGAACATCAATAATCCTTAAAAATAAAAAAATTAATATTAATATTTCGTTGAGTATGTCAAATAAATTCATATGAACCATAACCCAAAACATTCTAACTTAAAAAATAATAATCTAAAACCATGTAACTGGACCTTAACGTAAAAGCTAATACTGAAGAGAGTAGTAATCAAATCTTTTAAGAATCCTACTTTAAAATAAATATCTATAGCTATGCCAATTCATTATTTCTTCAAATTAGTTTTCAGAAAATCATTAGCTGCTTACTCTTCATCTTTGGAATAACTTTCTTTTTTGTTCTTCGCCGAGTAATTTTGGCTGGTGTTTTTGTCTGCTTTGCTTCCTTGTAGTTACTTATGCACGTTTTCTACCCCTCTTAGATGTCTCATTTTCCTTATCTTTGGTAGTATGTGTGACATTCCTTTCGCGACCCAGACCCAATAAATAAAGAGAGCTTTACATGTAAACAATGATTCATATTATATATATAAAAAAAAGTTTAGTACCAATCGCTTGCAAGGATACCTATTAGTCTGTATCAGCATCTGAAACATCGAATTCTCCTTCTAGATTGAATAAATTTTGGGTCGTAAAATTTTCAGAAGGTTGTTTATATTGTACTCCTGAATTATTAATTTGAAAATAAAGGTGTGGTCCTTCATTCGGTTGAACATCCCACGTGCCTTTTCTCCCTTGTTAATATGCATTAAATAATATGGTAAGCATGCGTTCACAGTACATCTCTCTATAATCAAGTTAATTGTCCATATTAATGCGTCGTTACCTCATTATGTTTTTCTAGGTAATCTACACTTTATTTCACTATGCATTTCATCAACTTTTCTGATGTCTTTCCCATCACAGTGAATATTACCGTATCTTTGTCATACTTTACAGCCAAATTCAATTTGTACGTGTGTACATTCTAAGGCGTTAGTAAATCTCGATAAATTTTCCATCCATTCATAAAGAAAACGTCGTTTATTCTCACCATGGTATATCCTCTTCAAAAAAAAAATGCACTAGTTGTACCAAGGTTCATCGTCTTCGTCGTACTCAATATTTTTACTATATTTTTTTTTCATGCCATGTAGTACCACTCTATGTTCTCAACCAATCCCAATATCGTCTCCTCGTAGGGGAATGTTTGGCCCTGCTATTTATTCGAAGAGGCACACATCCAGACATGTTTAACTATAGTAGGTAAACAAAATCGTCCAAATACACGCTTACCACATTCTCTCTATTTCTTCTTGTATAGTTCATGTACTTTCGTTAGGGTCATCTGGTTGTGCGATCTAGTCATTGTGTTTCCGTTTCCCCCTGATTTAAGCTTGGATAAATTCCTTTTGCAATTTTAGTACGTAATAATTTTTTTTGTCTTGGCATATGTTCGAAATCTTCAAGAAACTTGCCAGATTCACGTAGTTGTTCGTCTAAAAGGTACAATCCCAAATCAAATACCTTCCCACATGTTGGCTTCCAGGTATTATAATGTGTGCATAGTTTAAAATGTAGATCATCACATATATTTAGTCTAAAGTTTGACCAGAAAACACATGGCTTATTCGGATCACAATCATGAATCATAGAGAATAATCTTGAAAATATTTCTTAGCTAAGCTCCAATTTTTATCATTGCTGCCTCTTGCAAACACTCAGACCATTCATTATTATCTCTTAAATTTCCAGGTGCAATACTACCTTAAACATACGATGTAGTTTCCTAGCATCACCATCCTCTACTTTTTTCAGGTTGTTAAAAGAATTTGCACCGGCTACAACAGATAGTAATAAACACATGTAATTGCAAAACCTTGCTTCCTTAATTTTCATTCTTTCTTGATACATACAAAATGATGTTATGCTTGAGCAGTGGGATTCTTGCGATAATACTCGGAGAATACCATCAATGCTGACTTAGAGTTTTCTGCAACAGTATTAACCTTATCCATTGATTTATTTGCATTATACATAATTTTTTGTTGTTTTGGAAATCGAATATCCATTCGAACTATATTAGGTTTTTTCTGGTGAATTGGGTGATTGTATAAATGCCACACAGCCTCAGGTGGTCCAATATACCTTGCATCAATGTATTATTGCACCTCATCACATTCACCAACGATTAGTGTTGTATGATTGTGACCTTTAAAGATATATCTATGTAGGTATTTAACAACCCTTACACCAACACAAATCTCAACAATAATGTGGCACATAAAAATCCTAGACAAATATGAGTTATATGGAATAACACTTGTGTTGTTTGGTTTGTATCCCATGCATATGATAATCTCCTTCCTATTTTCACGATGACGATATATTGGATATCCATCTCCATACATGCTTATACATTTGATATGTTTCTTTGGATATCCACTGCTATATTTTCCATTGTTCATGCACATGGAGTCCATACCACATGGACTATGTACCATGCATTTCCTAACAATCTCAAATAAAACTATATCGGTTTTTTTTATCAGTAATTCGACACACACAAATTTATCAACTTGTTCAACTGGCTTAATTTTTTCAAGACCATCCAAGAATGTAAGAGCATGCATATGAGGTGAACCACGTTTTTGAAATTTAATCATGGACACATAAGCAACTACTTTCCCGGGCGTATTCCTTTCCTTGATTTCTTTCATCAACCCATCTCTATTCAACTCGAAGACACAAGCTATGAGATTAGGATGATCCGAAGCATATTGATTAGGTAGAAGCTCATCTTAAATTTCTGACCGACGCAGAATCACAGTCATTGTTAGGAAGATATCCATATGATTATTAAACTATGTAATGGCAATTTAGTCTTGATAAATATCATACAGATGCCCGGGACCACCAATAAAATCGATGGTAATACATATGGTTTACCTCCATCATCGGGATTCATCCTAGATTCCGCAGAGTCCTTTATATTTTTTGTAAAAATATGCACACAATTTATTTTGATCTTTCTCAAGATAATACAAATAGTTTTGTCCAATGGATGCCCATGCATCCACCAAGTGCTCTTGAAATAGTTTTTTTTTTTAATTTTTTTTTAGGATGGTATAAGACCAGCCTGAATGCTTAAAAAAAGGAAAGTTATGAACTTGTTTTAGAGTTAACTTTTAATAGTACATTTTCATGTATGTGGATCCAGTTGTTTCATATTAGGATGCCGACTCATCTCGCCGTATGGAAAGAGTAAAACATAATGCAGGGGAAAATATGCAGGGTGACATTGTGAAATATGTTTGAATCCATTTTTTCCCTTCCGATGAAGTATGATATCCCTGAAGTTAGGATTTTGAGAACCATCTTCAGGTAGTATAACCGAAACTTCGTCAACCGTTAGCAGGTTATAACACCTTTCATCTTTAGTTTCGTTATAGTGCATGGTGACTTAGATATTTTGGTATGTGATATTGACATTGCTCAGAATCTCTTGTGCCTGAGAATATTTAGTGCAAAACTTATTACGTTTAAGATAATTTTGTGAATTGTTCCAAAAACGTCTTTATCCAGTTGGGATTCCGTTTTGCACAAACATACAAGGCTTGATTAAGATCATAGATATACAACTGTTGATAGATTGGGTCCTTTCCCTCGTTGGGTAGTAACGTTCTAGTGTTATGCCGAAGTTTCACATGAATTGCATACCCTTTAAAAATCGCTTATCCAGTTTGCAACCAAAACTGGTAAAAACGTTTGAAACATTGTGCTCTTTGATGCGATCTCTGAAAAACCTTGAGTTTGCTTCTTCTTCGTCAATTAAATCTATCATTTTCAGAGGAAGCTCTAGCAGTGCAGAGGTGATGATGGTGGATTTTCATTTAAGGCTAAAATTGTAAAAGCCAAAATTATGCGCTAACATCTTGCAAAAGATAAAGCCATTAATAAGTGATGAATAATTCTTCACTTTACTAATTCACCTAGAATGGAGCATGTAGCAACAATCCTAGTATTCCATATACCCTCTGAATTTACAGCATTATTAATTAATGCATGACCATCCTTGTATTTCCTGTACTCATTATCAGCGCGACATGACGACTGAGTGTTGTTCTCAGCAGAGCAACACGAACCTCCAAGCATTAAGAATGAAGCATGTACGAAATACCCGTACATGTTTTAACTCTCGGTGTGTTATACTAGCCCGATTGAGCATATTCGAATCTGGACTGTCCATATCAGTCTCAGAAACGATCACGACCATCCAACTTCACCAGCATGATTGGATAACTTAGATCGAATCCATGACCCAAAGCAGGTATTGGAATATTCACTACCGACCCAACGCGGGCCCCTCATGGTCGGCCTTCCCTAAAGGATGACATAGTTTTCCAAACCGTCCAAGCCAAAGCAGTATGGACGAAAAAACCCTAAATTAGGGTTTGCGACACATGTAATGTGTCGCAAAACAGTCTCAATCATCCATCTTCGCAGGCATAGATGGAGGGTGTAGATGTAGATTCAAAGGGCCCGGAACATGTCAACAAAATTACCATGGGCCCACCTACATACCCGACTGATTGGTCAGACCAACTATAGTTGGTCATCCTGATTCGTGCGCCCCAAAATGGGTGTGACACACGGCTGGCAAAACCATGACTAGGGTTTGTGTCGCGATCACGAGCGTTCATCTTCTCCTGCTCGGATGAAGGGTCCAGGAATAGACTAAGCAGGTCCAGTAAGTATCAACATGATCACTGCAGACACACCTATATCCACACCCAATCGGCCAAAACTGAACTTGGCTATACACCTCGATTCGTGCGCCCAAAATAGGCGTGGTTGCACCTCCTAATTGTAAACTGATCTCGACCACTCAAACTTGGCTTAGACCACGTTTTTATGAGGCAATGAAGTACAGGCGTGAACACCAGCCTACCACCCACACGCCGAACTAATCGGCCGGGACCGACCACCCGAAGTTGTCATGATGCGCGGCTTTTGCGGCACCGTATTTCTGTAGGAAATTTATCTCGGCCACTCAACTTCGCCGGACAAATTGAGTGGCCCAAATCACACTTTCACGGGACAGTGAGGTATGGGCATGTATACCGGCATGTCGTATACACGTATGCCCGATCGGCCATGCCAAAATCGTACCTCAAGCTTGGATTCGACCAAGCTGAAAAGTGGTGCTTGCGCACCTTTTATAAAACCCTAATTCCACCAACGATCGCAGATGAGTGTCTCAAAGATCATATCGTCCGTCCAACTTCACCGGATTGGTTATACAACCCTGGTCAGGAGTTAATTGGTCAGTGAGGCGTCATGGTGTTCACCACCCGTCACTCTACCATACCATGTGGTCAGCCATGGGAGGACTTGCTTGCGAAACCTCCAAACCATCACATGAAGTAGGCTGGACATGAGGCTATTTTGAGACGCTCAAGCATCGATGCTTCATACATGCTGAGTATACTCGATGCAGTACCTGCATAGAATGCACACGATATTTCACAAGTATCGACTTCCTAAATAACCTAGTTATTTAATCTAGCATTACATGCTACTTTCTATGGGTCCCACGATTCACACACTCAAGACATCAATCATGTTACAAATTAGGGGATACATACTTGGGTATGGGTCTGGCGGTTTACAGCGTGCAGCGCACAACGCGCCATTACAAGAACATGTCAGGAAGTCATGGACGGTTAGTGATGATGGAAGAAGTGGGCAAGACTGGTCGTGTGACACTAACACATCACTCCACTTTTTCCACTTCCCACGAGATAGAGGGTTAGGCTTAAAGACTTGTATAAATAGTTTCTCCTTCCTATTTTCCAAACATGAACAAGACAAGACAACAAAAACAAGTGTTGATACAATCGTATTCAAACACCGGAACTGATAGCTTACATCCTGCAAGCCAGTTCATCTTTCTGATACAAGTCATATATAGCCAACACCTTCACAATCTCAATACCTTCTTCGCTTCCCTCCTTAAGATCAACCCCATCTCCTTCACTTTGTGACCGAAACAAGTCTGGAACGGCCATTTCTTGGTTTAGGCTGGATTTGCACAAATTGATTTCTCGAATCTACAAGCACTCCCGTGCAGTGCATTTGTTTAAGGTTTAGACTCATTTCTCATCCACACACCCCAAATTACCAAAACCGGCAGAAATAGTTTTCACCCATAAACAAGAGGATAAATTCTTCTTGGATGAATCGTGTCTCCTCTAGTAAATCCAATGCAGTGCTCCACAAACTAGACATTCAATATCCATTTTACCAAGATAATGATGAACAGATAAGTGTGGACCATCTTTCTGGTTTACAATGGTATGTGTTAAAGTCTTCCTTCTCATCTGAAAAACTACAAAATTCATCAGAATTATCTGATGTAAAATCTCCGTTAGCAACTAACCTGTACACATCGACCAATATACACTTAGTTAGTCCCAATTCTATAAGAAACTATAAAGTGACAAAAAATATGTAGAAGTGAGGCTACACTTGAATATAAGTTGAATCCAGAGGTTTAACAGTTGATTCCACATGCTCCGTTAAAACGACTACAATCACATCGTTATTGTCTTCCGGAATGCTTGAACTTCATTATATACTCCCTCCGTCCTAAATTAAGAGTCTGCTTTGACTTTGTCAAGATATTAAGGAAATCCTATAAAATATCATGACTAGCCCTTGACTAATTATTATTTTAGGAAATATTTTAAGAAAATAAAAGTCCGCTTTGACTTTGTCAAGATATTAAAAATAATTTTATGATTATTAAAAATAAAGGGTATATTTGATAGTTTAAGGGGAAAGTATGTTTATAACAGAGCGGACAGATAAAAATGGACAAACCAAAGTAGAAATTAGGACAAATAATTTTTTTACAATTGAACATATATTCTTAGGTACTATAGGATTGTAAAGAGGATAGATTCCACAAAGATAATTTGTTTGGATATTTATTGGACTATTTATTTGGAATGGTTATCCTATAACATACACAGCTAAATTTTATCAGTAACATATACCATACAGTAATTCCTTTAGGAGCCACTTTTTCCCTTGCCAAAGAGACAGTGAAAGAAGTTTGATGTATTTAACTGTCCCGCAATTGGATTATATTAAGCTTTAGGTACGGGTCACATCGAGCTATTTCACTTCGTATGATCACCCATATCTTATGGAAAGCATATTTATTTTGATCATTTTATACGGACCGTTTGGATGAACTACTTTAAAACCGTCCACACACATACCCATAATCCCCTTTTCCCTGAAAAAACAGGGAGTCCTGTTTTGGGGATAAGTGTCGCGGCTTCTAAGTGGTCTTTGTTCATAAGGAAGTTTCCTAATTATTTTAAGGTTCCGGATTAGTTATACCACTCTCTGGAAAATATTTGATATTCTCCAAATCGATATTAGAATATGACTCATGTGGGCAGATTAACAAAATATTTGACAATCTCAAGAAAATCATTTTTTGATCGGTACATTTTCTCTTTGTGATATTCAACCTCTTGCTTGTTTTGGGCCAAAAGATGAAATTCTTAGCTACAACATTTAGTTAACATCATGAATAACTTCATACTTGCTTTTCAATGTCTATTCTCAATATTTCAGCGCTAAAACAAACAACTTGTATTATCCATATTAGGATGTAGGTACTGAATATCGCAAGATAATAGTTCACGAGTATCGCAATAAATAAAGGAGAAAAGAGTTATAAAATGATACGATGATAGAAGTAGCGCGGAGAAATATGAAGTTTTGCGAGGATGGAGTAATTTTACGAGTATGAGTTGCGATACTTCGCAACTCATATACAGCTGTATAAATTTTACTATAAATAGGAGTTCAAATGTAAAATTCGAGAGGTTCTTTTAGTGAGTGTTAGAAAATATCTTAGGAAAGAGAATAGAGAAAGTTGTAACTATTCTAGTTCCATTTAGATACTTCTTTGTAATCAATTGAGAACATTAATAAGAAAATTGTTATTCATCATCAAGAACTTCTTGAGTTTTTACTAATTCTATTGAGGGTGTAGTTGTAGGTTATTCTGCAACTACATAATTGGCGCTAGAAACAGGGACTTGAGAATTGTGGTAGCCTAAATTTGAGGGAATTGTGGAAAATTTGAAGTTCAGATGAAGTCAGTATATGGAGATTGCAAAAAAGAAGAATGTAATATGATCACAAAGACAATGATTGATGAATTTCATAGTAATATGAAGGGAAAAATATACAAGCGAGATTGTAGAGGAAGAAAGATCATGGAGGAAGAAAAGATAACAACTTTAGAAGAATGGGAAAAGCAGAAAATCACATTTTCAGTAGCAGAAATTCCAAATGAAGACTTGAACCACACTTCACCATTGGTGATCACATTGCCAATCATGCTAGAAGATAAGAAAGCTGTAGAAAAATGGAAATTAAACCGAATTTTGGTTGATACAGGGAGTTCTGTTAATATCATATTCTATCATGCACTTAAGGGGATGGGAATTAAAGATGAAGAAATCACAAATTCAAAATGTCTTATTCATGGTTTAGGAAAATCTACAACAAAATCTAAAGGAGAAATCGCGCTGCGAATATTATTAGGAGAAATTGAAACACACGTAATCTTGTGTGTGATAGATATGGAATCTCCATATAACATGCTGATAGGAAGGCCTTGGATTCATGCGATCAAAGCTGTTGCTTCAACATTACATCAGAAAATCAAATTTCCTACACCAAATGGAATACAAGAAATAAAAGGAGATCTTGATAGTGCAAAATTTTGTTATCAAGTTGAAGTAACGCAATGCGGAGGAAGAGCAAGAAAGAAACAGCTTCGTAGGAAACTTGCGAAGGAAACAAAAAAGGAAGAAGAATTTCGAGTGTATACAATAAGAGCAAAGGAAGGGAGAGGTATACCAAATGAAATTCCAGAAAAAGAAGGGGAACCAGCAAAAATAATCAAAGAACCAACACCTATGGGGGAGCAAAGTCCAAGCTATGTTGCAAATGAACCAACTAAAGAAATAAATATTGGAAGTAAAGAGGAGCCTTTATTCTTGCGAATTGGAACTAAGATGGATGAAGAAGAAGAAAAAGAACTATTGATCTTTTGCGAGAATATAAAGATATCTTCGCAGGAAGTGTAGATGAGATACCAGGAATTGATCCATCAGTGGCGTGTCATAGATTGAACATAGATAAAAATGTAAGACCATTCAAACAAAGAATAAGGAAGATATCACAAAATTATCATGTACAGATAGAAGAAGAATTACAAAAGATGTTGGATGCAGGGATCATAAGGGAAGCAAAATATCCAGAATGGATTGCGAATATGGTCATTGTTCCAAAAAAGAATAAAAGAATAAGAATTTGCATAGATTTCACTGATCTAAACAAGGCATGTCCCAAAGACAGTTTTCCATTACCAGATATACCACAAATGGTGGAATCAGCTGCAGGTCACGATAGAGTCACTTCACTTGATGGATATAAAGGGTATAATCAAATATCACTCGCAGAAGAAGATCAAGAACATACTGCCTTTTTTTGCTCCAAGGGGTTTGTATTGTTATGTGAAGATGCCATTTGGTTTGCGGAATGCGGGTGATACATATCAACGTATGGTTGAAAAAGTGTTCGCGAAGTGGATACATAAAACTTTGGAGGTATATGTAGATGATATGTTGATAAAAAGCAAGGAAGCATTACCGAGTCTTGCCTTTGACACTTTTGGGTATTTAGCTCCGGAGGCGGTTGGACTCCTAGCGAGAGTTCAAAGAGTCATGCACAGTAATGTCATGACTCCCGATTCTAGAGAGTTTGTGTTTAAGAGGATAGGGTTTGCCATTCAAAAAGGGCTTGCGGCGCAGCTTGTTGCTCGCTTGCCTTCTATGTAATAACTCATGAATCCATAAAATAAAAATTATTAACTTTCAAGGAATCAAAGAATACCTCGCAAATACATCTATACTACAGAAACCAGATAAAAACGAAGAATTATTGGTATACCTCGCAACAACTCCATATGCTCTAAGTGCAGTTCTGTTGCGAGCAGACGCAGGAGTAGAAAGGCCCATTTACTATATTAGTAAAACCTTTAATGTAGCAGAGAAGAATTATTCTAAAATGGAGAAATTAATCTTAGCCCTGGTTTATGCATCATTCAAGTTACGAATATACTTTCAAGCACATGTGATAAAAGTGGTAAGCAAAGTCCCAATTGAATCAATCATGAAGAACACAAAAAGGTCAGGAAGAATAGAAAGGTGGAATGCACAAGTAAACCATTACAAGATAAAATACGAAGTATTGTCATCGCAAAAATCACAAGTTGTCGCAGATTTTTTAGCAGAATTTCCTTTGGAAGAAGATGAAGCAGTAGAGGAAATGATGGATGTTGAAGAAGAATTTGGAAATCCAAAAGACTTATTAACAGAACCGGATAGATGGGAAATTCTAGTGGATGGATCATCCAATAGTGAGGGAAATGGAATTTGAGTCGTGTTGATTTCACCAGAAGGAGAAAGAACATCATTCTCATTCAGACTAGAATTTGCATCCACGAACAATGAGACAGAGTACGAAGCTGTAGTGCATGCATTAAAGATCTCAATAGAAAAGAAGCTTGAAAGTATAAGGATAACAAGTGATTCGCAATTAGTGATTTGTCAAATTAAAGGGGAATATACCACAAATGAATCTTCTTTGAAGAAATACAAGAAACTCGTTGAGGAATTATCTGCGAAGATTCCAAAATTAAAATGGAGACATATATCAAGAAAATATAACCGTCTCGCAGATGCTTTTGCATTTATTCCAAGCATGATGATAAATCCAAATACAAGAAATATCCAAATACAGACAATTCAACACCCATCAGTGGACAAAGAGAAAGAAATTGAGGAAGTCATTATGATGGAAGTAGAAAGAGATTTATCAAACAACATCGCAGATTGGAGAAAAGAAATTCATGCATATCTCGCAACATGAGAAATATCCAGAATGTACTAGAAGCACATAAATTAAAGAGTCGTGCAACAAATTATGAGTTGTGAGAAGGAATTTTATATAGAAAATCTTTCAATGGACCACCTCTCAGGTGCTTAACTCACGAAGAAGGAGAAAAGATATTGAAGATGTTACATGGAGGAGAAGCTGGCAATCATAGTGGGGGAAGATCTCTAGCATATAGAGCAAAGATACAAGGATATTACTGGACTTATATGCATACAGACGCAAAATTGTTCGTACGAAGATGCAAGGAATGTCAACGACATGGCAAAAGAATTCATGCACCAGGGGCCACATTAACTTCTTCAACAAGCTGCTGGCCTTTTGGTAAATGGGGGTTGGATATTGTTGGACCATTTATACCTGGATATGGACAAAGGCGATACTTGATAGTTGCAACAGATTATTTCACGAAGCTCGCAGAAGTAAAAGCAGTACATCATATTCGTGATAAAGATGTTTTTACATTCATATTTGAGAACCTCATTTGCAGGTACGGGTTCCAAGACAACTAGTATCGATAATGGAAAACAATTTGAGGGCGAGAACATAGAGATGTTACTCGGTGCTTTTAGGATAAAATGTGGGAAGTCAACCCGTTATATCCACAAGCTAATGGACAAGCGAAGCAACAAATAAAACAATCGCAGATACAATCAAAAAGAAATTAGAAGGACATCTCAAAGGGTGGTGCGAGCAAGTACCTAGCGCAGTTTGGGCATACAATACAACTAGAAGAGAAGCAACTGGAATGTCTCCTTATTGTCTAACATATGGAGTAGAAGCAGTATTACCCACAGAGGTTGTAATTCCGACAACAAAGAAAGAAGCTTGGGAAAGAAATTTAAGTGCGGGAGTAATATTAAGTGAATTGGATGATTTGGAAGAAAAAAGAGAAAAGGTGTTGCACCATATGAAGATTTATCAGGAACGATTAGCTCGAGAGTACAACAAGAGAGTCATTGAACGTGAGTATAAACCAGGTGATTTGGTCATGCGAGAAACACCTCCATATCAAAAAGAAAATGGGGGAAAATTAGCACCAAAATGGGATGGACCATATGTTATTAAAGAAGTTGTAGGAAGCGGAGCTTATCGGCTGATGGATCCAGAAGGGAGAGACATGGGTTTGAGGCTTGGTAAACCTTGGAACAGACTATATTTGAAAAGGTATTATCCATAAAACTCATGAAATTTTTTACGAATATTGTTTGCTCGCAGGAAATTGGGAAAAGTTACGAATTTCAGAATTTATAGTCCGATTAAACTTTCATTAATTTGCGAATAAAAGACCGCAATCTGTGATCAGCCTCCAAAAAAGAAAGAGAGCCGCAGAAAATTTTATACAGGCAAACCTTTGTGGCGTACACCCTAGTTCGCGAAGCTATATTTCGTAAGAGGCAAAGTCCTAAAGTACGTCATTTAAGGGGGTACCTATAACGTGGCTAAGGGTAACCGGAACACCACCAAGGTCCCTTAGTACATGGTAAAAATTTAGGGGTACAACCCAATAATGGGGTACCTATCCGGGTTAGACACCTTGGATTCTCACCTAATCTAGCGACATTACGCAATATAAAATGCGGTGTAAGAATATTTAGGTTGGGCGACTAAGGCATATTGTCTTTCCCAAGAAGTGCAGAAAACGATCAAGGCGCCGAGGTACACGGTTGAGTCAAGAGTTCCGGGTGAGGTTGAACCACATCTGCCATTTTTGACAAGTCTTGGCAAATGATGCACTTGGCCCAAAGATACCCCATAGGGTGCAACCTCGTAACTATAAGCCCTATAGGCAAAAAGGATAAGAGGTTGCGATCAAAAGATGGTTGTTGGCAGAACCGGATGGGAAGAGCTAACCTTGTATGGTCGATGTACGCTTCCTTGAAGGGGCAATCAGGGGGAAGATAAAGGGCAGCACCCTCCATTAGGGAGCTGATACGTGCTATAAGACGCAAATGTCACGAGGCTTCTTGTTTGAGAAAACATAAAGGCTTGTCATATTTGTGCAACAAATGAAGTTCTGCGAGCCTTCTAAAAAAAAAAAAAAAAAAAAAAAAAAGAAAAGAAAAGAATAAAGAACTCGCAGAACATAACAAAGAAGTTAAGATGAGATCAATGGGTCACTACATGAAAGTGTAGAGACGTCCTGCGATTTCATCTCAATACGACAATGTCATGGGGCTTTACGTTCGCAAGAATATTTAGGCCTGTCATATTGTCGCAACAATTCCTGAAGAGGCTAAAATACTATACAAAAAGATAAGGCAAGATCAATGGGTTTTTGCATGAAAGTGTAAGAACGTCCTGCGATTTTGTCGCTACAAAAGAGGTGGCAAAATAAGACCTTTACTTAGGAAGGCATGATAAGACCACGGAAATTAATGAAATTCATTGCATCAATATCACTGAAGAAATTTTACAAGAATATACATCAAGAAATTTTGAAGAGAAGACAGCTCTGTCAATATCATTGAAGAATTTTTACAAGAAGTCCTATCAAAGAAGACAACATCATTGAAGAATTTTAATGAAAACTTAACAAAATATGCGATTTTGATAGCAATAAAATACAGATAAGTTCATATTCGTAAAAGTTTACGAGAATTACATACTTCTTATACTTCTCCATATATTGAATATTTCTCCAAAAGATTGAATACTTCTTATATTTCTTCATTTGGTGAATTGAGTACTTCTAATACTTATTATATTTCTTCAGTTGGTGAATTGAGTACTTCTAATACTTCTTATATTTCTTCATTTGGTGAATTGAGTACTTCTAATATTTCTTATATCTCTTCATTTGGTGGATTGAGTACTTCTAATACTTCTTATATCTCTTCATTTGACGGATTTGGTACTTCTAATACTTCTTCAAAAGTATTGTATATGTAGTATACTTATTAAGGATATTTCATATATTTTATTTTTTATACTTAAAAGGGAGGATTTCTTATTTACAATCGTAACAAGTTGAAACTTCGTAAGATAAATTGAGGCAGATATTCTAATACTTCAAACAATGTTTAATCATTTAAAGAGAAATAATAGGGGAAAAAGGAGATACTAAGATTTATCTGTGAGTTATATATTATTTCTCTTCATATGATCAAATGGGGCAAATTTAATTGAAGAAAGGTTAAATTATCTTCGCAAAATATCAGAAAGAAAGGATAAATCATCTTCGCAAAATATCAGATGTACTTCTTAAAAAATAGAATTGTTCGCAAAAAGAAAACCAACAGTAACTAAGGGAAGGAATTCAAAAGAAAGGAGGACAGGAGAGTCAATGATAAATTGAAAAAGAATGTTATCATGCTTCATCAACACTCTGTCTCTGGATCTTTAAGATCAGTAGGGTCATTAGCAGCCTTCGACTTTTGCGAGATATCATCCTTGGAAGAATATGCAACAGGAACATCTCCTTGAGGAATAGATTCTTTCTCATCATCAAGATCTTCATCATCACTCTTATAATCGAAATCACTATCAGGCTCATGAGCAAATTCATCGTCAGATATCTTCAGAGGAGTAATTTTCACAGGAGGCAAGGCTTTTGATAAGAGAATGTTATTCGTAAAGACTTGAGCTTTCAAATGACTTTCACGAAGTATAGCTTTTTGATGATTGGTATCTTCGATATCTTTGGAATAAGCAAGATAGTTGAATCTCCGAGTAGCACGGTCACGAGAGTTGATTAAGCGGGTAGAAAGCAAAGCATTTTTCTTACGAAGCTCGGAACAGGAGGCTTCTAATTCAGCTTTCGCATTACGAAGATTGTTCTCAGATTCTGCAAATAAAACAAAATTCAAAGGATAAAGTTTGCGAGTATAAAAAAATTTAAAGATATACCAGAGGCAGTCAAATTTTAATGACTACCTTCTCTTTGCGAAGCAAGAGATTGAGCTAAAGATAGACAACAATTCTTCATCTGATTCATCGCATTATCAAAACTATCACCAACTAATCCTTTAAGTCGAGAACGAAGCTTTTGATCCTTAGAAAGAAGAAAGTTTTTATCCTTCGCAAGTTTGGCATTAAGACTTTTTAATGACGAATAACCTTCTTCAAGTTGATTCTTCTTAGCACTCAAGACTATATTCTTATTAATAAGGGAATTCTTCTCAATAACAAAAGAATTTCTTTCAAAGATCTGAAGACTTCTTTAATTCCTCAAGTTCACCTTTCAACAAAGAAAGAAGATTTTCTTGATCGCAACATTTATTCTGAAGAGTCTTTAATTCTTGCGAAGAAACAATCATTGTATTCAAAAAAACGAACATTTCTCTTCTGATAAGGTTTTGTTCTCTTCTAATAAGGTTTCTATTCTCAAATTAGCTTTAGTTAAGGAAGAAAAAAGTTGAGATATGTCATCATTCAAAAAATTTCGATCATATATTAGTTGAGTATTCTCTTGGAAAAGAGCATCAGAGTTGTCAAGGGCACACGAGTAAAGATTAGATAAATGGGAGAATTGGTTTGAGAGGCTTTCATGCTTGGTTCGATATTCATTGATCCGATTCATGGTGAAGTACCAATCTTCTACATTTCTGGATGGATTCTATAAAGGGGAATGGGTTTTAATGGATTTTTCAAACATATGAAGAATATAAGTAAATAAAAGGGAAAATATGAAGATAGTAATCATACCTTTCAATTCATCATTTCTTTTGCGAAGTATCACACAATCGAGAGAATTATTCTGAAGATGATGATTTTCTTTACGGAGATCCTCGCATTCTGCTTGAGAAGATTTCAAAGATTGGCGAAGCAATTCAATTTCTCTTTCCAAGGATTGACGTGAAGAAGAAATGTCTGGATTGACGAAATTATTTAGAACTTCGCAAAACTCATATTGCGAATGAACATTAGTAGACTTCGCAGCATTGGTCAAAACCTCAGATAACATTCGGAAAGTTGAATAAATTCCATCTCGAATTTCCTGAGGAAGAGGAGAAGAATTTGAAGGAATAAGAGCAAGCTGCAAGTTTTCTGGAGAAATAGCACTCAAAGGATTTGGGGACAAGATAGGTTTTTCAAGAGAAGAAGTTGAAGAAATATTTTGTGAGGGTTGATCTTGAAGAAGTGTTGATAAATTGACATTGATGGGAGATTGAAAGGTAGGTAATGGAGTAGAGGCAGGAGTGTGTGAAGAAGCATTTTCATGAGGAGGAGAAGAAAATTCCTTATCAACTTCAGGAAGGAAATCATCAATCAAAATTAATGGTGTGGGTTTAGTTATTCGAGATCTCTTACCAGGGTTTGGTTTTTCTCCAACCTGCGAATCAAAATGTAGATTAAAAACTGAGGCAACAATATATTGTTCAGGAAAGAAGGCAAAGTATTTTAACTACCTTTTGATTCTCAGATTTTCTTCTTCGTGGATTAGGGCTTGGATTTTTTAGCTGAGATTTCATCTGAGGAGTTATTTTGCTGAAATAAACCAAAATCAGATAACAAATTATACAGAAATTAAAGAGGAGAACAAATGAAATACGCAGAGATAGAAGGAAATTACCTTGGAGAACTCATGAAGATATAGTAGAAGAAAAAATTGCAGAGAAAACGGAAATAGAGAGTATGAGTAGAAGATAGAATTGCGGAAATAAGAAGAAGAAAAGTAAGAGAATATAAAGGAGTTATATAAGGGAATAATTAGAAAAGAACGGTTACAAAATACGTGTCCAAATTTTAAAAGACTAAGTAACGGTTATGTTCTCACGATCATTTCTTCTTCGTATAATTGACATGAGAAGAGGCAAGATGTAGGCACTGAATATCGCAAGATAATAGTTCACGAGTATCGCAATAAATAAAGGAGAAAAGAGTTATAAAATGATACGATGATAGAAGTAGCGCGGAGAAATATGAAGTTTTGCGAGGATGGAGTAATTTTACGAGTATGAGTTGCGATACTTCGCAACTCATATACAGCTGTATAAATTTTACTATAAATAGGAGTTCAAATGTAAAATTCGAGAGGTTCTTTTAGTGAGTGTTAGAAAATATCTTAGGAAAGAGAATAGAGAAAGTTGTAACTATTCTAGTTCCATTTAGATACTTCTTTGTAATCAATTGAGAACATTAATAAGAAAATTGTTATTCATCATCAAGAACTTCTTGAGTTTTTACTAATTCTATTGAGGGTGTAGTTGTAGGTTATTCTGCAACTACATAGGAAAAGAATGATAAAAATTAATCAACAAAAATTCTTATTTATCGATAGTGAAAAAAAAATGTGTTGATTCTTCTTTCTTTCTTTTTTTTTCCCGAAGAAAGAAAATTTAAATAATAGGTATGTAAAGAAGGAACGATGGCGCAGCCCCGTATTATATATAGTAGAACTTCGATAAATAAATCCTCAATAAATTAATAATCTCGTTAAAATAATTAAATTTTCTGGTCCAAACTAAACTTGCATAAGCTAAATTTTAACTCGATAAACAAATAGTTATGATAAGATAATAAATTTTTTTGGTCCTTATACTATTAATTTATATAAGTTATATTTTCCACTCATTTCAGAAATAAAGAAGATTATCGACATCTCTATGAGCCAGAAAATATTGTTCCTTTTCCTATTCTTATATTAGGATAATTTTATGCTCATTTCAGAAGAAGATTATCAACATCTTTATGAGCCAGAAAATACTATGCCTTTCCATCTCTTTTTATATTAGGGTTCTTGTTTATTCTTATTTTATTTTTTTGAAGCATGGATATATTAGAATTCCTGATGTTCTATGTTGGGCATATGAAAACTCCTTTTGGTTATAGATGAATGCATTTAAATATATCTTCAAAATTTGTAACTCTATAGATTCAAGTAATTTTGTGGATGGCGTGATTTTCTTACAAATGTAATTGTGTCTGTCAGTATAACTTCTTTGCATTTTTTTTGTATAAGCATGTTAGTTAATATTATGTTTTTCTGTTCTTAGCATCTTTCTTCCAATATAATCATTCTATTTTCGCTGGAGTCTTTTGTCGTATCAAGTGATCGTATAACTCACTTGATCATCCATTAAATGCATTTCAAGGCCACATATATCATCTTCTGTTCGGTTTTCAGGTGGATACTTCAAGATTCTTACCTTCACTACCTTTTGTTGGGCTTCATAAACATTGAGATTATTGTATTGTATCTGTGTGTAGGTTACCTTTCCTCTTCCTGCAATTGAAAATTAAAAAAAAGAAAAAAGAATTGGCACCAAAGTTACGCTACTATTCTACTTTGACACACTTTCATAAACCCTAACTATACCTATCTTTCTAAATCGGTAAACCCTAGTCGTATTCTACCAGAGCTTTTAAACCCATCTCCAACTCTTTGCAGCAATCACGCCCTATAAGCTTGCAGCAGCCTTCCAATTTCGTGTGACACACCCACAATGAATATCACTGATTGTTTTAACCAACTAAAGTTTATAAACAAAATTTATTTATTTTGGATGTTGAATCATTTGAAATTTTGCAGGCGTATGAGACAGATAAACAATGTAAATTCAAAATTTATGTTCTGTAATTCTTTGTTTTGATGACCAATTATTAAATCTAAATTTGCAATTACCACTGAAAGGTCCTCCAATATTTCCATCATGACTGCTAGACTGTAGTTTTATAGCTGAACTTTAGGGTGGACAGATATTTGTGAGATTTAAATGATATCAAAATTTCCTGACAAATGTGTTACCTTAACTGGAGAAAGTATTTCTTCGATAGCATAGCTGCTAGTCACCCCTCTGGTGCAAACAGGAGAGTACACTATCTATTTTGCTAGGATTTATAGGTACAATAAACTAGTACCTAAAAACTCTGTGCAAGCTATTAAAAAACATGCTACATGTAAAGATAAATGATTTGCAACTTACCCATTAAAATAAGTAATAACGTTAAGAATCCATGGAAGAGAAAATATAGTCGCACTAAGATTTGAAGAAAAGATATTTGCTAGCATTTGGTGGTAAGAAAAGAGTTACGGCACTAAAGAGCCCTATGTATATTAGGAGTGTTACATATTAATTATCGATATAAAAGGACATGGTGAAATGAGATCTTCCATCTACATAACTGGATGACCTAAAAGGTAGTTGCAGTTTCTCTATCTGTTTGAAGAGGTATGTTTACTGGGGATAATAGCTGTTAGTACCCAAAATTACTTTTAGGCACAAAAAACAATTGATTGATGCTGATGATGTGAAATTAGGGTTCTAAAACGTAAAGATAAATTGAAGAGACAAGAATCTAACGTGGTTCGACGAGTTATGCCTACATCCACAGATAATCCTCGTAGGGAGAAATATTTTATTGATAAGCATTACAATGGTTTTCTCCATCTTACAAAAGCTTAGCCTCTTTAGGGTGTACTATCATATATTTATATAGCTGTATAGACTTGTCTGTCAAGTAATCTGGAATATTTTGGAACTTTCTTCTAGGGTTTCAAGAATAGACCAATGGAAACGGGCCGCTGGATATGGGTCAACAAACTGGACCAATATATACAGGCTGCTAGGCTTGGGCCGACAGATATTTTCCGCTAATAGCGATGTAGTTAGCGCGTATCGGTACCCAAATATTATGGTACAAACATCGCCCCCTCTTAACCTCCAACATGTTGTGATTTTAATTAAAAACTCTGGTCTCCCCCATTGAGCGTGTAATGCTATAAACCATTCGCCCCTGTTAGTAACATCGATATTTGGCTCAGAGTATGGTTGATAGAAGATACTTACGTGGGACTCAACGCCGCTTTGACATTGGTATAGAGTCTATATACACTGTTTCCGTTTCTCTTACGTATGGATGCACAAATCTCTCTTTTTATTGGGACCTTTCAGCACAAGTCCATTTAACTTCCACGGATATCTATGTGCTGCTCGATCTGTATTCACTGATTTCACCAGATATACCCCCGTTGTTAGAAAGGATATTAGCCACCGAGAGGAACCAGACCTATTACACTGAAGCTCTACTGTTGTTTCAAGGTATAAAAATCTCTTGGAGTTATGACTTGAATTCTGCTTGTTTTGTATAATTGTATTAAAAAATCTGAATTCGGTAGAGTATAAAAAACATCATTCCACAGATAAAATGTGGTGACATAGGTAGCTCTGCCTTACTGTTTCCTTTAGCCATTAGTGGAGCTTCATGTATAAGTGTTAGCGCATTGCTCGGTCGAACTCGCATGCATTTCTATCTCAAGCATGTTTGTCAATGTTAGTGATCAAAACTATAATGTCTTGATTTCTAGTCTACTATAGCTAAGGTCTTGGACTAGGATACAAAGTGTAATTGAGCTCAAGAACTCCATGGCGATTATCATACAAGACGAAGGACTACTCAAGGAACCAGTGGATCTTCATCGACTAAAAGGTATGTGGAGACTTGAACTTATCTATCACTCAAAAGTCTATCTACTCTATCTCCTATCTTGAGATAAAAGTCGTATTACTATATAGACTAAGATTATACACATATGTCATTTCGAGCTGAGTATATCTCGATTATCTATTTCTCAAAATATGTGTTGGTAAAGCTTTCGCTTTAGCCAAGTTCATCTTTACCTAGTGACGAAAGTCATGTTATGTTTCAATCATTTTGGAAATTGCTCTGACGAAAAATAGTTTGTGAATAACAACTATATAACGCCCTCTGACAATGTTTCAATGATTAAAATGAGAGTTTAGACAATATAACCATTAGATGATATAAGCATTGTTGTGGTAATACATATATGTATAAGTCCTTATTGCTTGAACCGAAGTTTGCGAACTTTGTTGATCAAGTGAAACCGGAGTAGTGCACGAGCTCTCTGCTGGAGTTTGTGAAGTCCATCCGGGAACTTAAGTCAGCGAACTTGAGTAGGTTATGTCTAAAAACGATATTTGTGAACTTATCATAATAAACTAAGGAATTCTATTGCAAACCGTGGCTTTATAGTTCATGAATCGATTAGAGTGAATCACAACGTTTTTGCTTCAATTGTGTCTTCATAGAAATTGAAAAACTCTCTAACTAGTTCATTTGAGTTATTTGGACTAGTTATGGTGAAGAATAATATGGTTGATATGGAAGTTATCATTTGGCTAACCATTTGGTTAGCTAGTGTTGAACCAACTAATGTACAAGTTTGGGTACGGTTACACAAATCCAAAATCGTCTAGTACATGTGAGTGTAACAAGCTAAGTTTTCGATCTAATGGTTGATAAATATTAGTTTGAATCTAATCAACTTTTCATCTAACGGTGAATATTGAATGCTTTGTTACCAAGCAAACATTGATTGCAAACCCTGATTTGAAAGACCATATAAGGGAGAACTCTAGCAACTGGGAAACCTAATCCCCACACATTCTGTGTGATACTAGTTTGATAAGCTGGAGTTGTTTCTCCTTTAACCTTTGGTTTTCTTCTTCTAAAACCAGGTTAACGACTTAAAGACTTCATTGGGATTGTGAAGCCAGAACGATACTACTTTTATCGTAGTTGTGTGATCTGATCTTGCATCTTCTATCGTACGAGTACAATTATAATAATTATCTTGATATTTATTTATCCGATAGGCAAGATATAAAATTAATCACAAACATCTTCGTCTCATCGTTTGTGATTCCACAATATCTTTTTTCGCTGCGTCGATTAAGACTATTGTGAGGTGATTGATAAAACTGAGATGTTCTTCGGAAATATAAGTATGGTTTTATTGATTGGTTCATGTTCACCTTGATTTATCAAAATAAGGAACAAAACTCATAGGTTTATTCGTGGGAGACGAATTTATCTATTTTGTAGACTTTTCTGTGTGAGGCAAACTTGTTTACTAAAGTCTTCGACTTTGTGTCGTAACAACTCTTGGTTGTGGGTGAGATCAGCTAAGGGAATCAAGTACGTAGTATCCTACTGGGATTAAAGGCGTAGAAGAATAATTGTACCTTGGATCAGTGTGAGATTGGTTAGGGTTCAACTACAGTCCAAACCGAAGTTAATTTGGAGTAGGCTAGTGTCTGTAGCGGCTTAATACAATGTATGTTTAATCTGGACTAGGTCCCGGGGTTTTTCTGCATTTGCGGTTTCCTAGTTAACAAAATTCTGGTGTTTGTGTTATTTCTTTTCCGCATTATATTTTGTTATATAATTGAAATAATACAGGTTGTGCGTTGTTCAATCAATTGGAATATCCGACCTCATTGGTTGTTGATTTAAATTGATTGACACTTGGATATTGGTCTTTGGTACCATCCAAGTTATCTCTCTTTGATTAAGACTCACAGATTGTATTTGCTTAAGTAAATCAAATTGAGAGATAGAGATAATAAACTCTTTGAGATATTTTCTATTGATTGAGTCTAACTGTCTAGTTGATTCTCTAGAAAGTAACTCAGAGTTGTCCTTACAGATTGCTAATCGAAATATTGAGTATGGTTGTTAGACCCCCGCTTTTTCAGTTGGTATCAGAGCATGCAAACACGTTCAAGACCTAACAAGTCTGTGTTTGTAACGATCTGACTCTATGGACAAGAGTAGTATCTCTGATAAACGCATCAGCAGAATTAAAAATTCTGTCTCGTTTATTATAGATGAACCTCGTGTTCAAACTAGACAGACAGATTCTGACATGGGTTGTCTGATTATATTTCAAGAGGGTCTATTTCTCAAAGTAAATGGGAAACAGCTGAAGAGAGTGAGTTGATTTTAAATCTTGTTAGAATCCAAGCTGATAGACTCAATCAGATGAGACAACATGTCAGTTTCCTTGTTGGTATGATAAGAGACTGTAAATCCAAAGGGAATACTGTTGACCATCCTTCATGTATGACTCTTGATGCAAGCCTTAAAAAGGATGCATTGGAAATAGAACATCACTTGAGTAAGCTCTTTATTCAAGGATGTCCTAAGTAGTCCAATATACCAACTACTTCTGAGACAACTGAAAATGCTCCAACACCAGAAGTAAAAATGGAGTCCCTTCCAACTAAGAAAGATGTATTAGTTCCCTCCGATCAAGGAAATTCCACACCATATGGAAGGAAGAAATCTCCTGACATGAACGTTAAGACTAAACTGCCTAATCACTCATGTGATCAGAAAGTATGTCTCTTTTGCGAAGCAAAAGGTTCTGTTAGACAAAAGAGAAACTCCAAGTTGAATAAAAATTCTCTTGTTCAACTTCAACACACCTTAGACTTGATTCTCAAAGGCGTAACTGACATTCGTATATCGAAACCCATTGGTTTTCATAGTACCCTGTGTATGTTACCAGGAAGGTCAGTTCTATGAGTTCCTCAAATGTTCGAAAGCAGAACAGAAGTCTTAATAAGAATCGTCTGAGGAAAAATCAAGCTGCTGGTCCTGAATATAACATGTCCCTTGATTTTGAAAAAATTCCAGGAGAAAGAAGGAAAAATGATGATATTAGAAATAACTTGATAAAGATAATTCAAGGTTACAAATAAATTGTCAACAGGTTGTCATCCTCCTCCAGTCAAGATTCTTTTGGTAAGAACTCAAACTATGTCTCATATTTTGATGACAGTAAGTTTTATGATAGTTTCTCAAATGAAAAGGGATCCCTCTCACAATTCAGGGGGAAAAAGAGACTTGATCATAAACACAGTTCCCTGAATGAGCTCTGAGCTCAGACTTGTGCTAATTAATCACAAGTTAGGAACTTGCTCATAAAAATCCTGTTAAGAAAGATGTGTGAAAGTCAGGTGTACTTTGGAAATTTGCATTTTGTCTAGTTGAGATATTCTCTTATCGTTCATAGCTAAACTAGTACCAGCAGACAATATTGCCTAAAAGTATTTGCAATGTCTTTTATTATTTTCCTGTTTAATTGTCTTGTGTTTTTCCTCGTGGGGTGCATTGTTCTCAAATGTGTACACGGATTACCATCTCGAGTTTACAGCTTGGAAACCCTAAAAAAAACCTTTAAATATCCGACCTATTGAGTTACACAAGTCACGAACGTAAACTCTAGGTTATCTTCTAGCTTATCAAGAATGTCCTCTTCATCATCTCTTCACAGTGTTTTTTCTAAGGTATTTCTTGAGAAAGGTTTTGGAGTTGTTTCGAAAGGGAGGAAGAAAATAACTCTTGTAGAAGAAGGTGCACCTAATGCCTCATGCTATTATGCATACTCGCATCAAGATGTTGAGAATGAGGATATGATGTCTGCTGAAGTGGTTCATGACTTTCTTAAATACTTTGAGAAAACGAAACTGCAACTTGTTGAAACGATGAAGGATCTTGATGTGGTTAGAAGTGAGTTGAAAAAGGTTACTGCTGACCTTGGTCTCATGAAGTCACATGTTAAAGAACTTCTCAATAATGATATCTTCTCCGAAGACGCGGTTGGTAATATGGATCACAAGCTCAAAAGTCTTGAAACCCGTCAAGCTGTCGAACGTGAACTTAGCTTATGATCGGTTTCTAGTATACTTGTTTGGTTTTTTATTGCCTAGTAAATCTTCTATTTTTATTGTTTTATTTAGAAGAATAACTAGTGCTTTGGAATAGCCATTATTGTGATTACACATAGCTATATCCAAAGTTCTCATCTTCTTGTTTTTATATTTATTGTGTTAAATTCTAATCTTGTTCGGAACATGGTTTTTGCAGTATTAATCTTTTTGATTTTATATATTGCAATATTTTGATGGGATATGTGTGTACGTCCGTGAACTTGATTGTCCCATATTTTGTCAAAAGTAAAGTCGTTCGTGAATTGATATGCAAATATTGATAAAAGAATGAATACACTTTTGGCAAAGCACGAAAGTTAAGCCTATATCGTCAATTATTGATGTAAGATAAGTTAAAATCTTTTGTGATTCAAGGTTATGTCTATTGTGTGTCATTATGCAAATAGTGATGGAAACATATAATGAATCCTTGCTTATTCCACGGTATATGTCGATTCTCTGATCCATAATTTTTGTGTAAATACTGTGTTATTCCATGAAGTGTCTTATGTTGAGCACTAAAACAAAAAAAGTAGATTGCTTTGTGATTATCTTAGTTTTTGTTCCGTAAGGTACTTTATGTTAAACATGTTAAACTAAATTAATCATCTTGTGTGGTTATTTAGTTATCACTCTATAAGTTTTCTTATGTTCGAGCATCTCTTTGACTGGGTTGGTTATTCGTGATTAACTTAGTCATTGCTCCATAGAATTTCTTATGTCGAGTGTGGCCAATTAAATTGATTACTTTTGTAATTAGTTTGGTTGAGTATGATAATTAGATTGGTTGCGAGTTCTCTTGGGATAAATCTAATTGGTTTCTTAAGTCTCCATAAGGTTACTTGTGTCGAGCATATTTAGTCATATTAACCTTGGTTCGCTTTGGTTAATATGATTGAATATTTTGGATTCCAAATTCATACTTGTGTGTAATTTTTTGATTCTAAAGAAATCCTCCTTTTCTTTTGAAATTAAGGTCGCACTTGTTGTTCCCTTGGGAATGACATTTTATGGGGGAGAGTTCTTTTGAACTTGTGCTTACTTGCCAAATCTTTGTGGGGAGTGCGGCTGTGGAATATTATAGAGGTTATCTTGTATCTTTATGAACTCCTTGATGAATGCATTTCGCTTCGGCTCTATGATTGCATCTAAACAAAATGATATACATTTACCTTTGGTCATGAAATGTCTTTTACGGAAATTTCATTAGGATCCAGTTCTTGTACCTTTGCCAATTTTGTTGAAAAAAAGGGGGAGAATTAATATGTAGTTCATACTACAAATACATATGGTTTGCGGATCATTATTTAAGGGGGAGTGGTTTCCATGTGAGATGGAGTATTGACTAAGGGGGAGTGAAGTATCACCATAGTATTGTTGTTGAAGTTGTGATGCAATTGGACTTTGACGCTGTGTAATGATACTATGACACTGTATAACAATGATTGAGAACCACAACTTTTCTCATTGTTATAGCTACGAATTTTCAACAACGATGATGCTAAACTTACAACCTTTGGGATCATTGGACTACTTGGAAGTGACGAAGATTTCGAGTATTGTTGAAGATTAGACGACATGTGGAAAAGGAGCTACAAAGTTTATTTATATAATTTTTGTATTCCATATGTATTAATAATTTTGCCACTAAAATTGACAAAGGGGGAGATTGTTAGAGCATTGCTCGGTCGAACTCGCATGCGTTGCTATCTCAAGCATGTTTGTCAATGTTAGTGATCAAAACTATAAAATCTTGATTTCTAGTCTACTATAGCTAAGGTCTCGGACTAGGATAGAAAGTGTAGTTGAGCTCAAGAACTCCATGGAGATCATCATACAAGATGAAGGACTACTCAAGGAACCAGTGGATCTTCATCGACTAAAAGGTATGTGGAGACTTGAACTTATCTATCACTCAGAAGTCTATCTACTCTATCTCCTATCTTGAGACAAAAGTCGTATTTCTATATAGACTAAGATTATACACATATATCATTTAGAGCTGAGTATATATCGCTTATCTATTTCTCGAAATATGTGTTGGTAAAGCTTTCGCTTTAGACAAGTTCATCTTTACCTAGTGACGAAAGTCATGTTATGTTTCAATCATTTTGGAAATTGCTATGACGAAAAATAGTTTGTGAATAACAACTATATACCGCCCTCTAAGAATGTTTCAATAATTGAAATGAGAGTTTAGACAATATAACCATTAGAGGACATAAGAATTGTTGTGGTAACACATATATGTATAAGTCCTTATTGCTTGAACCGAAGTTCGCGAACTTTGTTGATCAAGTGAAACCGGAGTAGTGGGTGAGCTCAGTCCGCGAACTTAGGATGCAAGCTCAGTCCGCGAACTGGCGTAGCTCTCGAACCCGAGAATTTCTGCTGGAGTTTGTGAACTCCATCCGGGAACTTAAGTCCGCGAACCCAGTCCGCGAACTTGAGTAGGTTATGTCTAAAAGCAATGTTTGTGAACTTATCATAATAAACTAAGAAATGCTATACCATGGCTTTATAGTTCATGAATCGATTCGAGTGAATCATATCGTTTTTGCTTCAATTGTGTCTTGTGTAGTACATGGGATTTCATAGCAATTGAACAACTCTCTAACTAGTTCATTTGAGTCATTTGGACTAGTTATGGTGAAGAAGAATATGGTTGATATGGAAGTTATAATTTGGCTAACCATTTGGTTAACTAGTGTTGAACCAACTAATGTACAAGTTTGGGTACGGTTACAAAAACCCAAAATCATCTAGTATATGTGTGTATAACAAGCTAAGTTTTCGATCTAACGGTTGATAAATATTAGCTTGAATCTAATCAGGTTTTCATCTAACGGTGAATATTGAATGCTTTGTTACCAAGCTTACATTGATTGCAAACCCTGATTTGAAAGACTATATAAGTGAGAACTCTAGCAACTGGGAAACCTAATCCCCACACATTCTGTGTGATACTAGTTTGCTATGCTAGAGTCGTTTCTCCTTTAACCTTTGGTTTTCTTCTTCTAAAACCAGGTTAACGACTTAAAGACTTCATTGGGCAATCGAAGCCAGACCGATACTACTTTTATCGTAGTTGTGTGATCTGATCTTGCATCTTCTATCATACGAGTACAATTGTAATAATTGGCTTGACATTTATTTCTCCGATAGGCAAGATATAAAAGTAATCACAAACATGTTCGTCTCGTCGTTTGTGATTCCACAATATCTTTTTTCGCAGCGTCGATTAAGACTATTATGAGGTGATTGATAAAACTGAGTTGTTCTTCAGGAATATAAGTATGGTTTTATTGATTGGTTCCTATTCACCTTGATTTATCAAAAGATGGAACAAAACTCATAGGTTTAGTCGTATGAGATAAATTTATCTATCTTGTAGACTTTTCTATGTGAGACAGATTTGTTTGCTAAAGTCTTCGACTTTGGGTCGCAGCAACTCTTGGTTGTAGGTGAGATCAGCTAAGGGAACCAAGTGCGCAGTATCATGCTGGGATCAGAGGCGTAAAAGCATAACTGTACCTTGGATTAGTATGAGATTGGTTGGGGTTCAACTACAGTCCAGACCGAAGTTAATTTGGAGTAGGCTAGTGGTTGTAGCGTCTTAATACAGTGTATGTTTAATCTGGACTAGGTCCCGCGGTTTTTCTGCATTTGCGGTTTCCTCATTAACAAAATTCTGGTATCTGTGTTATTTCTTTTCCGCATTATATTTTGTTATATAATTGAAATAATATTGGTTGTGCGTTGTTCAATCAATTAGAATATCCGACCTCATTGGTTGTTGATTTAAATTGATTGACACTTGGATATTGGTCTTTGGTACCATCCAAGTTATCTCTCTTTGATTAAGACTCGCAGATTGTATTTGCTTGAGTAAATCAAATTGAGAGATAGAGATAATAAACTCCTTGAGATATTTTCTATTGATCGAGTCTAACTGTCTAGTTGATTCTCTAGAAAGTAACTCGGAGTTGTCCGTACAGATTGCTAATCGAAATATTGAGTGTGGTTGTTAGACCCCCGCTTTTTAATAAGCCGACAAGAGGAAAACTTAAATAAGCCACCAAATTTTGACGCCCCAAAATCAATCAAGTTTAACCATTTCCACTTGCCCGTATAACTATGAATCCTCTTGATTTTTATATGTATCTATACTTTGGGTGTAGAAATGAGTTTTCATCTTCCAATACTGATACCGAACTTGGATGATTTAGACGATTCAAACCTGGTGGCACTTTAAATCGCATCTCAAATGCTGGTTGGCTTGTTATCGAGGAGTTTCTGGCAAAGTTCAATATTCCAAAATCCGTTAAGACCACTAAGGTGAAGAGAATGATTGATCCGGTAGGTAACGACAAGGTGGTAGCTAGTCTTCATCAACTGGCTTGTGATCTTCCAATACCCATTGATTCTTTTACTTGGGCGCTTCTTAATGCACGGGGAACCAGATTCTTTTACTTCAACTGCATTCATCGCTTTGGCTTGGGCTGAAACAGATGCTTTGCATTTCTATCCCCTTCATTTGATGCTACCCGAAGATGTCCATAGGTTTATAGTTTCAGTAAGCTGGAAAGTACAAGGTCGCCCTTGGAAAATCTTTTCTTGTGAATGGAGAAATATAAATTCAAGATTTCGGATCGACAGGTTTCCCAAAAGTTATAGAGAGTGGGATAAGCAATTCTACCAATTTCGTAGATGGCGAAAAGAACATGCAGACAATGTCCTACTACTCCAACTGGTATCATATGTCTTTGCCATTATTTTATCTTCGTGCAAATCTTTTTCCGATCATAATTATGTTTTTCGACTAACCTTCGATAATAAGCAGACGAAATACTCGGTGATGATCTCATAACCCGATGGTAACACTGGTGAGAGTTATGATGGAATCAAATGCCGCTTCAATTCACCAGACAGTTTATTTGACGTGTCTCTTTCCATGAGTATGGTGAATGGCACTTTAACATAGTTGGAATCCAAACGAAGTCTCACTCAGAACCGATGTTGTTCTTCTCAATCGCAGGCCATGGGTCACAATCATTGATTCAGATAGTGACGAATGTGTTGGAAATAAGTTACAATTTCGTATGCAACTGAGAAATAATACTTTGATTACACTGATAATAGTAACAAACAACTCAAGAAACATGAGAAAAATACTTAACACTCACTGATGTGTTATTGTTATACCGGAGATGCACTGATGATAGTATTTAAAACTTAGTAGAGGCACGTATGAGATACTGTTTGAGCTAAAGGTAATATTGCCTCGCTACTCCTCCGAGATGCTATAACAATTAACAAATTACCTCCAGGATACAACTATCGTTAGTTCTCCTCTATGTGTAGCATACACGAGAGAACCCTTAGAACTTGGCAAAAATAATGAAAACAAAAACATAAATCGAAACTACAACCGTTTCAGAGAAATGTAAAAAGTAATTTATGTTTACGTAAACTAACTATGTTTTTGTAAACAGAGAAGTAGTATTACAAAATTATGTTTCGTAAACTACAACTCGTTTTTTATGTTTACAAACTAAGAACTCTATTTAATGTTTACAGAAACTTAAATAAAATTTCGAAAGAATAAAAGAAGAAGAAGAATTTCAGAGAGAAGAGTTCTGAAAGGTATGGTTTCAAATGAAATTCTTCTCTCGTATTTATAGCAAAAAACATTTCAACGTTCGACCAAGAATCCAATGTGCGACGTCGGACGAGTAAAAGCATCCGTTAAAAATACAGTAAAATGTTTTGTCGGAATTCAAATTTTTTCGAGATTCTTCTCGAGGTGCACAGGTGTTACAACGACATTTTTTCAAAGATGCTTCACGAGGTTTTTTGCACACGGGTCGGACACCCAAAACCGAGAAGGCAAAGAATAAAATTCTTTATATGTGTGGGAGAAACGTGTGGAAAAATTCAGTAAAAAGATAGGGTCGGATAAACCCACACCCACACCCACACCCTCACCCTCACCCTCTCCCTCGCCCTCGCCCTCGCCCACGCCCACGCCCACGCCGAGCCGAGCCGAGCCGAGCGAGCGTGCGTGCTTCTGTGCGAAGCACCGCGCGAACGGGAAAGGCAATAAGAAATGCAATAAGGTTTAGGCAACCTTGCCATAGTCTAGGGCTTTCCCCCATACACAAAGGTCTAAAGACCCAAAGGGCCATACCCTTAAGGCTAAACCAATACTATTTAAGTCTAAAACTCTAAGTGTTTTAGTCTATATGGGACTAATGTTTTATTCATTCACATGAAAAAAACATCTAGGGAGTAATAGGTCTTGGGATCAAAACATGGTCCATGCATTTTTTGATTAAAACAAAACATTGTTTTTTCTAACAGAATGTAGTTTTCATAGGGTTAAAAATATGAACCCAATGAATACCCATTGTAGTAAGAGTCTTCTTCTTCTTCTAGTATAATGAGAATTCCCCGGAATATCTATAAGACGCAGCCAATCAGGGACAAGATTGTTGCGTTTGTAACAATAAAACACTAAAAGAAGATGTGAAGAAGTTAGAAGTAAGATTCTGAAAGATAAAAAATCACTCAATGGATAGCAAACAGAAGACAGAGTCACGTGTTCAACACGCTGTCCTTAACACAATAGTTGACCGGTACGCCTCAAGAATGAGTGATGCCTATACCCTGTGGTCAAGTTGTATCCAGGATAAAACTGCCTGTTGCAAGTATTGTTAGCACTACAATACTTGCCCACTCTCTGAACTTAACAAAGAATGGCACAAAGAATGAAAAAACCACACAGAGGGAGAGAGACGAAAAGAAGAGGATAGTAGCTCTTCTGGACACAAAAAATAATAAAATTTTCGAGTCACTTTTATAGCAGAAAAGGGAGAGGTGCGATAAATGCAATTGATGGAGAATCAATTCCTTGCGCCATGCAAGGCAATAAAGAATAAAAATGGACAGAAAACAGCTATGGCATTAACTCAAATTTATGCCGGTATATTTGATTTTTGGAAAGAAATCAATGTCGAAATATGTCGTCATATTTTAAACTTGGTAACAAGATAATCTTTTGCACTAATCGATGCCCCAGAACATGCACAAAATTTATTTTGATTTAAAATATTTATGGAAATAAATTAAAAGAATTTTGTCAAAAAGAGGTAAGTCTTGATTGTCCTGTCCACGGCGAAGAACGAGCTCGAGCCCGAAGCCCAAGCCTTAGTGTAAGCAAAAATAATAAAAGTTTCGAGTCTCTTTTATAGCAGAAAAGGGAGAGGTGCGATAAATGCAATTGATGGAGAATCAATTCCTTGCGCCATGCAAGGCAATAAAGAATAAAAACGGAAAGAAAACAGCTATGGCATTAACTCAAATTTATGCAAGTATATTTGATTTTTTGGAAAGAAATCAATGTCGAAATATGTCGTCATATTTTAAACTTGGTAACAAGATAATGTTGTACGAATCAGATGCCCCTTAACATGCACAAAATTTATTTTGATTTAAAATATTTATGGAAATAAATTAAAAGAATTTTGTCAAAAAGAGGTAAGTCTTGATTGTCCTGTCCACGGCGAAGAACGAGCTCGAGCCCGAAGCCCAAGCCTTAGTGTAAGCAAAAATATTTCGCCACACCAACTTAGTCAAGAGTTCACACCTATCTAGACTAACCTAGAAATATCTAGGATGTCTAGAGTCAATATTAGACAATTAACATATGTAAAATGAGTGGTTAGAGTTAGACAAATCAAACAAGAATACTAGATTGTCTAGTAGTTGGTTTGGTAAGCCTCCATAGGCATAGTTGTTAGCCTCCAAAGACATAGTTGTTAGCCTCCATAGGCATAGTTTTCTTCTTCTTTTGTAGCCTATAAATAGGCATGTTGTATTCATTTGTAAGTAAGTAAGGTAGCAAGAATCAATCAATACAAAGTTCAAGTTACAAAAAAAAAAAAAAAAAAAAAAAAAAATAAAAAAAAAAACAATCTAGTATTCTTGTTTGATTTGTCTAACTCTAGAACACTCATTTTACACATGTTAATTGTCTAATATTGACTCTAGACATCCTAGATATTTCTAGGTTAGTCTAGATAGGTGTGAACTCTTGACTAAGTTGGTGTTGAATATTCAAAACCAAGAACGAGGTAAGTCTTTTTTTTTTTTTTTTCATGATATCGGCTTCTAAAACTCTTGAACGATTGTGGAGGCAATCCTTGGTGCACTCTTCCCACAATTGTCTTTAGAATTTTGTAAACAATTTGAGGAGGAAAATTATTGCTCTCTTCCCTCAAACTTGTCTTCTGGTCACTTATCAAAAAGTGATTTCTTTTTTTCTTCTCTACTTTTCTTTTTCCACATGGAGACGTTTTTGCTCCTGTGAAGGTAGTGCTCTGATACCAATTCAACACTCCCCCTCAACACCTACTTTCCAACTTAGTCAAGAGTTCGAGCTCGAGCCCGAAGCCCAAGCCTTAGTGTAAGCAAAAATATTTCGCCCCACCCGTTCTACCCACATTGTTTTACTAACTATCCATAATGAATTAGTTAAGTAGTGGAACTCCTCTTTAGTCATAACCAATGTGGGACTAAAGATTCTATTTTATTCACTCATAAGAAAATGAGTAAGAGCTCTTAGAGACCCAAAGGTCCTTAGTTCCATTCCCACCAAGACTATAAAACCAAACCAATATTTCTCCAACAAAGATATCCATCATCCTTCGTTCTGACACATGCAGAGGTGAGGTAAAGATCAAAAAGCTTCGCGAAGGAATTCAGCCTAAGTCTTTAACACGCTCCCATCTTCGTCTGGAAAGGTCTTTTGCAAACAAAGATGTTAACATATGACGACCTCAGCATTGTTGACTCTCCTATTGAATTTTTCGTTCCTTTCCAGAAAAACATTGAGAGTGAAAGCCTCAACTGCTCTGGAACAGGTGATTGTTCAGAGAAACCCTTGGGGATGAACCCCCAAGGGTGGTTCCTATTGTAGTTCTTGATAGAGTTGCTGATGCTGACATTCCTGATCCTGTCGTAACTTCCCCGTTTTCGCCCCCATTCGGTACGTTTTTTCTTTGATGAAGTTGGTTGTCTAAATCTTGACAAACTCATTATCCTCATAGTCAATTATTGCTTGATATGTGTAGATAATTCTCATTGTTCTCGAGATGATGCTTTGAACGCTCCTGAAGTTAACGAAAACCAGAAAGGTGCGGATCCGTCGTCCACCTCCAACAATGTCCCAGTTTCCCCAAATTCAGAGCACAAAAATACTCGAACAATGCAAGGAATATGCCTCACTCCAAATGACAAGACTGTACTGGTGTGTTGGAAGATCCGTTTACTAATTCAGGTCATGGATTTAAAGGTAGTGGCTCTCACAAGCGGTCTTATGCAGAGGATAAGTACACAGTTGTACATCGGGCCTTCTCCAATCATATAGATAGCCAATATCGGTGTCCAAACACCTATAATATCTGGTCCTACGTACAATTTCCTGGACTTTCCTCAGCTCATGAAAAATACGAAGGAGAACTTTAACCAGGTAAATCACAAATTTTACTCCTCCTTGGTGGCTACGATTTGCATAGATCTGCATTGGAAAATAATACTTGTATAGTGCAGTAATGACAACTTCAAACATCCTCATGTCCTCCCTCTTTGTCATCTGAAATTATAAATGCTATGAGTGCTTGTTACTTGAAAAACACTTCTTGGGGAGGAGCATCTGTTGCTGCTGTTTGTTGGAATTATACACTGACGGATTTTTCTGTATAATTTATCAACTGAATCCCATGTTGAGGTATTTTGGGAGGTTTACTATCTTTAGGTGTTGCCGAGCATATATATATATTTAAGCTCCATCACATTCTTGAACATCCCATGCTCTCACCGCACTTCATGACCGATCGTGAACTTGAAATAGGGAAATAAATTCTAGCGCTCAAAACTGAGGTCAACGAGCTGAAGATTGCCACGAAAGAGTAGAAGGAAGAAATATCTCACAATAAGAAGGTCATCTTTTTTCTTGTCACAAGGATTTAAAATCCACCTCTCTCGAGTGTAGTGAGTCTAGACAAAATATTTTTGAACTTGAGACGCTTCTTCTAGATAAATCTAACGAACTTTTCGAGTCAGGAATTGTAGGTTTCAAAATCTCGAGAGAGTAACCTAAATTGAATCAAGAATGCTTTGTCAGCAGCTTTAGCTGATGCCAACATGCTCTTTGCAATACCTTAGGCGATAGATGTACTGCAAACTGACTTTATCAGGCTAATAATTTTTCTTTGTCTATTCAGTTGTTGTAGTCTGGAATGATACTTAGGGGTCAGTTAGTGTAATCATCGACCAATCTGCAACCAAGTATGTATATTTTTGTACAATTTGTAATAACACTTGTATGACAGAAAATGCGCATTCATCCACATTTGACATTTCCCTTGTTTAGCAAAGGACAACCGCCCCATTATTGAAGAAGTGAAATCCATATATCAAATACCAGTGGCATAGTGAACTTCCTCTCTGACATAGTTATGTACTCGCTCCACTGGCATATACGAATAAAAAATGAACTAAAGTACTCGTCTGTGCCGGTAAAAAAGTTGATTAAATTGCTGGAGAATCTCTCTGACAGCAAATATGAACGAACTTCGAACTCCGAACCCGATCTAGTTGTGGATAAAAAATCAACACAACTTCTACGAACATAGCTTGATCAAAGTTGTGGATAAAAAATCAACACAATTTCCACGAACATAGTTATAAAAGCTTACATGAACTCCGAACTCGGTCTAGTTGTGGATAAAAAATCAACACAACTTCTACGAACTAAGCTTGATCAAGTTGTGGATAAAAAAAATCAACATAACTTCCACGAACTTAGCTATAAAAGCTTACACGAACTCCAAACTATGTCTAGTTGTTTATCAAGCCTAAACAATGTGCGACCGAGTGAATTTTATATTATATTCAGGTGAGGCGCAACTCGCCCCCAAGCATGTTGTTTGGAGTGTCGCGTAACTCGCCAAGAAAGAAAACGTTATTTGTGCCAATGTGTTACATATCTCGCCCCCAAGTGACAATCGTCATAGTTGGAGTGATATGTAACTCTCCCTCATCAAGTGTCATGCTGCAAAATGCTCGCACAAGGGTGCACCTTCTTGCTGCATCTTGCTCGCGCATGAACTGAAAACTTGAGTTTTCTGCTACCTTGAATTCGCACAGGGGGCCAATCCCACAATTCAAGATTCGCGCAGAATTGTAAGAAATGAGTAGGACTAGGGTCGGTACAACATTTAATATGCGTAGGAAAACTAATTCTACCGCTAGAACTCGCGTAGGACTCGAATAGTCGCTACTGTTCTCAGCTTGGGTAGAAATGCTTTCACCCTACTGCCAGAACTCGCGTAGGACTTGAACCGTCGCTACTTTTCTTGAGCAGTATATGTTTGAAATAATGCTGAAATCCAATGTTATTTACGTGTAAGATTGGTGCTAAATTTCATCTGCACTGGTTAGCTTTTTACATTCTAAAATATTACTGAACATAAAAATTTGGCAGAAAGGGTTATCCAAATGTATACTGAACAAATTTTGCAGGGTGCAGTACGTGATTATCAATGCAATTAATGTAATAGACTCACAGTGGGGGTGGTATAAATGTACCAGTGCAGTAATATCTCCACAAGTTTGCATCTTTTGTCCATGACAAAAAAGAAAACCAAGATCCACCTTGCATAATTGATAAAATTGATCTGAAGTTCACGATGTCAACCGCGTGGTTATTGTGATTCCTTTAGCCTTATGAATCTTCTAAGGAAGACACCTCAGATTTGTGCTCCATTGTCCGTCTCTCCGAAATAGAGGAAAGTTTATCTCGAGATCATTAGTTTTTTGTCATCACAAAACTTGACCCCTTCTGTGCTAAGTGGTAGCAATGACGATGGTCACCACAAACTGATCGTCTCTCCTTCCATTAGTGGAGCGTTATCATTTGATCTGGTTCTTCCACCCCAATTTCAAGCTAGTGCTTGCTGGTGGGACTGTTTGTTTTCAACTAGATAGGATTGGTGCTTCACTTTTGTTGGTACAACACTAAAACATGTAGGCTTCCTCCATTTGATGAGTATGTAAAGGATTATAGTAAGACGGTTGGCGCAGTGAGTTTGTTGGTGCAACTTTGTATCTATCATTTTTGTACGCCTATGGCCAAAAGAAGAACTCCTTTCTTCTCAGAAGATTTTGTTTATGTTAGAGCATTGCTCCGTCGAACTCGCATGTGTTGCTATCTCAAGCATGTTTGTCAATATTAGTAATCAAAACTATAAAGTATTTGATTTCTAGTCTACTATAGCTAAGGTCTCGGACTAGGATACAAAGTGTAGTTGAGCTCAAGAACTCCATGAAGATCATCATACAAGACGAAGGACTACTCAAGGAACCAGTGGATCTTCATCGACTAAAAGGTATGTGGAGACTTGAACTTATCTATCACTCAAAAGTCTATCTATTCTATCTCCTATCTTGAGACAAAAGTCGTATTACTATATAGACTAAGATTATACACATATGTCATTTCGAGCTGAGTATATCTCGCTTATTTATTTTTCGAAATATGTGTTGGTAAAGCTTTCGCTTTAGCCAAGTTCATCTTACCTAGTGAAGAAAGTCATGTTATGTTTCAATCATTTTGGAAATCGCTCTGACAAAAAATAGTTTGTGAATAACAACTATATAACTCCCTCTGAGAATGTTTCAATGATTGAAATAAGAGTTTAGACTATATAACCATTGTAGGATATAAACATTATTATGGAAACACATATATGTATAAGTCCTTATTTCTTGAACCGAAGTTTGAGAACTTTGTTGATCAACTGAAACCGGAACGTGAGCCATCAACTCAGTCCGCAAAATGGCGTAGTTCTCGAACCCGAGAATTTCTGCTGGAGTTTTAGCTCGGTTTTAGTCCGCGAACTCAGTCCGCGAAATAACGGAAGTTCTCGACCCGAGAATTTCTGCTGGAGTTTGTAAACTCCAACCGGTTGACTTGAGTCCGCGAACCCAGTCCGCGAACTTGAGTATGTTATGTCTAACTACGATGTTTGTGAACTTGTCTTAATAATCTAAGGAATGCTATTGCAAACCGTGGATTTATAGTTCATGAATCGATTCGAGTGAATCACATCGTTTTTGCTTCAATTGTGTCTTGTGTAGTACATGGGATCTCATAGCAATTCAACAACTCTCTAACTAGTTCATTTGAGTCATTTGGACTAGTTATGGTGAAGAAGAATATGGTTGATATGAAAGTTATAATTTGGCTAACCTTTTGGTTAACTAGTGTTGAACCAACTAATGTACAAGTTTGGGTACGGTTACACAAACCCAAAATCTTCAAGTACATGTGTGTATAACAAGCTAAGTTTTCGATCTAACGGTTGATAAATATTAGCTTGTATCTAATCAAGTTTTCATCTAACGGTGAATATTGAATGCTTTGTTACCAAGCTAACATTGATTGCAAACCCTGATTTGAAATACTATATAAGGGAGAACTCTAGCAACTGGGAAACCTAATCCCCACACATTCTGTGTGATACTAGTTTGATAAGATATAGTCGATTCTCCTTTAACCTTTGGTTTTCTTCTTCTAAAACCAGGTTAACGACTTAAAGACTTCATTGGGATTGTGAAGCCAGACCGATACTACTTTTATCGTAGTTGTGTGATCTAATCTTGCTGTTTCTATCGTACGAGTACAATTATATTAATTGGCTTGAGATTTCTATCTCCGATAGGCAAGATATAAAAGTAATCACAAACATCTTCATCCCATCGTTTGTGATTCCACAATATATTTTTTCGCTGCGTCGATTAAGACTATTGTGAGGTGATTGATAAAACCGAGTTGTTCTTCGGGAATATAAGTCCGGGTTTTATTGATTGGTTCATGTTCACCTTGATTTATCAAAAGACGGAACAAAACTCATAGGTTTATTCGTGGGAGACGAATTTATCTATCTTGTAGACTTTTCTGTGTGAGACAAATTTGTTTGCTAAAGTCTTCGACTTTGGGTCGTAGAAACTCTTGGTTATGGGTAAAATCGGCTAATGGAAACAAGTGCGTAGTATCCTGCTGAGATCATAGGCGTAGGAGCATAATTGTACCTTAGATCAGTGTGATATTGATTGGGGTTCAACTACATTCCAGACCAAAGTTAATTTGGAGTAAGCTAGTGTCTGTAGGGGCTTAATACAGTATATGTTTAATCTGGACTAGGTCCCGGGGTTTTTCTGCATTTTCGGTTTCCTTGTTAACAAAATTCTGGTATATGTGTTATTTCTTTTCCGCATTATATTTTGTTATATAATTAAAATAATACAGGTTGTGTGTTGTTCAATCAATTAGAATATCCTAACTTTTGGTTGTTGATTTAAATTGATTGACACTTGGATATTGGTCTTTGGTACCATCCAAGTTGTCTCTATTTGATTAAGACTCGCAAATTGTTTTTACTTGTGTCCAGTTGATTCTCTAGAAAGTAACTCGGAGTTGTCCATACAGATTGCTAATCGAAACATTGGGTGTGGTTGTTAGACCTCCGCTTTTTCAATTGGTATCAGAGTAGGAAAACACTTTCAAGACCTTACAAGACTGTGTTTGTATCGATCTGACTCTATGGACATGGGTGCTATCTCAATAAACGTACCACCAGTCTTCGATGGCTCTAATTACTTATGGTGGAAAATTGATATGCGAGCTTTTCTTCAAGCACGTGATTTTCGATCATGGGTATATGTTGTTAATGGCTATGATCCTCCCGTCGTGGCAGTTGGAAACGTAAACGTTCCAAAGAATATTGGTGAATACACCCCTGCCGAAATTCTTGATGCAAAGCAAAATTCAGACGGTTTGAATGCGATCATACATGCCATTACTCCAAATATTCAGCACCATGTGTCTAATTGCACTAAGTCGCAAGAAGCTTGGGATATCTTAGCAACCGTATTGGAAGGTAATACCAGTGAAAAAGAAGCTAGGCTTCAAACCTTAATTCCGATTAGGAAAACCTTCGTATGGCAGATGAAGAAACATTTGATGAGTTTAATCACAAAGTGTCCGAAATTGTTAATGCATCGTTTGCATCGGGTAAGACTATTCCTGAAAAGGACATTTTGATGAAAGTTCTCAGATCTCTGCCATCTAGATACGATTCTAAGAAGCATGCCATGATTGAGGGAAATAACCTTGATACTCTCTCCAGAAATACGTTGGTTGGAAAGCTTAAGATCTTTGATCATGAACATTCATCCAAATCTAAGGATGTTGCGTTCAAAGCACTGAAGGACACTAAATTATTTGATAAAAGTAAAAAAGTGTATGTCTCTGAAGATGATCACTCTGAGACAGATTCATCAGATGAAGATCTTGACAAATCAGTCTCGATGATCACAAGACAATTTAGGGATCTTCTGTTGAAGAGAAGTAAATGGTTCTCCAGAGATAAGCCTAAGGCATCAGTCAAACCTCATAATCGTGTTCCTCCTAAAAACAGGGATATTGATGAAACTGATGATGAGGATATGCCTTAGTGCTTTAAGTGTAAAGGTTTTGGTCATTTTGCAAATGAGTGCCCAAATCGGAGAAAATACACTGGGAACAAAGATCTTGCTGCAACTCTTGATGAAATGTCTGACAATTATGATTCTAATGAAGACGAGAAATCAAGTGTTGCACTTCTTGGTGAAAATATTTATTTTGATAATTGTATTTTTTTTTATAAGTCAAAAAATATATTGATATAAAAAATTATATACAAAGATAGTTCAATGAGAAAAGAGGCCACATCAGCCCCAAAAACTCAAGAGAAACTATTTAAATCGAAAATAAGAAACATTAGGTAATTCTATAGAAGTAAGAAAAGGAGGGCGAACCTCATAATTCATTCCTTCACCTTCACCAAAATTACAACCTCTTTTAGCCACACAATCCGCTTTAAAATTTGCTTCACCTTCACCTATTTTGATAATTGTAGAAATACACGTATCAATCTTGATATTCTTTCAGAAGAAAATCCAACAATTCTGGAAGAGGAAGTTGACCCAATCTTTGGAAACACTTTGCTTATAATGTCTCGGGTCCTAATATGTGCTTAGTCATGCACATTTCGAAAGCTTGATTTTTACCCAAATCGACGTGCTCATATTGTTCATTAAAGGGTCATGAACTCTCAAGGTGCTACAAGTTCAAACACCAACAAAGGCATGTCAACAAACTTCAACGAAGAGCAAATCATCTAGCAAGAAAGCTTAAACTTGCTCGAGAAGACATTGAGGTATGTAAGATTTTATCTTCGTCTAAGACCACTAGAGAAGAAATTATGGTCAAATAGTTTTGATAGACAGAGGTCTGTGGATTCCTCCCAAGAAGAAATTGGTGGACAAATTATTGTTCACCACAACACAACTTGATTTGTTTTTAATATTTTTACTCATGTGCCTGATCTAAAGAGACAATGATTTTGTACCTCTTAGGCTTTAGGAAAAGTTTTTCTTCTTTCTTTTCTTAGGTTTGTTAATTTTTGTCTATCAAACAAAAAGAAAGGGTATTATCGACAATTTCACTCTTCATAGGGTTGAGAGTTGGTCGTTTACGAACCTGTTAAAGGTTTGAACCCTACATTCCTTTTCCTTCTCTAAAACCTCTTTTTATCTCAAGACTACTTGTTGAGCTAATTGTGAATTCCTCTCAAAAACCCATACGTTCATGGACGCTCCAAGAATGATGTCTTCAGATGGAAAGGATGGTAATACGATTGCATAGCCATCTATCATGAAGGAAAAAGAATAATCTCCATTGCCTCCTATATTGAAAAGGAGAATAAGGAATGTGAGGAAGCCAAGAGCCGTTCCTTCAAACTCTAAGAAGTTTTCTGATGTTCTTGAAGTGATGAAGGAGTTGCGTAAGGAGATTCAACAAATAAAGGATTTTGTGTATAAGACTCACGAGATTCAGAAGGCCCTGGTTCTATAACAGCAACCTAGAAGGTTTATTGATATAAACTCCTACCTTAATGAACCTTATGTTCCAATGGCTGTTGACGACAAGGAGTTCGGGGACGATAAAGAATTCTTCAAAGGTCTTATAGCCTAGTAAATCTTCTATTTTTCTCTTTTGTTTAGTAGAATAACTAGTGTTTGGAATAGCCATTATTGTGATTACACATAGCTATGTCCAAATTTTGCATCTTCTTGTTCTTAAATTTATTGGTTTAAATTCTAAACTTGTTTGCAAGATGTTGGTTGTAGTATTAATCTTTATGGTTTTATATATTGCAATATTTTGATGGATATGTGTGTTTACGTCCGTGAACTTAATTGTCCCATATTTTGTTAAAAGTAAAGTCGGTCATGAATTGATATGCAAATATTGATAAAAGAATAAATAGACTTTTGGAAAAACACAAAAGTTAAGCCTATATTGTCAATTATTGATGTAAGATAGGTTAAAATCTTTTGTGATTCAAGGATTATGTCTATTGTGTGTCATTGTGAAAATAGTGATGGAAACATAGAATGTATTCTTGCTTATTCCACGGTATAAGGTCGATTCTCCGATCCACAAATTTTTGTGTAAAAACTATGTTGTTTCATGAAGTGTCTTATGTTGAGCACTAAAACAACAAAAGTTGACTGCTTTGTGATTAGCTTAGTTGTTGTACCATAAGGTACTTTATGTTGAACATGATTGAACTAAATTAATCATCTTGTGTGATTATTTAGTTATGACTCCGTAAGTTTTTCTCATGTTGAGCATGATTGACTGGGTTAGTTATTTTTATGATTAACTTAGTCATCGCTCCATAGATTTTCTTATGTGAGTATAAACAATTGAATTGATTACTTTTGTGATTAGTTTAATTATGTATCCCGGTTAGATTAATTATGAGTTCTCTTGTGAATAATCTAATCGAGTTATTAAGTCTCCATAAGTTTACTTGCGTCGAGCATATTTAGTCAAATTAATCTTGGTTTTCCTTGGTTAGTATGATTGAATATTTTGGATTCCAAATTCGTACTTGTATGTAATTTTTTGAGTCTAAAAAAATCCTTCTTTTCTCTTGAAATTAAGGTCGCTCTTGTTGTTACCTTGGGAATGACATTTTATGGGGGAGAGTTCTTTTGAACTTGTGCTTAATTTCCAAATCATTATGGGGAGTGCGGCTGTGGAATATTAGAGGGGTTATCTTGTATCTTTATGAACTCCTTGATGAATGCATTTAGCTTCGGATTTATGATTGCATCCAAACAAGATGATATACATTTACCTTTGGTCATGAAATGTCTCTTACGGAAATTTTATTAGGATTCCTCTCTTGTACCTTTGCCAATTTTATTGACAAAAAGGGGGAGAATTAATATGTAGTTCATACTACAAAAACATATGGTTTTTAGATCATTATGTAAGGGGGAGTGGTTTCCATGTGAGATGGAGTATTGACTAAGAGGGAGTGAAGTATCACCATAGTATTGTTTTTGAAGTTGTGATGCAATTGGACTTTGGCCTTGTGTAATAATACTATGACACTGTATAATAATGATTGAGAACTCTTGTTTTCTCATTGTTATAGCTACGGATTTTCATCAACGATGATAATAAAGTTACAACCTTTGGGATCATTGGACTACTTGGAAGTGACGAAGATTTCGAGTATTGATGAAAATTAAACATGTGGAATAGGATCTACAAAGTTTATTTATATATTTTTTATTCCATATGTATTAATAGTTTTTCCACTAAAATTGACAAAGGGGGAGATTGTTAGAGCATTGCTCGGTCGAACTCGTATGCGTTGCTATCTCTAGCATGTTTGTCAATATTAGTGATCAATACTATACAGTCTTTGATTTCTAGTCTACTATAGCTAAGGTCTCGGACTAGGATAGAAAGTGTAGTTGAGCTCAAAAATTCCATGGAGATCATCATACAAGACGAAGGACTACTCAATATACCAGTGGATCTTCATCGACTAAAAGGTATGTGGAGACTTGAACTTATCTATCACTCAAAAGTCTATCTATTCTATCTCCTATCTTGAGATAAAATTTTTATTACTATATAGATTAAGATTATACACATATGTCATTTTGAGCTGAGTATATCTCGCTTATCTATTTCTCGAAATATGTGTTGGTAAAGCTTTCGCTTTTGCCAAGTTTATCTTTACCTAGTGAAGAAAGTCATTTTATGTTTCAATCATTTTGGAAATCGCTCTGACAAAAAATAGTTTGTGAATAACAACTATATAACGCCCTCTGAGAATGTTTCAATGATTGAAATGAGAGTTTAGACAATATAACCATTGAGAGGATATAAGCATTGTTGTGGTAACACATATATGTATAAGTCCTTATTGCTTGAACCGAAGTTTGCGAACTTTGTTGATCAAGTGAAACCGGAACGTGAACCATCAACTCAGTCTGCGAGATGACGTAGTTCTCGAACCCGAGAATTTCTGCTGGAGTTGTAGCTCGGTTTCAGTCCGCGAATTGAGGGAAGTTCTCGACCAGATAATTTCTGCTGGATTTTGTAAACTCCAACCAGTTGACTTGAGTCCGCGAACCCAGTTCGCGAACTTGAGTAGGTTATGTCTAAAAACGATGTTTGTGAATTTATCTTAATAATCTAAGGAATGCTATTGCAAACAGTGGCTTTATAGTTCATGAATCGATTCAAGTGAATCACATCGTTTTTGCATCAATTGTGTCTTTTGTAGTACATGGGATCTCTTAGCAATTGAACAACTCTCTAATTAGTCATTTGGACTAGTTATGGTGAAGAAGAATATGGTTGATATGAAAGTTATCATTTGGATAACCTTTTGGTTAACTAGTGTTGAACCAACTAATGTACAAGTTTGGGTACGGTTACACAAACCCAAAATCGTCAAGTACATGTGTGTATAACAAACTAAGTTTTCGATCTAACGGTTGATAAATATTAGCTTGTATCTAATCAGGTTTTCATCTAACGGTGAATATTGAATGCTTTGTTACCAAGCTAACATTGATAGCAAATCCTGATTTGAAAGACTATATAAGGGAGAACTCTAGCAACTGGGAAACCTAATCCCCACACATTCTTTGTGATACTAGTTTGATAAGATATAGTCGATTCTCCTTTAACCTTTGGTTTTCTTCTTCTAAAACCAGGTTAACGACTTAAAGACTTCATTGGGATTGTGAAGCCAGACCGATACTACTTTTATCGTAGTTGTGTGATCTAATCTTGCTGTTTCTATCGTACGAGTACAATTATATTAATTGGCTTGAGATTTCTATCTCCGATAGGCAAGATATAAAAGTAATCACAAACATCTTCATCCCATCGTTTGTGATTCCACAATATATTTTTTCGCTGCGTCGATTAAGACTATTGTGAGGTGATTGATAAAACTGAGTTGTTCTTCGGGAATATAAGTCTGGTTTTATTGATTGGTTCATGTTCACCTTGATTTATCAAAAGACGGAACAAAACTCATAGGTTTATTCGTGGGAGACCAATTTATCTATCTTGTAGACTTTTCTGTGTGAGACAAATTTGTTTGCTAAAGTCTTCGACTTTGGGTCGTAGAAACTCTTGGTTATGGGTAAAATCGGCTAATGGAAACAAGTGCGTAGTATCCTGCTGAGATCATAGGCGTAGGAGCATAATTGTACCTTAGATCAGTGTGAGATTGATTGGGGTTCAACTACATTCCAGACCAAAGTTAATTTGGAGTAAGCTAGTGTCTGTAGGGGCTTAATACAGTATATGTTTAATCTGGACTAGGTCCCGGGGTTTTTCTGCATTTTCGGTTTCCTTGTTAACAAAATTCTGGTATATGTGTTATTTCTTTTCCGCATTATATTTTGTTATATAATTAAAATAATACAGGTTGTGTGTTGTTCAATCAATTAGAATATCCGAACTTTTTGGTTGTTGATTTAAATTGATTGACACTTGGATATTGGTCTTTGGTACCATCCAAGTTGTCTCTATTTGATTAAGACTCGCAAATTGTTTTTACTTGTGTCCAGTTGATTCTCTAGAAAGTAACTCGGAGTTGTCCATACAGATTGCTAATCGAAATATTGGGTGTGGTTGTTAGACCTCCGCTTTTTCAATTGGTATCAGAATAGGAAAACACTTTCAAGACCTTACAAGACTGTGTTTGTATCGATCTGACTCTATGGACATGGGTGCTATCTCAATAAACGTACCACCAGTCTTCGATGGCTCTAATTACTTATGGTGGAAAATTGATATGCGATATTTTCTTCAAGCACGTGATTTTCGATCATGGGTATATGTTGTTAATGGCTATGATCCTCCCGTCGTGGCAGTTGGAAACGTAAACGTTCCAAAGAATATTGGTGAATACACCCCTGCCGAAATTCTTGATGCAAAGCAAAATTCAGACGGTTTGAATGCGATCATACATGCCATTACTCCAAATATTCAGCACCATGTGTCTAATTGCACTAAGTCGCAAGAAGCTTGGGATATCTTAGCAACCGTATTGGAAGGTAATACCAGTGAAAAAGAAGCTAGGCTTCAAACCTTAATTCCGATTGGGAAAACCTTCGTATGGCAGATGAAGAAACATTTGATGAGTTTAATCACAAAGTGTCCGAAATTGTTAATGCATCGTTTGCATCGGGTAAGACTATTCCTGAAAAGGACATTTTGATGAAAGTTCTCAGATCTCTGCCATCTAGATACGATTCTAAGAAGCATGCCATGATTGAGGGAAATAATCTTGATACTCTCTCCAGAAATACGTTGGTTGGAAAGCTTAAGATCTTTGATCATGAACATTCATCCAAGTCTAAGGATGTTGCGTTCAAAGCACTGAAGGACACTAAATTACTTGATAAAAGTAAAAAAGTGTATGTCTCTGAAGATGATCACTCTGAGACAGATTCATCAGATGAAGATCTTGACAAATCAGTCTCGATGATCACAAGAAAATTTAGGGATCTTCTGTTGAAGAGAAGTAAATGGTTCTCCAGAGATAAGCCTAAGGCATCAGTCAAACCTCATAATCGTGTTCCTCCTAAAAACAGGGATATTGATGAAACTGATGATGAGGATATGCCTTAGTGCTTTAAGTGTAAAGGTTTTGGTCATTTTGCAAATGAGTGCCCAAATCGGAGAAAATACACTGGGAACAAAGATCTTGCTGCAACTCTTGATGAAATGTCTGACAATTATGATTCTAATGAAGACGAGAAATCAAGTGTTGCACTTCTTGGTGAAAATATTTATTTTGATAATTGTATTTTTTTTTATAAGTCAAAAAATATATTGATATAAAAAATTATATACAAAGATAGTTCAATGAGAAAAGAGGCCACATCAGCCCCAAAAACTCAAGAGAAACTATTTAAATCGAAAATAAGAAACATTAGGTAATTCTATAGAAGTAAGAAAAGGAGGGCGAACCTCATAATTCATTCCTTCACCTTCACCAAAATTACAACCTCTTTTAGCCACACAATCCGCTGCAAAATTTGCTTCACCTTCACCTATTTTGATAATTGTAGAAATACACGTATCAATCTTGATATTCTTTCAGAAGAAAATCCAACAATTCTGGAAGAGGAAGTTGACCCAATCTTTGGAAACACTGCTTATAATGTCTCAGGTCCTAATATGTGCTTAGCTGCGTGCACATTTCAGAAGCCTGATTTTTACCCAAATCTGACGTGCTCATATTGTTCATTAAAGGGTCATGAACTCTCAAGGTGCTACAAGTTCAAACACCAACAAAGGCATGTCAACAAACTTCAACGAAGAGCAAATCATCTAGCAAGAAAGCTTAAACTTGCTCAGAAGACCGCTGAGGTATGTAAGATTTTATCTTCGTCTAAGACCACTAGAGAAGAAATTATGGTCAAATAGTTTTGATAGACAGAGGTCTGTGGATTCCTCCCAAGAAGAAATTGGTGGACAAATTATTGTTCACCACAACACAACTTGATTTGTTTTTAATATTTTTACTCATGTGCCTGATCTAAAGAGACAATGATTTTGTACCTCTTAGGCTTTAGGAAAAGTTTTTCTTCTTTCTTTTCTTAGGTTTGTTAATTTTTGTCTATCAAACAAAAAGAAAGGGTATTATCGACAATTTCACTCTTCATAGGGTTGAGAGTTGGTCGTTTACGAACCTGTTAAAGGTTTCGAACCCTACATTCCTTTTCCTTCTCTAAAACCTCTTTTTATCTCAAGACTACTTGTTGAGCTAATTGTGAATTCCTCTCAAAAACCCATACGTTCATGGACGCTCCAAGAATGATGTCTTCAGATGGAAAGGATGGTAATACGATTGCATAGCCATCTATCATGAAGGAAAAAGAATAATCTCCATTGCCTCCTATATTGAAAAGGAGAATAAGGAATGTGAGGAAGCCAAGAGCCGTTCCTTCAAACTCTAAGAAGTTTTCTGATGTTCTTGAAGTGATGAAGGAGTTGCGTAAGGAGATTCAACAAATAAAGGATTTTGTGTATAAGAATCACGAGATTCAGAAGGCCCTGGTTCTATAACAGCAACCTAGAAGGTTTATTGATATAAACTCCTACCTTAATGAACCTTATGTTCCAATGGCTGTTGACGACAAGGAGTTCGGGGACGATAAAGAATTCTTCAAAGGTCTTATAGCCTAGTAAATCTTCTATTTTTCTCTTTTGTTTAGTAGAATAACTAGTGTTTGGAATAGCCATTATTGTGATTACACATAGCTATGTCCAAATTTTGCATCTTCTTGTTCTTAAATTTATTGGTTTAAATTCTAAACTTGTTTGCAAGATGTTGGTTGTAGTATTAATCTTTATGGTTTTATATATTGCAATATTTTGATGGATATGTGTGTTTACGTCCGTGAACTTAATTGTCCCATATTTTGTTAAAAGTAAAGTCGGTCATGAATTGATATGCAAATATTGATAAAAGAATAAATAGACTTTTGGAAAAACACAAAAGTTAAGCCTATATTGTCAATTATTGATGTAAGATAGGTTAAAATCTTTTGTGATTCAAGGATTATGTCTATTGTGTGTCATTGTGAAAATAGTGATGGAAACATAGAATGTATTCTTGCTTATTCCACGGTATAAGGTCGATTCTCCGATCCACAAATTTTTGTGTAAAAACTATGTTGTTTCATGAAGTGTCTTATGTTGAGCACTAAAACAACAAAAGTTGACTGCTTTGTGATTAGCTTAGTTGTTGTACCATAAGGTACTTTATGTTGAACATGATTGAACTAAATTAATCATCTTGTGTGATTATTTAGTTATGACTCCGTAAGGTTTTTCTCATGTTGAGCATGATTGACTGGGTTAGTTATTTTTATGATTAACTTAGTCATCGCTCCATAGTTTTCTTATGTGAGTATAAACAATTGAATTGATTACTTTTGTGATTAGTTTAATTATGTATTCTGGTTAGATTAATTATGAGTTCTCTTGTGAATAATCTAATCGAGTTATTAAGTCTCCATAAGTTTACTTGCGTCGAGCATATTTAGTCAAATTAATCTTGGTTTTCCTTGGTTAGTATGATTGAATATTTTGGATTCCAAATTCGTACTTGTATGTAATTTTTTGAGTCTAAAAAAATCCTTCTTTTCTCTTGAAATTAAGGTCGCTCTTGTTGTTACCTTGGGAATGACATTTTATGGGGGAGAGTTCTTTTGAACTTGTGCTTAATTTCCAAATCATTATGGGGAGTGCGGCTGTGGAATATTAGAGGGGTTATCTTGTATCTTTATGAACTCCTTGATGAATGCATTTAGCTTCGGATTTATGATTGCATCCAAACAATATGATATACATTTACCTTTGGTCATGAAATGTCTCTTACGGAAATTTTATTAGGATTCCTCTCTTGTACCTTTGCCAATTTTATTGACAAAAAGGGGGAGAATTAATATGTAGTTCATACTACAAAAACATATGGTTTTTAGATCATTATGTAAGGGGGAGTGGTTTCCATGTGAGATGGAGTATTGACTAAGAGGGAGTGAAGTATCACCATAGTATTGTTTTTGAAGTTGTGATGCAATTGGACTTTGGCCTTGTGTAATAATACTATGACACTGTATAATAATGATTGAGAACTCTTGTTTTCTCATTGTTATAGCTACGGATTTTCATCAACGATGATAATAAAGTTACAACCTTTGGGATCATTGGACTACTTGGAAGTGACGAAGATTTCGAGTATTGATGAAAATTAAACATGTGGAATAGGATCTACAAAGTTTATTTATATATTTTTTATTCCATATGTATTAATAGTTTTGCCACTAAAATTGACAAAGGGGAGATTGTTAGAGCATTGCTCGGTCGAACTCGTATGAGTTGCTATCTCTAGCATGTTTGTCAATATTAGTGATCAATACTATACAGTCTTTGATTTCTAGTCTACTATAGCTAAGGTCTCGGACTAGGATAGAAAGTGTAGTTGAGCTCAAAAATTCCATGGAGATCATCATACAAGACGAAGGACTACTCAATATACCAGTGGATCTTCATCGACTAAAAGGTATGTGGAGACTTGAACTTATCTATCACTCAAAAGTCTATCTATTCTATCTCCTATCTTGAGATAAAATTTTTATTACTATATAGATTAAGATTATACACATATGTCATTTTGAGCTGAGTATATCTCGCTTATCTATTTCTCGAAATATGTGTTGGTAAAGCTTTCGCTTTTGCCAAGTTTATCTTTACCTAGTGAAGAAAGTCATTTTATGTTTCAATCATTTTGGAAATCGCTCTGACAAAAAATAGTTTGTGAATAACAACTATATAACGCCCTCTGAGAATGTTTCAATGATTGAAATGAGAGTTTAGACAATATAACCATCAGAGGATATAAGCATTGTTGTGGTAACACATATATGTATAAGTCCTTATTGCTTGAACCGAAGTTTGCGAACTTTGTTGATCAAGTGAAACCGGAACGTGAACCATCAACTCAGTCTGCGAGATGACGTAGTTCTCGAACCCGAGAATTTCTGCTGGAGTTGTAGCTCGGTTTCAGTCCGCGAACTCAGTCCGCGAATTGAGGGAAGTTCTCGACCAGATAATTTCTGCTGGATTTTGTAAACTCCAACCAGTTGACTTGAGTCCGCGAACCCAGTTCGCGAACTTGAGTAGGTTATGTGTAAAAACGATGTTTGTGAATTTATCTTAATAATCTAAGGAATGCTATTGCAAACAGTGGCTTTATAGTTCATGAATCGATTCAAGTGAATCACATCGTTTTTGCATCAATTGTGTCTTTTGTAGTACATGGGATCTCTTAGCAATTGAACAACTCTCTAATTAGTCATTTGGACTAGTTATGGTGAAGAAGAATATGGTTGATATGAAAGTTATCATTTGGATAACCTTTTGGTTAACTAGTGTTGAACCAACTAATGTACAAGTTTGGGTACGGTTACACAAACCCAAAATCGTCAAGTACATGTGTGTATAACAAACTAAGTTTTCGATCTAACGGTTGATAAATATTAGCTTGTATCTATTCAGGTTTTCATCTAACGGTGAATATTGAATGCTTTGTTACCAAGCTAACATTGATTGCAAACCCTGATTTGAAAGACTATATAAGGGAGAACTCTAGCAACTGGGAAACCTAATCCCCACACATTATGTGTGGTACTAGTTTGCTAAGCTAGAGTCGATTATCCTTTAACCTTTGGTTTTCTTCTTCTAAAACCAGGTTAACGACTTAAAGACTTCATTGGGATTGTGAAGCCAGACCGATACTACTTTTATCGTAGTTGTGTGATCTGATCTTGCTGTTTCTATCGTACGAGTACAATTATATTAATTGGCTTGAGATTTCTATCTCCGATAGGCAAGATATAAAAGTAATCACAAATATCTTCGTCTCATCGTTTGTGATTCCACAATATATTTTTTTCGCTGCGTCGATTAAGACTATTGTGAGGTGATTGATAAATCTGAGCTGTTCTTCGGGAGTATAAGTCTGGTTTTATTGATTGGTTCCTGTTCACTTTGATTTATCAAAAGACGGAACAAAACTCATAGGTTTATCCATGGGAGACGAATTTATCTATCTTGTAGACTTTTTTTTTCTTCTGTGAGACAGATTTGTTTGCTAAAGTCTTCGACTTTGGGTCATAACAACTCTTGGTTGTGGGTGAGATCAGCTAAGGGAATCAAGTGTGCAGTATCCTGCTGGGATCAGAGGCGTAGGAGCATAACTGTACCTTGGATCAGTGTGAGATTGAATGGGGTTCATCTACAGTCCAGACCGAAGTTAATTTGGAGTAGGTTGTTGTGTCTCTAGCGGCTTAATACAGTGTATGTTTAATCTTAACTAGGTCCCGGGGTTTTTCTGCATTTGCGGTTTCCTTGTTAACAAAATTATGGTGTCTGTGTTATTTCTTTTCCGCATTATATTTTTATATAATTGAAATAATACAGGTTGTGCGTTGTTTAATCAATTAAAATATCCAACCTTTTTGGTTGTTGATTTAAATTGATTGACACTTGGATATTGGTCTTTGGTACCATCCAAGTTATCTCTCTTTGATTAAGACTCGGAGATTATTTTTGCTTGAGTAAATCAAATCGAGAGATTGAGATAATAACTCCTTGAGATATTTTCTATTTGATTGAGTCTAGTTGATTCTCTAGAAAGTAACTCGGAGTTGTCCATACAGATTGCTAATCGAAATATTGGGTGTGGTTGTTAGATTCCCGTTTTTTCAGTTTATACTTTTTTTATTTTTTTTGTAATTGAACTTTGGTACTGTCTATTAGGTGGGAAAACAGATTTCTCGAACTAGTTGCATGCACTAAGTTGAGATGCAGACCTCAAACTTGTCACATTGTAAGTCCTCGAACTTTCACATAGTTGATCATATGTCAGCGGGCGGTTTCATATCAGGGTGACCACCAATATGTTCCTGAACCGGGAACTCTACGGAATTAGGCGGTAATGAAAGCTTACTCCTGTATATTTCCCGATGTCTTGAATTTGAATACGAATAAAGAATTACTAACCAAAAGTCTAGAATTAATGCTTAAGAAAGACTCAAATATTGGATCAAAAGGTTTTGATGGAGGAAATAGCTTATTCTTTGTAGCAGTTGTGTGTCAAGCTGCGGTGCGGGATGACATCTTGCCTACGGTGGGTCTTGGCTGCTGCGAGACGTGAGAGGTATTTTGTTCTTTGATATATGCTCCCCGAATAGTAGAGCTTGAGTTGTTGCAGAGCATGGCGTGCTTTTTACTACGTATTGATCGAAAAGTTGGAATGCATACAAACTTGGTGATGTTGTGTATTCAAAAGTGCATAGGATTTGAGGTGTTAATTAGGCCTCATCATGGGACTCTGTCTTGTATCAGCGGGTTCTTAGGTTTCTTTGATTTCCTTACGGCCAGCAAGTATAAAACCTCCTTATCAAATTTTGTCGTTGACAAAAAGGGGTAATCATGACTTAGCCAACATCTAACAGTGGTTGAAAAGGCTTAAGAATTCCCTTAAGACTTCATTGTTTGTCTCGAGAAATTGAGCACGCTCGACCCCAAATTTGTTGGGGGCACAGATTGGGTTATTATTCATACCATTAACTACGAGTATCTTCTGTAAATGTACTGACCTTGTGCCATTCTTGACCCTTAATTAATGCTTTAGTGGAAGTCGCACAGATTTCTTCTGAATCTTTTTGTGATGCTGCTTGGCAGAAGCTTTGTTTGGAACCATTATTATTGCAGTTAGAAAAATGTGTGCTTCTCCGCATTGAACATGTGTTGTTAGTAGCAAGAAAGATAGTTACATCATGCCATGAAACTGGGTCCACAACATCAATATACGTAACTAATTGATAAAATAAGATGATCACTTTATGTAACGATAGTTCTAATGGCCAAGATGTGTGAGGGTATGAATTACTAAGGTGTAAAGTCACCATTAATACTATTTGGATTAATACTGAGGGGTCATAGTACTGTTTAGATTTTCATGTCAGTACACTTGCGGATTTAAGCACCAAGACTATCTAATTATCCTACATATCTATACGTATGTGTAGGCCATCATGTTTATAACGAAAATAAGTAAAAGGATAAAAGAGATGTAAATCCAGTTTGAACGTGATGGAGGAGATAAGTGGCCTTTGTTTATTGTATGCATACCCAGGTTAATCCCGTTTTTATTTGATCTCTTAACATTTTTAAAGTAACGATTACCACTTCATGGTTGCCAGGCTTTGCTCCAAAATTTCGTCTCTCCGTCTGTGTTACTCCTTACACCATTCGCAATACGAACGATACTCTTTTGATTTGATCTTGGTTCACGCTTTCTTCAAAGTTGTTTCAAGTTTCTTTATCATGCTCCTAATAGAATCAAGCCCCACTTTAAGGACCTCTTTTCTTTTAGCAGATCTATGTAACCATTAAGAATTTCTTTGCTCAGACCATATGTAACCATTAGGAACTATTCAACCGAATTTGCTAATTTTTATTGGTAGAACACGATCTATTTTCTCGTTTCCCCTTAGTTGGCGCCAATGTTAGTACCCAAAATTACTTTTAGGCACCAAACACAATTGATTGATGATGATGATGATGTGAAATTTGGGTTCTAAAACGTAAAGATAAATTGAAGAGACAAGAATTTAACGTGGTTCAGCGAGTTATGTCTACATCCATGGATAATCCCCGTAGGGAGAAATATTTTATTGATGAGCATTACAATGGTTTTCTCCATCTTTCAAAAGCTTAGCCTCTTTTGGGCGTGCTCTCGTATATTTATACAGCTGTATAGACTTGTCTGTCAAGAAATCTGGAATATTCTAGAACTTTCTTCTAGGGTTTCATGAATAGACCAATGGAAACGGGCCGCTGGATATGGGTCAACAAACTGGACGAATATATACAGGCTGCTAGGCTTGGGACGACAGATAGTTTCCGCTAATAGCGATGTAGTTAGCCCGTATTGGTACCCAAATATTATGGTACAAACAATAGCGTTGGCTAATAAACCTAGAAATCATGTACCAAAAACCCACATAAAATCAGCTAGAAGGCAAAGCCTTATCCAGGTAGAAGGTTGATCATTGCACATCCCACACATCCAGAGTTTACTATGCAAACCTGCTGCTAATTTAAAAGACACAGATAAATATTCAAAATAAGTTCTTCTACAGTAAGCCTAGATAATAATCTTTTTTAAACTGATCTTTACAATAGATAAAGCAATAATCAGTTAGCCAATACAAACATATTCACAATTGTTTTTACCATTGAATAATATGTGAACTAAGTTTTTTGTTGATGGAAATCTGGAAACATCTTTAGTCTATGCGACCATGTTATAATTAAACACCATATATATGTGGAGTGATAAATACCTCAGTGTGGAAACATCTCCAATCTACACTAATTCATGTTATAATTAAATACCATACTTATGTGAGCCATACCTTAATGAGTTCTCACTTAAAGTCTTCTGGTTTCAAAATGGAAAGCTATCCAAACAACTCATAATTTGTCATTAAATATTTCTAATCACATGATTTTGTGTCATCTGCTGGAATCGAACCCACAACTACATGGTTGTAAACCATTTGCTCTACCAATTGAGCTAAGACAACAAGTAGCACTACCTTAAAACTCTAAATTTCATGACGAACACGATACTTATTACCTTTTAGAAATTCTGGCTTGGAATATATGCATAAAAATTAGAACCTGAACATTTCCGCATCTTAAAGTCAAATTATCATTATGGGAAAGTTCCACCATGCCCAGGCTGTATTATCTACATCTGCAATTGATATAGTTTTCAAATGGTGTAAGCATATATAATTGTTACAGAACTTACTCATGAAACATCAGTGGAAGTACCTACCGATGATGTTCCGTGATAAACCACCTTGTGTAGCTCCAAAACTTGATTGGAATAATGTGCATTCGAGAACACCTCCTTTGAAGTATGCAAAATCCTTTGGATTTCAGTTTGACATAATGTTTTTTAATTTACTAATATCATTCCATTTTAGTACTCAAACATAAATCATCATAAACCAAATATACGAATAAAAGAAAATATTTATAGAGACCGAAGAAAAAAAATGAAATCTATTAAATTTGAGGTAAAAAACAATTCCTGAATAAGTTCTAAAAGCCTTGGAAAAGTGATTATTATTCAGTTGTTTAGTGGATATGCTTCCATGCACCAATTAAACAGAGTATAAAAACTAATCCTCAGCACAACCTCAAGCAAACACCGAATGGTTGATAAGCCTAACAACCCAAGTATTTCAAACAATATCACCTAGAGATGGTAGTAATAGAAATATCATGCAGATTGCAAAAGAAAAGGAAAGGTGCAGTGATGAGCCTTGGTAGTAGTGGTGGTGCCTCTAACCGAATTTGGAAGAGATAATGGATCAAACTAAAAACATCAACTTGAACCAATAATCAAACAAAGCCAAAAAGAAGAAAGGGAAAAAAAACTTAAAAATAAATTTATAGGCTTTTTATATATTTACCTTCTTCTATTCTCATACATCTTCTTTCTTATATTACCTAAATCACAAAATAAAAAATCTTAAATCACAAAACAATAAACCATGTAAATACAGAAACATAAAAACCTAGAGCACACAGAGCAAAGAAGAATCACAAAAATAAAAACTGAGAATCAAATATTGAGGGTTTCTCCGCGAGAGGAGAAGGGGTGCACTGGTATAAAAAGAAAGCGGATAAAAAACAAATTCAATGTTTCTAGATTTATAAGAACATGCAATAGAACTATAGAAGTGATCAGAAATAGAATAAACCTCCATATTACACCTAGTAGAATGAATTAATTTGTCAGATCTCACTTGAACATGTTTATAAAAGGAGCTGAAAAGCATTTACCATTTATAAATTGAAAGTAGTAATATGAATATAACCTCACACACCAAAACGAAATTTTGTACTACAAAAACAGTTTCATGATTAGGGAGTACCAAAAGAATCAATTTAGAATAGTTCACTAACTAAAACTTGGTCCATCAATGACAAACTAATTTCAGCAGCCAACAAAGGACATAACTTGCATCTACCTAAGTGGTGAGCGGCAGAACTTCCATTCTCAGGAATTTCTTAGTTAACCACTTCTCATTTTATTTTTTATATTTTTGTACAATTCAAATTCCAATATGTAAACATATATTTCTACAAAAACAGTTTCATGATTAGGGAGTACCAAAAAAATCAAATAAAAACAGTTTACAAACTACAAACTTAGTCCATTAATGGCAAACTAATTTCAGCTTACCAACAAAGGACAAAACTTCCATCTACCAAAGTGGTGAGCGGCAGAACTTCCATTCTCAGGAATTTCTTAGTTAACCCCTTCTCATTTTATTTTTTATATTTTTGTACAATTTTGAATTCCCATATTATAACATATACTCCTAGTTTTGGGCAACACAACATTTTTCCCACGTAACTAAAAACTTCTTTTCTTCGAACACATAGAATTAGTTTAACATACCTAGATAGTTTGAGCTAGGATTACTAAATTAAATGTTATCAAATAGATGACTAAACAATACCTAGTGATCTATGGATTACATCGTGTACTGTTAGGTAACTAACAACAACCATTATAGGATCCATGGACTAAGAGATACATTAAAACACTATTGGACCTTTATATATCCATGACGTAGATAATTTCCAAGCTAGATACACTACTGTTGATGGTGATTTTTAGTATAGGGCAAAAACTGTAAAAGTCTATCTACCTGACCCGGCATTAGATGTAGTAGATATTGATATGTTTATATTCCGCAGGGAATTTGGAGAATATATCAAAATCTGATGAGTGCCTATGTCTCTCCTCATATTATGTTGAAACTCAAGATCCTAGATGAATTGTTCACTAGTATAGAGCCTAATGAGTATATAATCTCCTAGCTGCGTTACTCACTAATGTCGGAGCATGCTGAGTATTTTTCCTATGCTATGTTCCCCTGCAGAACCCTTAATATTGATATGGCAAGACAATTTGTGTTCACTCGCAGCAGAGTAGCACGAATTTCCAAGTATCAAGGTTAAGGTCCTTGCATAAAAGTACTCAATCGGAAAGAATACTGCTCTCTGGCAATAAACTTAAAGAACTTTGTGTCAACACACAGAATTCAATCAATTTTGTAATAATTCACAAGATTCGAATATTAACCTGATTTGCAAAATTAGGGTTTTGCGCCTTGCGCAATATAATAGACATTGCCTGTCGAAATTAAGCCTAGGCGAACTAGGAAATTAATCCACCATGGATTAGTAGGTGCAAAATCCTACCAAAATTCAGAAAACAAGGCATAAAGGAGCCGCGGAATAGGAGCAACAACAAAGGGAGGTGTGTCCATGTCATAGGCCAGCCGGCGCCACTTGCAAGTGGCCATACCCCATGTTGCTCGACTGGCCCTATTTCCCATCGACCAATCAGGTCGCCTTAAACCCGCCACACACACATCAGTCGTGGCTGGGCCCATACTTTCCAGCCCTATTTCCCATCGACCAATCAGGTTTCTTTAAATCTGCCACACGCACACCAGAAGTGTGGCCAGACCCATGCTTGGCCGACCCCCTCTTTTAATCGACCAATTAGGTCGCTCTAAACCTGCCATAGTATTGAAATAGGAAAAATTACGCCAGATGGTCACAATGCCAAATTTCCTTTCCAAAGTCGCGCTAATACGCTAATTGGCATGCCAAACATGCCAAACTTGCCACAGAAGCATGTCGAACGTGGCAACGTACCATAAATAGCGCGCCGACGTGCTAACTCACTTCTTGTTCATGGCCAAACGCCATAACATATTCCAATTAGGGTATTCCATACACGGTTCTTCCTTAGTGGCATTGGTCGAAACCCTAATTTCTAGCCGTGGCCCAATTACGCCACTTTGGCCCTACAACTTGCCACAAGCCATGTGGGACCCGACAAACCCTAAAAATGGCGCCATTCTATAACCACCCGTGGCCATCCTTGCATCTGTAGTTATTCCCATATTATGGCCTTCCATAATTCCTTTAATGTGGCCATGACACCGATTGCATAAAACGCCACTGTGATGCAGCCATGCCACACGCGCTAATTAAGGTTTCGATATGCCAAACCCTAATTTAACTAAAGTTTCTATGCCAACTAGGCCAAGTAAGTCTCCTAAGGCCTTGAGTTTGATGTAACAACAGGGCCAATGTTGCCGGAGCCATATTAGGGTCTAAAACCAATATGCCAAAATAGCTGCCATGGATATGCCAAGCGCCGCTATGCCACTACGCCATTGGAATTTGTCAATGACGCTACTGTGCTACCATCAGGCGCCAAAAAGATGTGGCCATAATCAATGGCCACCCTTTCTCGTGAGTTGCAATCTCAGCCATCCAAATTCGTCAAGGAATTGACAGGCCCGTGGCAAGGCTTATGCGACCAGCCAAGACAATACTAATAGCATCACATGCTATTTTTCGGTGGAAGTCTCTTGACTGTGACTTGCTGCACGTTTTCCACGAAAACACTCGAGATATCAAACATGTCACAAACTGGGGATTACTCATCAGGGTATTGGTCTGGCGGTTTACATCGTTGTTGATAGGGTTAAAATTATAAAACCTTGCATCTGATGTGACGTCATTGTGTAACAAAACGGAGCCCAAGTGTTAGCCTCTCCGCTGGCATATTTATTGAGCCGCTCAATATATTTACATGAAATTTATCCAGACCGGCGCATGTAGCAACCATCCAAGATGTTCTGTAAATTTCGGCGCCTTGCGTTTAATATAAGTTTCTCTGAATGCTTTGTATGCTATGTTCTACGGCTGAACCCTTAATGTTGATATGGCATGACAATTTGTGTTCACTCGCAGCAGAGTAACACGAAATTCCAAATATCAAGGATAAGATCTTTGCATAAAGTATTCAATCAGAAAGCATGCTGCTCTCTGGCAATGAATTTAAAGAACTCTGTGCTAACACATAAGATTCAATCAATTACTTTTGCGCCTTGCGTAATATACCAGACCTTACTTGTTGAAATTAAGGCTAGGGAAACTAGGAAATTAATCCTCCATGGATTAGTAGAGGAAAATGTAGTTGCAGAATAACCTACAACTACACCCTCAATAGAATTAGTAAAAACTCAAGAAGTTCTTGATGATGAATAACAATTTTCTTATTAATGTTCTCAATTGATCACAAAGAAGTATCTAAATGGAATTAGAATAGTTACAACTTTCTCTATTCTCTTTCCTAAAATATTTTCTAACACTCACTAAAATAACCTCTCTAATTTTTACATTTGAACTCCTATTTATAGTAAAACTTTATACAGCTGTACATGGGTTACGAAGTATCGCAACTTATACTCGCAAAATTACTCCATCCTCGCAAAACTTCATATTTCTCTGCGCTTCTTCTATCATCATAACATTTTATAACTCTTTTCTCCTGATACTCGTGAACTATTATCTTGCGATATTCAGTACCTACATCTTGCCTCTTCTCATGTCAATTCTACGAAGAAGAAATGATCGTGAGAACATAACCGTTACTTAGTCTTTTGAAATTTTGACACGTCTTTTGTAACCGTTCTCTTTTAGTTATTCCCTTATATAACTCCTTTATATTCTCTTCCTTTTCTTTTTCTTATTTCCGCAATTCTATCTTCTACTCATATTCTCTATCACTATTTTCTCTGCAATTTTTTTCTTCTACTGTATCTTCATGAGTTCTCCAAGGTAATTTCCCTCTATCTCTGCGTATTTCATTTGTTCTCCTCTTTAATTTCTGTATAATTTGTTATCTTATTTTGGTTTATTTCAGCAAAATAACTTCTCAGATGAAATCTCAACTAAAGAATCCAAGCCTTAATCCACGAAGAAGAAAATCTGAGAATCAAAAGGTAGTTAAAATACTCTGTCTTCTTTCCTGAACAATATATTGTTGCCTCAGTTTTTAATCTATATTTTGATTCGCAGGTTGACGAAAAACCAAATCCAAGCAAGTGATCTCGAATAACTAAACCCACACCATTAATTCCGATTGATGATTTCCTTCCTGAAGTTGATAAGGAATTTTCCTCTCCTCCTCGTGAAAATGCTTCTTCACATACTCCCCGCCTCTACTCCATTACCTGCTTTTCAATCTCCTATCAATGTCAATTTATCAACACTTCTTCAAGACCAACCCTCTCAAAATATTTCTTCAACTTCTTCTTTTGAAAAACAACCCTCGCAAAATATTTGTTCAACTTCTTCTTTAGAAAAACCTGTATTGTCCTCAAATCCTTTGAGTGCTATTTCTCCAGACAATTTGCAGCTTGCTCTTATTCCTTCAAATTCTTCTCCTCTTCCTCAAGAAATTCGAGATGGAATTTATTCAACTTTCCGAATGTTATCTGAGGTTTTGACCAATATCACAAATCTACTAACGTCCGTTCGCAATATGAATTTTGCGAAGTTCTGAATAATTTCGTCAATCCAGACATTTCTTCTTCACGTCAATCCTTGGAAAAAGAAATTGAATTTCTTCGCCAATCTTTGAAAGCTTCTCAAGAAGAATGCGAGGATATTCGTAAAGAAAATCATCATCTTCAGAATAATTCTCTGGACTGTGCGATTCTTCGCAAAAGAAATGATGAACTGAAAGGTATGATTACCATCTTCATATTTTCTCTTTTATTTAATTATATTCTTCATATGATTGAAACATCCATTAAAACCCATTCCCCTTTATAAAATCCATCCAGAAATGTAGAAGATTGGTACTTCACCATGAATCAGATGCAACAGAATATCGAACCAAGCATGAAAGCCTCTCAAACCAATTCTCCCATTTATCTAATCTTTACTCGTGTGCTCTTGACAACTCTGATGCTCTTTTTCAAGAGAATACTCAATTAATATATGATCGAAATTTTTTGAATGATGACATATCTCAACTTTTTTCTTCCTTAACCAAAGCTAATTTGAGAATAGAAACCTTATTAGAAGAGAACAAAACCTTATCAGAATAGAAATGTTCATTTTTGAATACAATGATTGTTTCTTCGCAAGAATTAAAGACTCTTCAGAATAAATGTTGCGATCAAGAAAATCTTTTTTCTTTGTTGAAAGGTGAACTTGAGGAATTAAAGAAGTCTTCGATGTTGAAAGAAATTCTTTTGTTGTTGAGAAGAATTCCCTTATTAATAAGAATATAGTCTTGTGTGCTAAGAAGAATCAACTTGAAGAAGATTACTCGTCATTAAAAAGTCTTAATGCCAAACTTGCGAAGGATAAAAATTTTCTCCTTTCTAAATATCAAAAGCTTCAATCTCGACTTAAAGGATTAGTTGGTGATGGTTTTGATAATGCGATGAATCAGATGAAGAACTGTTGTCTATCTTTAACTCAATCTCTTACTTCGCAAAGAGAAGGTAGTCATTAAAATTTGACTGCCTCTGGTATATCTTTAAATTTCGTTATACTCGCAAATTTTATTCTTTGAACTTTGTTTTATTTGCAGAATCTGAGAACCACCTTCGTAATGAAAAAGCTGGATTAGAAGCCTCCTGTTCTGAGCTTCGTAAGAAGAATGCTTTGCTTTCTACTCGCTTAATCAACTCTCGTGACCGTGCTACTCGGAGATTCAATTATCTTGCTTATTCCAAGGATATCGAAGATACCAATCATCAAAAGGCTATTCTTCGTGAAAGTCATCAGAAAGCTCAAGTCTTTGCGAATAACATTCTCTTATCAAGTGGCTTGCCTCATGTAAAGATTACTCCTCTGAAGATATCTGACGATGAAGTTGCTCGTGATCCTGATTGTGATTTCGATTATGAGAGTGATGATGAAGATCTTGATGATGAGAAAGAATCTATTCCTCAAGGAGATGTCCCTGCTGCATATTCTTCCAAGGATGATATCTCGCAAAAGTCGAAGGCTGCTAATGACCCCTCTGATCTTAAAGATCCAGCACAGAGTGTTGATGAAGCATGATAATATTCCTTGTTCAATTTATTATTGACTCTCCTGTCTTTCTTTCTTCTGAATTCCTTCCCTTAGTTACCGTTGGTTTCCTTTTTGCGAACAATTCTATTTTTTGAGAAGTACATTCGATATTTTACGAAGATGCTCTATCCTTTCTTTTTGATATTTTGCGAAGATAATTTAACCTTTCTTTGAATAAATTTGCCCCATTTGATCATGTGAAGAGAAATAATATATAACTCACAGATAAAGCTTAGTATATCCTTTTCCCCCTATTATTTCTCTTTAAATGATTAAACATTGTTTGAAGTATTAAAATATCTGCCTCAGTTTATCTTACGAAGTTTCAACCTTTGTAGAAGTATTAGAAGTACCAAATCCATCAAATGAAGAGATATAAGAAGTATTAGAAGTATTCAATCTACCAAATGAATTATTAGAAATACACAATTCCCTTTTTCGTATTAGAAGTACTCGATCCACCAAATGAAGAGATATAAAAAGTATTAGAAGTATTCAATTCATCAAATGAAGAAATATAAGAAGTATTCGATCTTTGAATAATTATGTAACATATGACGAAGTATAATGATTATTTAAGTTTCACCAAATGAAATATCCATTAAAGAAGTATAATAAATATGAGATATTCTTGAAGAATTATAAGAAGTATTCAATCTTTTTGTGAAATATTCAATATATGGAGAAGTATAAGAAGTATGTAATTCTCGTAAACTTTTACGAATATAAACTTATCTGTATTTGATTGTTATCAAAATCGCATCTTTTGTTAAGTCTTCATTAAAATTCTTCAATGATGTTGTCTTTTTTGATAGGACTTCTCGTAAAATTCTTCAATGATATTGCCAGAGCTGTCTTCTCTTCAAAATATCTTGATGTATATTCTTGTAAAATTTCTTCAATGATATTGATGAAATAAATTTCATTAATTTTTGTGGTCTTATCATGCCTTCCTAAGTAAAGGTCTTATTTTGCCACCTCTTTTGTATTAATTATTTGCGATAATATGACAAGTCTGAACATTCTTGCGAACATACAACCTCGTGACATTATCGTCTTGCGATGAAATTGCAGGACGTTCTTACACTTTCATGCAAAAACCCATTGATCTCATCTTAACTTCTTTGTATAGTATTTTAGCCTCTTCAGAAATTGTTGCGACAATATGACAGGCCTAAATATTCTTGCGAACATAAAGCCCCATGACATTGTCGTCTTGCGATGAAATCGCAGGACGTCTCTACACTTTCATGTAATGACCCATTGATCTCATCTTAACTTTATTATGTTCTGCGAGTTCTTTATTCTTTTTTTTTTTTTTTTTTTTTTTTAGAAGGCTCGCAGAACTTCATTTGTTGCACAAATATGACAAGCCTTTATGTTTTCGCAAACAAGAAGCCTCGTGACATTTGCGTCTTATAGCACTTATCAGCTCCCTAATGGAGGGTGCTGCCCTTTATCTTCCCCCTGATTGCCCCTTCAAGGAAGCGTACATCGACCATACAAGGTTAGCTCTTCCCATCCGGTTCTGCCAACAACCAACTTTTGATCGCAACCTCTTATCCTTTTTGCCTATAGGGCTTATAGTTACGAGGTTGCACCCTATGGGGTATCTTTGGGCCAAGTGCATCATTTGCCAAGACTTGTCAAAAATGGCAGATGTGGTTCAACCTCACCCGGCACTCTTGACTCAACCGTGTACCTTGGCGCCTTGATCGTTTTCTGCACTTCTTGGGAAAGATAGTATGCCTTAGTCGCCCAACCTAAATCTTCTTACACCGCATTTTATATTGCGTAATGTCGTTAGATTAGGTGAGAATCCAAGGTGTCTAACCCGGATAGGTACCCCATTATTGGGTTGTACCCCAAATTTTTTACCATGTACTAAGGGCCCTTGGTGGTGTTCCGGTTACCCTTAGCCACGTTATAGGTACCCCCTTAAATGACGTACTTTAGGACTTTGCCTCTTACGAATTATAGCTTCGCGAACTAGGGTGTACGCCACAAAGGTTTGCATGTATAAAATTTTTTGCGGCTCTTTTTTTTTTTTTTGAGGCTGATCACAGATTGCGGTCTTTTATTTGCAAATTAATGAAATTTTAATCGGAATATAAATTTTGAAAATTCGTAACTTTTCCCAATTTCCTGCGAGCAAACAATATTCGTAAAACTTTTCATGAGTTTTATGGGTAATACCTTTTCAAATATAGTCTGTTCCAAGGTCTACCAAGCCTCAAACCCATGTCTCTCCCTTATGGATCCATCAGCCGATAAGCTCCGCTTCCTACAACTTCTTTAATAACATATGGTCCATCCCATTTTGGTGCTAATTTCCCTCCATTTTCTTTTTGATATCGAGGTGTTTCTCGCATGACCAAATCACCTGGTTTATATTCACGTTCAATGACTCTCTTGTTGTATTCTCGAGCTAATCGTTCCTGATAAATCCTCATATGGTGCAACACCTTTTCTCTTTTTTCTTCCAAATCATCCAATTCTCTTAATATTACTCCCGCACTTAAATTTCTTTCCCAAGCTTCTTTCTTTGTTGTTGGAATTACAACCTCTGTGGGTAATACTGCTTCTACTCCATATGTTAGACAATAAGGAGACATTCCAGTTGCTTCTCTTCTAGTTGTATTGTATGCCCATACTGCGCTAGGTACTTGCTCGCACCACCCTTTGAGATGTCCTTCTAATTTCTTTTTGATTGTATCTGCGATTGTTTTATTTGTTGCTTCAGCTTGTCCATTAGCTTGTGGATATAACGGGGTTGACTTCCCACATTTTATTCTAAAAGCACTGAGTAACATCTCTATATTCTGCCCCTCAAATTGTTTTCCATTATCAGATACTAGTTGTGATGGAACCCCGTACCTGCAAATGAGGTTCTAAAATATAAACGTAAAAAAATCTTTATCACGAATATGCTGTACTGCTTTTACTTCTGCGAGCTTCGTGAAATAATATGTTGCAACTATCAAATATCTCCTTTGTCCATATCCAGGTATAAATGGTCCAACAATATCCAACCCCCATTTACCAAAAGGCCAGCAGCTTGTTGAAGAAGTTAATGTAGCTCCTGGTGCATGAATTCTTTTACCATGTCGTTGGCATTCCTTGCATCTTCGTACGAACAATTTTGCGTCTGTATGCATATAAGGCCAGTAATATCCTTGTATCTTTGCTCTATATGCTAGAGATCTTCCCCCACTATGATTGCCAGCTTCTCCTCCATGTAACATCTTCAATATCTTTTCTCCTTCTTCGCGAGTTAAGCACCTGAGAGGTGGTCCACTGAAAGATTTTCTGTATAAAATTCCTTCTCGCAACTCATAGTTTTTTGCATGACTCTTTAATTTATGTGCTTCTAGTCTGTTCCTGGATATTTCTCCTGTTGCGAGGTATTCATGAATTTCTTTTCTCCAATCTGCGATGTTGTTTGATAACTCTCTTTCTACTTCCATCGCAACAGCTTCTTCAATTTCTTTCTATTTGTCCACTGATGGGTGTTGAATTGTTTGTATTTGGATATTTCTTGTATTTGGATTTGTCATCATGCTTGGAATAAATGCAAAAGCATCTGCGAGACGGTTATATTTTCTTGATATGTCTCCATTTTAATTTTGGTATCTTCGCAGATAATTCCTCAACGAGTTTCTTGTATTTCTTCAAAGAAGATTCATTTGTGGTATACTCCCCTTTAATTTGACAAATCACTAAATGCGAATCACTTGTTATCCTTATACTTTCAAGCTTCATTTCTATTGCGATCTTTAATGCATGCACTACAGCTTCGTACTCTGTTTCATTGTTCGTGGATGCAAATTCTAGTCTGAATGAGAATGTTGTTCTTTCTCCTTCTGGTGAAATCAACACGACTCCAATTCCATTTCCCTCACTATTGGATGATCCATCCACCAATTTCCCATCTATCATGCTCTGTTAACAAGTCTTTTGGATTTCCAAATTCTTCTTCAACATCCATCATTTCCTCTACTGCTTCATCTTCTTCCAAAGGAAATTCTGCCAAAAAATCTGCGACAACTTGTGATTTTTGCGATGACAACACTTCGTATTTTATCTTGTAATGGTTTACTTGTGCATTCCACCTTTCTATTCTTCCTGACATTTTTGTGTTCTTCATGACTGATTCAATTGGGACTTTGGTTACCACTTTTATTACATGTGCTTATGTTGGAATATTTTCAACCGCGCTACGAAGGGGGGTCCTGGGGGGGCGTAGCCTTGAATCCAATTTTCGGTTGTAGGGCTTTCACTGTATCCCGAAGGCAGTATTTCACATACCTGTTGTAATCGCCAATTCGTTGGGAGGGTAGAAATATTTGTCTAAAAGAAATCACCAGAGCCTTGAAAGTTTTGAGTACAACCACAATTGATTTCTGTCATTCATCTCCATTGCAGCCCAGTAATTTTTTCCAACAGTTTTAGACAAATATTTTCTGGCAATGGAGGGTGAATCTTCAACTTCGAATGCTACTGCACAATCCCTGCAAGTGATGAACCAAACCCTAACTCGTCTGGAACGTTTTGATGGTGAAAATTTTACTCGTTGGCAAGAGACTGTGAAGTTTTTCCTGATCACCATCAAGTTGTGGTACATACTTGAAGATGGTTTGGAGGCGATTCCTGCAGCTTCAGACAAGGATACTCCTGAATTGATCAACAAACGTAAGAAGCGTCAGGAAGATGATTTCATGTGCCGTGGTCATATTTTGAATGCCCTTGAAACTTATGTTTACAATGCACATCGGAGTATTGCGACTGCAAAGGAATTATGGACTGTGCTTGACAACAAATACAAGATTTCTGAGGCAAGCAACAAGAAATTCCTGACTTGCAACTTCATGGATTTTAAGATGGTTGACAGTAAGTCAGTCATTGCCCAGGTCAGTGAATTTTTACTCATTGTTAATCATCTTAAGGATGCTGGAATTGAACTTCCTCCTGCGTTTATTGTTGGTGTTATTATCTCTCGTCTTCCCCCTTCCTGGAATGGTTATAAGAAGAAACTTAAGCATGCTGAGACTGACTATGATTTAGAGGCCTTACAACGTCATCTTCGCATAGAAGAGGACTCTCGTAAACGAGAACTTAAGGATAGTTCACAGTCTGAAAACCATTCTAAGGTGAATAGCGTAGAGACACCAAATTCCTTGAAACCTAAGAATGATACCCAGTTTAAGAAGAAGAATCATCCCAACAAGAAGAGTAAGAAGAAGGGCAATTGCTACTTCTGTGACAAACCCGCCATTTTGCTCGTGGACTGTCGTCTCAAAATGAAACAACAGCAGAACCAAAAAAGAGGCAAATATGGTCGATGACAATCTTGTGATTGTAGTGCAAGCCGCCAATGCTGTTGCTGAAACTGGGAGTGGATGGTGGTACGACAATGGTGCAACTGTCCATATCTGTAAGGATAGAAATCTTTACAAGACTTATGAACCGTTTAGTGGAGAAGGAAACGAAGTTGTCTCTGCAAACGGTCAACACAACAAAGTCATTGGGAAAGGCACTGTTGAACTCTCGTTTACTTCGGGAAAGACTGTCACTCTTACTAATGTATTACATGTCCCTGACATTGTAAAGAACCTTGTTTCCGGCGACCTTGTAATGAAGGCTGGATTCAAGATTACTTATGAGTCTAATAAGTTTGTATTGTCCAAAAATGGTGTGTTTGTTGGACAAGGATATGCTTGTAATGGGATGATTAAGCTTAATATAATAAATAATGGTTCTGCTTATATTGTTGACTATGTTAATCTATGGCATGGTAGATTTGGTCATGTAAATTATGGTTCCCTTAGAAACATGAATCGATTAGGTTTGATTTCTGATTGCAATTTTGATCATGCTTCTAAATGTGAAATATGTGTGCAAGCAAAGATAACTAGAATTTCCCATAAGTCTGTAGTACGAAATTCTTCCTTACTTGAATTAGTACATAGTGATGTGGGTGATTTGCATGGTTCTGCCACTCGTGGTGGAAATAAGTATTATGTCACTTTTATAGAGGATAGTACTAGATATGCTTACACATATTTGATGAAATCTAAGGATGATGTTTTTGACATGTTCAAAATATATAAAGCAGAAGTAGAGACACAATTAGGACTGAAAATTAAGATTTTACGTTCTGATCGTGGTGGTGAGTATTTTCCTAATGAATTTAAATTCTTTTGTCAAGAGCATGGTTTAATTCATCAATTTACTGCACCTTATACACCTCAACAAAATGGCATGGCTGAAAGGAAAAATAGAACTTTGATTGATATGGTTAATTGCATGCTTATAAGTTCTAGTTTGCCTAATTCTTTGTGGGGTGAAGCTATGTTGTCTGCATGTTATATTTTGAATAGGGTTCCTTTGAAAAAGAAGAATGTTTCTCCTTATGAGTTGTGGTTTAAAAGGAAACCAAACTTGAAGAGACTTAAAGTCTGGGGTTGTTTGGCATATGTTCGAAAGCCTGATCCTAAAAGACCAAAATTGGGAAACAGGGCTTATAAATGTGCTTTTGTGGGATACTCTCTTAATAGTATCACCTACAGATTTTTAATCCTTGATACTTTCGAGATTATAGAATCTGTAGATGTGGAATTTTTTGAGAACCTAAATAGGAACAGTTCTCAAATGCAACCCACGGAGAATTCATTGTTACCTAGTCTAGAATCTGAAGAGACTAATGAGAATGATGGTCATTCTATTCCTACTCAAGACATAGAGGATATTTCTGAACCCATAGAAGATATCGAACCTAGAAGGAGTAAGAGAGCAAGAAAAGAGACAAGCTTTGGTCCAGACTTTATAACATATCTTGTAGAAGGTGATAAGAATACAATTCTTAATATTACCAAATATGTTGCGCATGTTGATGATGACCCTAAAACTTATGCTGAGGCTATTAGTTCCAAATATGCTAGTTTTTGGAAAGAGGCTATCAATGATGAAAAAGATTCCCATCTTACTAATGGTACTTGGATATATTGCGATTTACCTCTAGGCGTAAAGCCTATTGGAAGTAAATGGGTATTCAAAATAAAAGTAAATGCCGATGGTACAAAAGGTAAGTTTAAAGCAAGATTGGTTGCTAAGGGTTATAGGCAAAGACATGGAATTGATTACTTTGATACATATGCTCATGTTGCTCGCATCTCATCTATTCGTTGTTTAATTGCACTTGCTTCTATTCACAAGTTAATTATTCATCAAATGGATGTAAAAACTGCCTTCCTAAATGGAGATTTGGAAGAAGAGATATATATGGAACAACCTGAAGGTTTCATATTGCCAGGCCAAGAAAAGAAGGTTTGCAAGTTGGTTAAATCTCTTTATGGCTTGAAGCAAGCTCCCATGCAATGGCATGAGAAGTTTGACGAAGTGATTTTGTCATATGGTTTTGTGGTGAATGATGCAGATAAATGTATCTATAGTAAGCATGATAGTTCTGGATGTGTGATTCTCTGTTTATATGTTGATGATATGCTTATTTTTGGATCTGACATATCTATGGTGGAAGAAACAAAGAAGTTTCTTGGCTCTAACTTTGATATGAAGGATTTAGGAGAGGCTGATGTAATCTTGGGAATTAAGATCCTAAGAAAGGGGAATGAGTTGGATTTAACCCAATCTCATTATATTGAGAAATTTCTCAAAAGGTATGATCACTTTGATGACGATCCAGCACCTACTCCTTTAGACCATACTATCAAGTTAAAGAAGAACACCGGTCGTACTCATGCACAACTTGAGTATTCCAGTGTCATTGGGAGTCTTATGTATGCTATGCATTGCACAAGACCGGACATAGCCCATGCGGTGTGGGTGTTATGTCGTTTTTCAAGTAATCATGGTTCTGAACACTGGAAAGCGGTTTCCAGAGTTATGGCTTACTTGAAAGGAACAATTGATTTTGGTTTGCATTACCAAGGCTATCCCGCTGTATTGGAAGGTTACAACGATGCTAACTGGAACAATGTAGAATCCAAGTCCAAGTCGACATCTGGATGGATTTTTACTTTAGGGGGTGCTGCTGTGTCTTGGAGTTCCAAGAAACAGACTTGTATATCTGATTCAACAATGTTGTCAGAATTGATAGCTTTAACGAATGCATGTAAAGAGGCAAAATGGCTTAGGGACCTTCTTATGGAAATTCCACTTTGGAAGAAGCCATCTCCAGGAGTTTTGATTAATTGTGATAATCAAGCTACAATCTATAATGTCTCTAATAAGACTTATAATGGAAAGTGTAGACATGCGAGTCTCAGACACCAATTGGTTAGGCAACTACTCAAGAGGGGAGTGGTTACGGTTAACTTTATTGAATCAAAAAGGAATTTGGCAGACCCATTCACAAAGAGTCTACCATATTCAGTTGCTTCAATAAAATGTAATGAAATGGGACTAAGGTCTGTGAAGGAAGGTTGATCTCCCATAGCAGAAACCCAACCTATGTTTTGAAAAAGATAAACAAGGTTCAATGTGGTACCAACAAGTTATGGCTGTAGATTATGGAGCACTAGCATAAAACTTCCCATTTCAAGTTAGTGCTGGTTTTTCTGCAAGAAAATAGGATGGATGTAAATCCTTAATGAGTCTGTGATTAGTAAAATGTGTCTCGCAGAAACACCTTCGAGACTTACCTATATGAGTATGGAAATGTGGGCCGTTTCCTAAGAGAAGAAGACCGTTCTCTAAAGAAGACTCATGAATAAGGATATAAGCACAAGGCCTTTATAGTGCTTGGCTACAGAACACATGTCTTATGGAATCAATATGTGTGGAGACTCCGGCTTTGTCATAAGGGATTCTTGGTTCAAGACACCATTAATGTCTGTTGATGAAGAGACCTGACGTTTCGCTTTGAAGAGAAACTTGTCTGTTTCAACAGACGTAAAAAAAAAAAACCCTATAAATAGCATCTCCCAGAGTCGTTTTCAATCATCAAAAAAACTATCTTCTGTTCTTCTTTCTTACAAAGCATCATCAGAAACTTATTTACATGTGTTCTTGATTGGGTCAAGGGGTGCAAACCTTGAATCCAATTTTCGGTTGTAGGGCTTTCATTTGTATCCCGAAGGCGATTTCACATACCTGTTGCAATCGCCAATTCGTTGGGAGGGTAGAAATATTTTTCTAAAAGAAATCACCAGAGCCTTGAAAGTTTTGAGTACAACCACAATTGATTTTTGTCATTCATCTCCATTGCAGCCCGGTAATTTTTTCCAACACTTGAAAGTATATTCGCAACTTGAATGATGCATAAACCAGGGCTAAGATTAACTTCTCCATTTTAGAATAATTCTTTTCTGCTGCATTAAAGGTTTTACTAATGTAGCAAATGTGCCTTTCTACTCCTGCGTCTGCTCGTAACAGAACTGCACTTAGAGCATATGGAGTTGTTGCGAGGTATACCAATAATTCTTCGTTTTTCACTGGTTTCTGTAGTATAGATGTATTTGAGAGGTATTCTTTGATTCCTTGAAAAGCTTTTTCACATTCATCAGTCCATTTTAATTTTGCTCCCTTCTTAAGTATGTTGAAAAAATGCTTGCACTTATCTGACATTCGCGAAATAAATCTCCCAAGTGAAGCCAAGAGTCCATTTAGTTTTTGTACTTCTTTTACCGTTGCAGGTGTTGGCATGTCACGAACTGCTTGGACCTTTTCTCGATCAACTTGTATTCCCTCCTTCGATACTATGTATCCCAAGAACTTTCCAGATGAAACCCCAATTATACATTTCTCAGATTTAATTTGATGTTGAACTTTCTCATTTGCTCAAATATTTCCTTCAAATCTTGCACATGGTCTTTAGCTTCCTTGCTTTTTATCAACATATCATCTACATATACCTCCAAAGTTTTATGTATCCACTTCGCGAACACTTTTTCAACCATACGTTGATATGTAGCACCCGCATTCCGCAAACCAAATGGCATCTTCACATAACAATACAAACCCCTTGGAGCAAAAAAGGCAGTATGTTCTTGAACTTCTTCTGCGAGTGATATTTGATTATACCCTTTATATCCATCAAGTGAGGTGACTCTATCATGACCTGCAGCTGATTCCACCATTTGTGGTATATCTGGTAATGGAAAACTGTCTTTGGGACATGCCTTGTTTAGATCAGTGAAATCTATGCAAATTCTTATTCCTTTATTCTTTTTCGGAACAATGACCATATTCGCAATCCATTCTGGATATTTTGCTTCCCTTATGATCCCTGCATCCAACATCTTTTGTAATTCTTCTTCTATCTGTACTTGATAATTTTGTGATATCTTCCATATTCTTTGTTTGAATGGTCTTATATTTTTATCTATATTCAATCTATGACATGCCACTGATGGATCAATTCCTGGTATCTCATCTACACTTCCTGCGAAGATATCTTTATATTCTCGCAAAAGATCAGTAGTCCTTTTTTCTTCTTCTTCATCCATCTTAGTTCCGATTCGTAAGAATAAAGGCTCCTCTTTACTTCCAATATTTATTTCTTTAGTTGGTTCAGCTGCAACATAGCTTGGACTTTGCTCCCCCATAGGTGTTGGTTCTTTAATTATTTTTGCTGGTTCCCCTTCTTTTTCTGGAATTTCATTTGGTATACCTCTCCCTTCCTTTGCTCTTATTGTATACACTCGGAATTCTTCTTCTTTTCTTGTTTCCTTCGCAAGTTTCCTACGAAGTTGTTTATTTCTTGCTCTTCCTCCGCATTGTGTTACTTCAATTTGATAACAGAATTTTGCACTATCAAGATCTCCTTTTATTTCTTGAATTCCATTTGGTGTAGGAAATTTGATTTTTTGATGTAATGTTGAAGCAACAGCTTTGATCGCATGAATCCACGGCCTTCCTATCAGCATGTTATATGGAGATTCCATATCTATCACACACAAGATTACATGTGTTTCGATTTCTCCTAGTAATACTCGCAGCACGATTTCTCCTTTAGATTTTGTTGTAGATTTCCCTAATCCATGAATAAGACACTTTGAATTTATGATTTCTTCATCTCTAATTCCCATCCCCTTAAGTGCATGATAGACTATAATATTAACAGAACTCCCTGTATCAACCAAAATTCGGTTTAATTTCCATTTTTCTTCAGATTTCTTATCTTCTAGCATGATTGGCAATGTGATCACCAATGGTGAAGTGTGGTTCAAGTCTTCATTTGGAATTTCTGCTACTGAAAATGTGATTTTCGGCTTTTCCCATTCTTCTAAAGTTTTCATATTTTCTTCCTCCATGATCTTTCTTCCTCTACAATTTCGCTTGTATATTTTTCCCTTCATATTACTATGAAATTCATCAATCATTGTCTCTGTGATCATATTACATTCTTCTTTTTTGCCATCTCCATCTACTGACTTCATTTGATCTTCAAATTTTCCACAATTCCCTCAAATTTAGGCTACCACAATTCTCAAGTTAACCATAGTTTCTAGCGCCAATTATGTAGTTGCAGAATAACCTACAACTACACCCTCAATAGAATTAGTAAAAACTCAAGAAGTTCTTGATGATGAATAACAATTTTCTTATTAATGTTCTCAATTGATCACAAAGAAGTATCTAAATGGAATTAGAATAGTTACAACTTTCTCTATTCTCTTTCCTAAAATATTTTCTAACACTCACTAAAAGAACCTCTCTAATTTTTACATTTGAACTCCTATTTATAGTAAAACTTTATACAACTGTACATGGGTTACGAAGTATCGCAACTTATACTCGCAAAATTACTCCATCCTCGCAAAACTTCATATTTATCTGCGCTTCTTCTATCATCGTAACATTTTATAACTCTTTTCTCCTGATACTCGTGAACTATTATCTTGCGATATTCAGTACCTACAGAAAAACCTTTCCCAGAATCAGAAAATAGGGAGCCGCATCAGCAAAGAGAGGCATGGCCATGCCTTAGGCCAGCTGGAACCACTTGCTATTGACCACGCCCCATCCCAAACCGGCCCTATTTTCCTCGACCAATCAGGTCGCATTAAACTCGCCATACACACATAAGTTATGGCTAGGCCCATACTTGCCGGCTCCATTTCCCATCGACCAATCAGGTTGTTTTAAAGCAGCCACACACACACCAGAAGTGTAGCCGCTCCCATGCTTGCCAGACCCTCCCTTTCCTACCGGCCAATCAGGTCACTTTAAATGTGCCACAAGCACTAGAGGTGTGGCCGCGCCTTAAGTGTGGCCGCCCCTTTTTATTGACCTATCAAGTCGCTCCAAACTTGCCACCATACATTAAAGACCAAACGCACCCTGCCGCGCCACCATACTAACTGGCAAGCCAAACGTGCCCTGCCACAAACACATATCAAGCGACATGCCAACATGCCACTCTGCCGCAGTAACATGCCACGAGCCACTTTATCCTTGGCCACATCGCCAATCCCTAACCTTGGCCACGACGCAAAACCATAACCATGGCCACATCGCCAAGCCCTAATTTTGGCCACGACGCCAAATCCCAGGCTTGGACACATCGCAAAGACCTAATTTCGGCCACGATGCCAAATCCTAGGCTTGGCCATACCGCCAAGCCCTAATTTTGGCCACAATGCCAAATCCTAGCCTTGGACACATCGCCAAGCCCTAATTTTGGCCACAAAGCCAAATCCTAGTTTTGTCCATGCTACAACGCCACGGCTACGCCACCGACATACCATTATTCCATGGCTATGCCAGGAACCACAATGCCAATGATGCCACTTTGCTATACAATGAGATGTGGTCGTAATCAATGGTCATCCTTCCTCGTGAGATGCAATCTCATCCATCCAAGTTCGCCGCTGAACTGACATGCTTGAGGCAAGTTTTAGGAGACCATCCGCCTAAATCTAATGTCCATGGCTACGCCAGGCGCCACTTGCACCAACATGCCACTGGCATGCCTGAACCATGACAGCCGTGATACATTACCACTGGCGTACACCAAAACTCCCCCGCACCATTATCAAGCACCAACACAAGGTAACCATAATCATCGGCTACCCTCCTTCTTGAGACCCGATCTCAGCCATCGAAGTTCGCCACCGAACTGACAAACTTGTGGCAAGTTTTAGGCGACCATCCAAAACGAAGCCTAATAGCATCACATGCTATTTTCCTGCAGTAAGTCCCTTGACTTTGACTTGTCACAAGTAGCAAAGTTCTACACATTTTCCATGAAAACAGTCGAGAAATCAAACATGTCACAAACTAGGGGATGCTCATCAGGGTATTGGTCTAGCGGTTTATAGCGTGTGGCGTGCAATGTGTCCGTTACAAGAAAGTGTCATGAAGCGAGACAATTAGTGGTGGTGAAAAGTAACGGTGTAAACGAATTCATTTCCTTCATCATGGAAACCTAATGTCTGACGACACGAATTCACTTCCTTCATCATGGAAACACAATACCTGACGGTTACACGTTACTCTATTCTCCCACCACTCAATCGTTTCCACTTCCTACGAGACCAGGGTACGTTTCAATATGACTTATATAAATAGGCTTCACCTATTTCCGCCAAAGAACAAGTTTTTGGTCAGCAACAACATAATATCCAGAAATCACCAAGAACTGATATTTTTCCCTCCACAAGCCAGTTCCACTTTCTGATACAAGTCATAAAATAAGCCACATCTTCAGAATCAACTATTCTGGTCTGAACACTTTCTTCGCTTCCCTCCCTAAGACCAACCATTCTCTTTCATTTTTTGACCAAAGCAAGCCTAAAATACCCATTTCTTGGTTTAGGATAGGATTGTACAGATTGATCTCTCGAATCAAAAGTACTCCCGTGCAGTGCATTTTTGAGGGTTTAGATTCGTTTCTAATCCACCCACCCAAAATTACCAAAATCGGCAGAAACAGTTTTCACCCACAAACAATTGGCGACCACAGTAGGAGATCAATCTTTCAGTTGCAATACTAATTTCCAATTTTATTTTTTTAATCCCAATTTCAAGATTGTAGAGCTCAGGCCCGGGTCAGCAGCAAACCCTGAAAACACTAGCGCTGAAGTTACTTTCGGTATTAATGTCCCTGCCAGTGGCATTAACATGCCACCTGTCAACACCAGTAGCGCCGAAAATATTCTTTCAGGTGTTACACCACCGATCACCAGAGCCAGAGACGCTATTGCCACTCCCAAGTTTTCTTAAAGTATGACACCTCTAGCCGTCACCAGAGCCGCTGCTACTCCACCATTAGGACGAGAAAATAGGGGAGATAGAGGAAGTCGATCTGACATTACCATTGCTGATTTTATGGAAATACATGAGGTTCTCGCTAGAGCTCATACGTACATGGCTTCGACTCAGAAAGAAGTGCTTATTTTACTCAAGACACTGACGGAGCGGCTACCACAGGAATCACGCCAACCAGAGCCAACGAGGAACAATTTCAATACTTCTGGCGCCGATAACTCAGCAGGGCGCACCTTTGTAGATGAAGAGACTCGTTCAGGAGATCCATCGGATAGGAATCAACCATCCAATTTTTTGTCACACGAGAAGATTTGGAAGGACTTCTTTGGAACCGGGACAAAAATGATTCTGCAGACATGCATCAGCATCAACCCCCGTATCCCCCTAAAGTATAAAGAATTCCTCTTCCGAGAGGGTACTCTTCTCCTCAATTCTCCTTGTATGAGGCACCGGAAATGCGCGTGAACATGTCTCTTGATTTTTGGAATCTTTGGGCGAGCACGAATATAACCATGTTCTCCGTTTGAGGGAGTTTTCGAAGTCACTTACCGGAAGAGCATATACCTGGTACAACATCATTGCACCAAACACCATATCCAACTGGAGTGACATGGTTACGACTTTCTACAAGAAGTACTTCTTTGTGTTTGAGCAAATTACATTCTCAGATTTAGGAATGATGTTTCAACGAAATAATGAACATCCAAATGATTATGTCAAAAGATTCAGGATTCAAGCGCTAGACTGTCACGACCCAAATGTGACCGAACATCAATTGATGGATTCTTGCATTAATGGTATGGTTCCCATCTACAGTACCTTACTGGAGATTCTATGATTACAGACATTCTCTGAACTTCATGAGGCTGCTAAACGGTCGGCCACAATAGCGCAAGCATTGTTGGAAAGAACCAGGCCAGCCAAGGTTGTAGACGCACGCGAAACTCGAGGAAACAGACGTCTCATCAAGAAGAAATATAACACTGGCCCCTCTGTGAGCGTGGTAAGTGAAACAGGGAAAAGGAAGTCTCTAGTGGAAGAAAAACAATCCAAGAGCGCAATGTCCGTACATCAGGCGGTTCCACCGCGAAAGACCGCACCTAAGGCTCCTGTGAAGTATCAAGAAGCCGGAGAAAAGGCCATAGATTTCCCATTCCCAATCGAAGAAGTAATTGAACTCTTAGAAGCATGGATCCAAGATGGGCCATTAAGCTTCCTCCCATCAGGGGCCCATCAACTGAAGAGGAAATGGCAAACCCTAAGTATTTCCACTACCACAGGTTTGTCCATCACCCGACCAGTGACTGCAATAAATTAAAACGTATCTTCAGTGAAAAGGTGGAGGCAGGGAAGCCAATTTCTATTGATAAAAAAACTTTGGATCATGATGTTGGGAACTATGCAGCTGTTCTGATAGAAATTGATTTTTCCAAGCTGATTCCTAAGAGAATTCGTTTGAAGGTTAATGGAAAAGAGTTCTGGCAATATTTTGAAATCCAAGACTTAGAGAACATCAAGTTTTGCAATCATTGTAAGTTTATGGGTCACAATTTTGAGAACTGTCTTGCTGCTTGTAGGCTTTTAGGGGCTGAAAAAAAAATCATCTTTTGAATCGACTAACAAGGATGGTAAAGAGGCTAGAAAACTAGAGAAAACTAATAAATACATTTGGAAGGAAGTGCGTGGAAAAAAAATGTGCAAGGAAATAAAAATTTGCATGATACCCATGCAGATCATGCAAATAACGTATACAATCATGTAGAGAAATATATTAAAAAGAACACGACTGTTGTTGATTTGGATAAAATAAACAATTTGGAACTGTCAAATAAAGAAATTACTAGTTCAGTTCAGGGCGTTGATGATAAAAAGTTGGAAGATGAGCTTAATAAATCAGTAATTAAGTACTGTGAATCACATATGAATCTGATTAGATGTAAAAATGATATTGCGAAAAAGTCTGATCTTGATATTCGAAAGTTTGCTAAGTATGGTGCTAACACAAATTCTGAAGCTACGGAAAAAGCCATGGTAGACAAGTCCAACCCAAACTCTCAACCAGAAAAGTCCTTGGCTAAGTCTGTTTCCAAGCCAAATTCTGTGGCCATGCAATCTGATGGTACTTCCGTGTCTATTTCAAAGTCAGGGTCCAAACTAAAGTTGTGGTCATGCAAACTGATGGCACTTCCATGTCAAACCAAAATACTTCTCAGGTTTTGAGTACTCAGCACACGTCTAAGCCTACTTCTACTAACAATACTCTTGCATCAAAGCCAAGTTCTGTTAACAACTCAAATGACAATTGGAAAACAATTAAGGGTAAGAACTCCCCTAACAAAGGTACATCTTTTGAAACTCCTTTTGTGGATGAGATTTTTAGAATAAAATTAATGGTGAATAACAAGTATGGTGCCCTAGAATCTGAGTTAGGCCTTGCTAATGATTCTAGTGAGGCTTTGGTGGAGGAGCAACAAGACGATTCTAGTGACTCAGATAATAGTATGGGTTCGAAGGATTTGGGCGAAGTTGATGCAGATATTCTAGCAAGGAAACAAGCTAGAAAATTGGCCAAGAAAGCTGCCAAGATCATGGATATGAACTCAAAATATAATGAGGAAATTCCAAGCCATGAGCATAACAAGGTTATTCAAGCAGGGTTGGAAGAAACTGTTTTTGATATGGATAATATTTTGACTAAGGAGGAACTAGAGGTGGCAAGTAATATTCAGCTTGATGAAGTGCGTGTTAATTTCATTAGAGATCCGGCCTTTGGACAGGACTATTTCAAGGGAAAAAAGGAGCAAATGGATAGAATTTCAACAAAGAAGAAAGCTCAATCTCCTATTAAGCTTGTTCCGGGTGGTAATTATGCTTCAGAGGAAAATGAAGAGGATTATGACTATGATGAAACTTATGATGATTATGGAGATAAATACAAGGACCCTTATTATTTGACTCAAATAATTGCTGGTTCTTGTAAATATCTTTTCTGATTAATTCGTTTTTTGACTTATAAAAAAAAACAAATAATTGCTTGTCTCATTCCCAAGAAGAAGAATTTTAGAGTTATAAATAAAGGGCGAAAACGATATTAATTTTACTAGTTTTCTTCTTTATGCTATTTTTTAAGTGCTTAGGAGTTTATTTTTTATGAGTTTTTAGAGTTTTATTCCCCTTTGGTTTATGGGGGTGGGGAGGCCTAGAGCCTCCCATTTTGTAATTCTTATAATTACGTTTTTTTGCTTTAATAAACTATTTTTACCTAGCAAAAAAAGTGGAGGCATGGGAACTTCAACTGGGAAATAAGGGAGTTCACAGAGATCCTCTTCCAGTCAGGAATTGCATACTCTCCTGGGACTCTGTTCACAAAACCGTGAAATCCATAATACATCATATATGCGAAATTCTCTATTTCTCCAAAGCACAGTGGCAAGATTTATTCACAGCCCTTAATCACGTTGTGTCGGGCAAGCGCCTTTTTCCTATTGAAGAAACCACATCAGAATCCCAAGCTCTTTCAGGAAGCGGTGTTGTAAAATGCAACTGGGGACTGCTGGCCACGGTTTATCTGAGGGGCGCCGAGTTTGACAACACATTGATCGACGCATCCTCTGACTTCAACATCATTACCATCAAAACTCTGAGAGCTGCGGGAATTTCGAAGCAGGAGGCTAATCGCTCCCCAATTTTGGTCAGAAACTTGGAAGAAGAAGTAACAGACGCATATGAATACATCAACCTCGAAATTAAGGTGGGAGACGCTCTAACAAGTGGCAAATTCCACATTTTCAAAGAACTCTCAAATTACGACATAATTCTGGGGCGCCCATGGGTACACGGAAACAAAGCGAAATTGGGAGTATCCCCTCGATACCCGAAAGAATTTCCAACAAACCGTCCAACTTTGAAGAGTACATGTTGCCCTATCAATAACTTACCAATGTAACTCAATTATCTGGAGAAAGCTTGTCGGCATTCATCCGAAGATTCCGAACACAAGTAAGTCTGGTTAAACAACCATTTTTGCACCCAGCCACTTCTCCTCTCGGCCAGGAGTGGGGACTCGGTCCAGTTATCAACCCGGGTGTCATTAGGAGATGTGAATGGGACGTTGGGCCTTTCAAATATTTTGTCAAAAAATTGGAAACTGCCGCAGTCACAGATGATAAGCTCAAAAATAAAGTGGTTTCACAATGCCCAAACCCGTTTCAAATTGGAGATATGGTAGTCAAGACGACCTCGTTTCAAGTTGGAAATGTAACAGTGAAGATAACCTCTCAACCTGATTCGCCTAAGGAAAAGGAAGACGAGCCATATATGGTGGCAAATGTTATCTTGGGTGGTTAATGCAAACTTATCAATGACGATAAATTGGAAGGTGTGACGATTCACTCGCGATGGCTCAAACCCTTCAATACCTAAAACGACGTGCTACCTTCTCCTCCAGCGTTCTCCTTTCAGTATTTCCTTCAGCAATTTCCCCTTTCATGCAATGTTTGTAACTTCTCTAAAAATGATTGCACTGCTTGCATTCATGATTAGAGTTTTCAAATTTCAATTAAAGGACATCTTTCCTTAAAAAAAAAGTTTTCCTGAACCATCTTAAAGGAAAAACACCAAGTGAACCCAAACTCTCACAGAGACATTATCTGTCGATTGAAAAACCAGAAAAATCAAACCCCCACAAAAATATCCTATTCAATAAATGTTGAAGAAAAGAATAATGCAAGAAAGAAGATCATCAAGCAGTGGTGCATACGCTTTTCTTCAAGAATCTCTAGCCACGGCTGTCACCTGATGGGTTTTCTCTACTTTCATGACGTATTATCCATCTTGTGGCAGCTCACACTTATACGCACTCAGGCGGCGTGCCACAGAATCCCTGGATAATTTGTGAGGGAAAATCCAATAAAAGGTTGGTCAAATCCTTAATTGTTTCTACCGTTTTCCCACATTCTGGGTTACTGTTGCCAACAACATGCGAGGTGTTCCTATGAAATTAGCTAAACGAGAAGAAGATAACACGCCTATTAGCATTATTGTATTCTGGCTATCTTTCCGCTGGATTGTTATGGGATGAAAGAACTGGTTCTTCGCAAAAGGGGTTTTAAGGTTCTTCCGGGAGATTTTATTCGTTCAATCAAAAATATGAAATTATCAAAGCATCATAAACGAAGGAATGTTACTCGGAGAAACATGGCTTCAGTCGCACAAAAAAAAAACTGAAGTATCAAAAAAAAAATCTACAAGCTATGAAAAGATTGTTTTCTCTATGGAAGAAAATCGAAAAACGGGAAAACTAATTGGCAATGACGAAATACCTTGGTCGATGACGCCTCAATCAGAGATTTTGAAGCACTTGCCCCAGCTCCTTCTCCGGCAGCAAACATTCCATCCAGAAGCTATCTCAGCAGCAGCTTCAACATCCTATCCAGAAGCCGTTTCAGCTTCAATATTCCATCCAGAAGCCGTTTCAGTAGCAGCTTCAACATCCCATCCCGAATACGTTTCGGCAATAGTTCCAGCATATGTCTCCACAACTTCACCAACGTCTCCAACATATGCTTCCACCACCTCGCCATCTGCCTCAACAGCATCCTCAGCGGTCGCTTCGATTTCATCAACAACAGTTTCTCATTTAAAAATTTCTTGGACGTAGTCCTTTGTCGTTTCAATCGAGAGGAAAATTGTTCATCCCTGAAACTGGGTTGTGGAGAAGTTTCATCACGTTGATATTTCCCGACTTGCTGGGATGCTTCATCGTGTCTACACTTCTCCTCCATATTAATCAAAGCCATGAAATCCTGGGCACGCACCCGCACGATGCGTAGACGGGTAAGAGACATGCCTTGTATAATCCGGATGGCCGCATAGAAGAAAGGGTTGATTTGGTTTAATATCTCCTTATGTGAAGAAATCCTGGGTTCGTTGACTTCAAAAAAAATCTCCGAAGAGTCAGAGGTATGATCACCACCGGAAGATCCCATTGTGCGCTACATTTTTTTTTATATCATGTCTGCATCGACTATCTACATGATGAAGAACATAAAACGGAGAACTATGAGAAAATTCGCGAGACTATACCTGTGAAGAGGATGGGTACAATTCTATGATGATCTATATGAAAGAAAGAATAATTGGCTCACCTGGATTGCTGATGAAAAGAGTCTTGCCTCTACAGAGATAAAGCTAATAATACGAAAATAAAAGGGTGGACATTGCCTTTTATATACATTATATTTTGAAGTTTGAGTAGAAGATGGTTTCAGTCATGCACAGAAGAAGGAGATCGGACCTGTAATGCCATCCAGACGCTCTCCCTTCCATTCCGTCACCTATCCAAATGAACGCCTTTTTCACCGCTCAAAGCAGTGCAATCTCCGCCCACTCCACACCCTAGCAAGAAACACCGTGACTCCATCCCTCCATGACCAAATCCGCACTATCTCTGCCCATTCTGCGAAAAATACCGGCTCCATCTTCACTATTTGGTAGCCAAAGTTCCAAGTGCTGTTTTCACTATTCCGCGGACTGAAGCCAGTTTCCATCATTCCATGGACTGAAGCCAAGCGCCATCTCCATACGCTCCATGACCTAGCCAGATGTGTCATTCTGTCAATCAGTAGACAAAGTTTCAGCGCTGACACCAACACCTTATGGCCAAGTAAGAATTACGCAGAGCCGCCAACACAAGGATCACGGATTTCTTATACCTTCCACCAAAAGTTAGTCGAATTTCCCTGGCAATCTCTTCACGTATTTCCCTTTCGATTTTACTCTTGTCTGTCACCATCTCATGCTTACCCCGCAACCCACTGTTACATGCTAAGCAGGGGAAGCTTAAGGTTAAAATTATAAAACCTTGCATCTGATGTGACGTCACTCTGTAAGGAAACAAATCCCGAGTGTTAGCCTCTCCGCTGGCATATTTATTGAGCCACTCAATATATTTACATGAAATTTATCCAGACTGGCGTATGTAGCAACCATCCCAGATGTTCTCTAAATTTCGGCGCCTTATTCTTAATATAAGTTTCTCTGAATGCTTTCTATGCAATGTTCTCCGGATGAACCCTTAATGTTGATATGTCATGACAATTTTTGTTCACTCGCAGTAGAGTAGCACGAATTTTCAAATATCAAGGATAAGATCTTTGCATAAAGTATTCAATCAGAAAGTATGCTGATCTCTGGAAATAAACTTAAAGAACTCTGTGTCAACATATAAGATTTAACCAATTACTTTTGCGCCTTGCGTAATATACCAAACCTTGCTGATAAGTGCATAATTCATATGATTTTAGTGTCCATTCCATACTTGCTTTAGCTATTATTCTTGCATATTTTCGTATTATTACTATTGTTTTCTCTTATTTGCCTCTATTAGGTGAATCATACAAAAACGAGCTACAAAGTGTTGAAAAGATCTAAGAAGATAAGTATTCCAAGTATCCAAGTTCCCAAGTCCTAGAGAAGTGGGAGAAGTGCGACGAAAAGGGGCAAACGCTCAAAATCAATAGAAGAGCCAAAGACCGATCTCAACTCATTCCAATTAAGGATTTCTCATCACCATCTTGCATATAATTTAAAGATAAAAATAATGCAAAAAGAATGAGGTCTTTCTGAGTTCGAATGAAGAAGTTGTGGCCAAAACAGTTTCCATTGAAAACCGAAGATAGTGCAGTCCGCGAACTGGGTTTGCGGACGGGGTTCGCAGACGTATTTCCAAAAATATATGCTGGAATTTGAAGTTTACGGACTAGGTTAGCGAACTTATCAAATCGGAAACGTGTATAAACTCCTTGGAAGGCTTAAGGGCACGTTTGGGAACGTTATTTCGTTATTTTAGGTTGGGTTTTTGATCCAAACTAAATACGTGAAGACCAAGTAATGTAAACCTATAAAAAGGTATTAGGTTATGTAAAACATATCATATCATTTGGCAACGAAATTGTTAGGGTTTGGAGAGAAGAAACATCACACGGAGCGATTATCAATTGTAACATTATCTCTTAACTTTTCTCATATGTATATCATGGATGTTTCTACATCCATGAGTAGCTAAACACCTATTGATTAAGGATGAATTCTAAGTTGTGAACTTGATTTGATTTAATATATGAATCTATTTTGATTTCTTCATATGATTATCGTTTGTTTTTACTATTAAAATACTTATGATTAGTTGATAGATTCTTTAGGTGGCCAACTAAATATATTTGTTAATCTAATCAATTGCTAGTAAAGGTTAGGATATCCATAATTGTTGAATAATTCCTTACACAAGTAGATAACGTGAAACCTTGCAGAGGGCGTGTAAACACAACCCTATCAAGTAGACCGAGCGTACCGAGTCTAACTACTAGGATCAAACCTAAATTCACAAATCCTAAAGCATTCGATGAAATACATCTTGTAAGCGTACCTCAAGGTGGTTCATCCGAATAGAATCTGGTAACTAAGCGTACCTGTTATCCAGTGATATATGGAATTTTGGGAATAACTAAGCGTACTTTTTATTCTATGGTTGGTGATAATCTATGATTAATGACGAATAGATGAATATATTAACTCATTGATAGTTTATTAACAAAGAAGGATTCCTCGATCATATCCCTCTCTATTGATTACAATACAATTTTATTTGCTTTGATTATTTATTTTGTTTACAATCTAAAACAAAACCCCCCTTTGTGACACTTTGACAACTAAAACTCACTGATCTTCGTGGGAATGATCCTTACTTCCATTATATTACCAGTTAATTATGGAAATAAGATTATTAATTTGATTATACTTACGACACGCATCAAATTTGGCACCGCTGCCGGGGAGCAGTCGGTAGCTTTAGTTGTTATTTTTATTTTTATTAGTGTATGCGTGTCGTAACCACAACAAATTACTTAATACTTTACTACCTAATTAAAGAGTAATATAGGGTAGTCAAGGTCGATCCCACGAGGAGCAGGAGATTATTAGTTGTCAAATTGTCACAAAAAGGGGGGTATTGGTTGTAAAATTTATAAAGCAAAAGAAATAAACAAAGTAGTTAATAGTGTAAGTTGAAATCAATGAGAGAGAATAGATCAAGGAATCCTTCTTCGCTGCAAAACAATGATTAAAGTTATGTTCTTTTCCACTTGTTATTAGTCATTGATTATCACCAACCGTAGGATAGCAGGTTCGCTTAGCTAACCCCAAAATTCCTTATTTCACCGAGTAACAAGTCCGCTTAGTTATCAGATTCTATTCAAAAGAACCACCTTGAGGTTCGCTTACAAGATGTAATTCCCCGAACGCATTAAGATTTGTGAACTTAGGTTTAGTACTAGTAGTTAGACTCGGTTCGCTTGGTACACTTTCTAGCGTTTTTTTCACACACAATTGCTCCACGGAATCCCTCCGCAAGGTCTCGTGTTTTCTACTTGTGTAAAGAGTCAAGAAACTATTACGTATTCCCTAACTTTCACTAGCTTTAGATTAAATTAACAAGTCAATTTAGCATGCACTCCAAACAACCTATCAATCAATCATAAACATTAATATTAGTAAAAACAATCGATAATCATATGAAAAACTTCAAAGTAGAATTGAAACAAAACTTAAACCATATGTTAAGAACTAGGAATTCATCCTCAATCAATAAGAAAATTAGCTACTCATAATTTGGAGTTCACACAATAGTAATTATAAAGGAAGAAAGAAAAACTTATTGAAAAGATGATGGTTGCTCCTTCCTCCAATCCTTGTGCACTTTAACTCCTTCTCCAAAGTAGATGTGTGTTAAAAAGTTGTAGAGAACTCTCTTATTTATAGGCTTCAATACTCTCCATGTCTTTGTAGGAAAAGAATCCGCATTCTATATGAACACCACTTTCCCAATTTGAGACATATTCCAAATTCTAGTCCAATTCTCCAAAACTTCTAAGTTTTCATCCAATTCCCAATTCTAAGTCTTCACACACATGAGAGAAGTCCATACAAAAGTCTGCATTTTTGCTCGCCGGAAAACTGCGTTTTTGGACGGAATTTGTCGCCGCCAGCCACCAGAAAGTTCTGTCCCCGTCAAAGAATATTTCGTCAGTCCACCGTTAGGACTAACGGTCAAACATTCAAACCGTTAGTTGACTAGGTCAAAGAGGGGGAGTCAGACACCGAGTAAGCTCACTCATCTGTCTAACTCTATCTTACTGGCTGAGTTGGATCGCTCGGACTCATCTGGATCGGTCCCGTCAGTTACCGAGTTAACTCGCCGGAATAGAAATCCGGACGAGTTTTGGCTATTTACAGGGCTTCCCAGGCCACACTCAGTCCGATCTTTAATCTTCAATCCCTGTACAAACCTAACATACATCTAATTCATTCTCATAAATTCATCTCAGGCTTCAGCTGCAGTAGTTCACCAGTTCTAACCCGCAATCTGGTTATCAAGCCAACATGAAACCCGTTCTGATCAATAGCAGCAACATCAGTCTGCAGCTTCAATTTCGAATTCAATCAGTATAAACCAATATTCGATCAATCCACCACCAACCCATCTCGTTCTTCACCTTGTTTTGCTTCTCAACAGTGCCACCATCTTCATCGTTACTTCTCAAAACCCATTATTCTCATCGAACTCACGGCTGTTAAATTCATTACAACAATCACCTTCAGCTCAATTTCGTGGTTCAACCACACCATCGATTTCCTCCAAGTTCAAACCTTAGGTCAGCTGCTTTATCTCATCTGATTCTCTAGCACCACAGATCCCTAATTTCAATTTCTGATTCAATTTCTATACCGCAACCTCTTCTTCATTCTCATAACAGCGGCAGCATCGTCTTCTCGATCTGATTCTCAGATTCAATTCTAGCAACAGCTCATAATCATCTTCTACAGCAACTTCAAATCATCACCAACTTCTCCTTCCTCCTAACCTCAGCACCATCACAAACAACGGCAGCTGCTCGATCTCTGTCTCTCGTTCTCAGATCCCCTTTTTATCCTTAAATCACATCAAACCCTAGAATCTTGGATTCAATTTCATGGTTCCATTGCTGCGCCTCTTCTTCCATTTCTTTCTCTCTTTCCTTAATTTCAGATTACTGAATGAGATGAATCTCTCTCGACTTAGCGATTTAGGGTGGGGTTGGTATTGGGTGCTAACAGCACACCAATCTTCTGGATAAGGGCCACCTCAGATGGCAGCTCCTTAACGTAAGCTGACATGTCTTTAATAGTTCTCCAAAAGAGAGTTGTCCCTTAACCTTGACTGGACTCCAGATAGTGCATGCCCTGTGAAATGACCTTTTTGCCTTTTTAGCTCAAATTGGACGATTTCTTCTCCTTTTCCTCCGTGCGACTCCAGAATACCTAATAACTCAAAAACACACGTAAAATACATAATTCACACGAAAAATAGCAGAGAAAACATAAACTACTAGATAGTAAATTAGGTGTATTCTACACCTATCAAATTCCCCCACACTTAGACTTTGCTAGTCCTCGAGCAAATCAAACTAAAACTCACAACTTTCAAAGCGTTCCAGCGTCCCAAGCATCCTAAGAGCTATGAGGACATAGAGTTTCTGCATGCTAGTAATAAGAAGTTAGAAATACTAAAGAACATATTCTCATTCTTAAATGTTGAGTGAGAAATAACCACACCATAATGAGAGAACACGTGTTTGATAAACGATCAATAAGCATTTCTCCTCGACTTCTGCCTCACCAAAAGGGTTTTATGGTAATTGCACTCAAAAAGACGGCTTTTTTATGGGTCTCACATGTGTGCAGGTAGGAATGAAGAGAGAATTCCTGCAACACGTTGAATGGTAGGAAGGATAACTTCCGAAATTTTGAAAAACCCACATCTTTTAACATTTTGAAAAACCATTTTTCTAACGATCTCTAAGAAAGGAAATCAACCACTTATATCGAGGATGAGATTACTTACTTACCTTCACATCCGATTGCCAATTATGATAACACCACTCTCACGGAATCCAATAGAAACGTCTTCCGATCCTTGTCTTCATCTTCTTGGTCTTCGGCTTCAACTATTGGTGATAAACTTTTTAGCTTCATAAATCCTTAACAATTTGTAACCTTTTTCCTTAACTCCTTGTCGCTTGAAACTTCATTATAAATTTTCCTTCCCCACGGCTTATTCAAAACAAAACAATAATAGATATTTCTCTTGTCTCATATATATATATATTTCTTTTCTTTTCTTTTCTTTTTCATTTTCATTTTTTTTTTCAATTTTCTTTCATTTTTTTTTTCATGTTCTTTTTTTTTTTTTAAAACAAGAGAAACAAAATACAAAAAAAATATAATAAACCATGGCCATGGAAAAGTACTTTACCGCTTGATTCTTCACAACTTGTATCGTCTCGAAATCATAAACTTCAATAATTCTCACCTTTTACTTTCTTCGCTCTCGTAAATTAGTCTTCATACTTGAATATAGAATTACCTCATTATATTGTAAGTCTTCAACTTTGATATAAAATTATGCTCTTTTTCTTGTTCTATTGTTGCTTTCAAACCTTGAACCTTTTCAACTTTCCTTGTAGATTTTGATGTCGCTCCCTTGTTGTTGATGTGGTGTTTCTATGGACCCGATGTTGTCGAGAGAGAGAATGGTGCTAACTGCAAATCGAACTACAAGAAGGAAGCTTTCATCTATAGACGTCACCCTCATGATTGACAAAGATTAGCACTCAAGAGATCAAAATAGTGCTGAAATTGGTGTGAAATTGGGTAGCTCACCATTCTACCCGGAATTAACGTACGGTGACACACACTCAAAAGAAGCTCTTTAGTAAAGGAAGAATTTTTGGTCGGTGCCTCTCATGATATGAAAATGGGTAGTCTCCACTAATGATTGATCAGCAACTCTAATAACGCACTTCTCCCTGCACCAAATTTGCATCACCGGCATGATTAAATCCATTATTTAACACTCTAACAAGCAAGAAATCGAACATAGTTCCCTAACATTTCCAAGTTCAATTATGTTGGTCAGAATTCTCTATGTAATCATACCTAGAAGCATGCTAGTGACTCTAAAATCTCTAAAAGTTGAAAGTTTTATGCAAAAAATCTTTTTTTTTTATATGCAAAAATATATGCTTAGCCACTCCCCCACACTTAAACCTTACATTGTCCTCAATGTAATTGAATCCTCCTAGTAAAGTCAAGGTGGGAAATCCTAATATGATATGGAACAAGAAAAATAAACACACAAAACAAAAAGCAAATAAAAGCAAAAGGATAAGAAATACAAAACCGGTGGGTTGCCTCCCACTTAGCGCTTGTTTTAAAGTCGACGGCCCGACATAGCTCTTGCTTCACATTACTCCTATAGAGGTAGAACATCTCGAAATCCAATCACGTCCACATGCTCCGTTGGAAAGTTTTCATAATATGGCTTCAACCTATGGCCGTTGACTTTCAAGGGTTGTCCTGTTTTTTCACTAACAATTTCAACTGCACCATGTTCATAAACATTAGTATCAATAAATGGTCCCACCCAACGGGACTTAAGCTTACCCGGAAATAAACATAAACGAGTATTAAATAAAAGAACTTTTTGCCCCACAACAAAACTTTTCCGAGAAATCATCTTGTCATGAAAAAGCTTGGTCTTTTCCTTGTAAATCCGGGCACTCTCGTAAGCATCATTACGTATCTCCTCTAGCTCATTTAGTTGCAACTTTCTTTGTTTCCCCGCTGCATCATACTCCATGTTGAATTTCTTTATCGCCCAATAAGCCTTATGTTCAAGTTCAACCGGAAGATGACAAGCTTTGCCATAAACCAACCGATATGGAGACATACCAATCGGTGTCTTGTACGCCGTTCTATATGCCCAAAGTGCATCATTGAGCTTGAAGATCCAATCTTTCCTTGTGGTATTCACTGTTTTTTCAAGAATGGACTTGATTTCACGGTTTGAAATTTCAGCATGGCCACTAGTTTGTGGATGGTAAGGCGTACCAATTTTGTGTGTTATGTTGTACTTCTTGAGGAGAGTGTGAAAAGACTTCTTGAAATGCGAGCCTCCATCTCTTATCACCACTCTTGGTGTGCCGTGCCTAGTGAATATGTTTTCTCTTACAAAATCACAAACAACTTGAGAATCATTAGTTTTGGTGGCTCTAGCCTCCACCCATTTAGAAACATAATCTACGACAAGAAGTATATAAAAATTTCCATTCGAATTGACAAAAGGGCCCATAAAATCAATTCCCCACACATCAAAAATCTCTACGACGAGAATTGGTGTGAGTGGCATTTGATTTCGAGCACCTAGATTGCCCGTTCTTTGACATCGATCACACGATTTACAAAAAACATATGAATCTTCAAACAAGGTGGGCCAATAAAATCCACTTTCAAGAACCTTTAGAGCGGTACGTTTAGAACCAAAATGGCCACCACAAGCAAAAGTATGACAAAAGGAGAGAATGGATTGAAATTCGGAGTTAGGTACGCACCTTCGTATGATTTGATCAACGCCATATTTCCATAAGTATGGTTCATCCCACACATATTGCTTCGCTATCTTCTTAAGCTTCAACTTTTGGAAGTTAGACATTGTGCTAGGTACCTTCCTTGTCACCAAATAATTCACTATATCCGCATACCAAGGTGTTGATTCTTCCAAGGAGAAAAGTTGTTCGTCCGGAAAGCGGTCTTGTAATGGAAGTTCTTCTTGAGACATAACAAGTCTACTAAGATGATCCGCAACGGTATTCTCCACACCTTTCTTATCTCGAATTTCTATGTCGAACTCTTGTAGTAATAGGATCCACCGGATTAGTCTTGGCTTAGCTTCTCTCTTCTTTATTAAGTATCTAAGTGCCGCATGGTCGGAATACACAATAACCTTTGTACCCACCAAGTATGATCGAAATTTTTCCAATGCAAACACTATAGCCAATAACTCCTTTTCCGTGGTAGAATAATTGATTTGTGCATCATTGAGGGTCCTAGATGCATAATAGATAACATGGGACAACTCCACTCTTTGACCCAAAACGGCTCCAACCGCATAATCACTAGCATCACACATTAATTCAAATGGAAGATTCCAATCCGGTGACTTGATAATCGGCGCACTTGTCAACATTGCTTTCAATTTGTCAAAAGCATCCTTGCATTCCTTGTTGAAGTCAAAAGGTACCTCCTTTTGTAGTAACTTGCACATCGGCATGGAGATTTTGGAGAAATCCTTGATAAATCGCCTATAGAAACCTGCATGACCAAGAAATGAACGAACTTCCCTCACCGAAGTGGGATATTGTAAGTTTCTTATTAAATATATCTTTGACTTGTCCACTTCGAGCCCTTGAGAGGACACAATGTGACCAAGTACTATGCCATGGTTTACCATAAAATGACATTTCTCCCAATTAAGAACACGGTTAGTGTCTATGCATCGTTTAAGAACTAGTTCAAGGTTATCTAAACAAATATCAAAAGAATTGCCATAAACACTAAAGTCGTCCATAAATACCTCAATAATGCGCTCCACGTAATCCGAGAATATACTTACCATGCATCTTTGTAAAGTAGCCGGTGCATTGCAAAGACCAAACGGCATCCGTCTATACGCAAACGTTCCAAACGGACAAGTAAAAGTGGTCTTCTCTTGGTCCTCCAGTGCAATAACAAGTTGATTGTATCCCGAATAACCATACAAGAAGCAATAATAAGAATGCCCCGCTAACCACTCCAACATTTGATCAATGAAAGGTAAAGGAAAGTGATCCTTTCGGGTTGCGGAATTAAGCTTTCTATAATCAATGCACACTCTCCAACTGGTTTGAACTCTTGTAGGAACAAGTTCATCGTCTTGATTTCGAACAACCGTAACACCGGACTTCTTTGGCACCACTTGTACCGGACTAACCCATTTGCTATCGAAAATTGGGTAGATCACCCCCGTACTTAGCAATTTGAGTATCTCTTTCTTCACAACCTCCATCATGGGAGGATTAAGCCTACGTTGAGCATCACGTACCGGCTTCACGTTCTCTTCCATTAGAATCCTATGCATGCATATGGATGGAATAATGCCCTTGATATCCGCAATTGTCCAACCAATAGCCGTTTTGTGCTCTTTCAAGACTCTAAGCAAATGGTCTTCTTGTACCGGTGTGAGGTTCTTTGAAATAATCACCGGAAGCTCATCTCCATCTCCCAAAAATGCATACTTCAAATGGTCCGGAAGTGGCTTCAACTCTAGTTTAGGTGCCTTCACAATAGATGGTACAAGTAATTCATCATTCACGGGTAAAGAAATATAAGAAACATTACCCTTAGCTTCTTGTAATCCCGTCAAGGCACCACACGTCTCCACCAATTCCGTGGAAATTTCAACATCCAAGTTAGGCAAGCCATGGACGTCCAATTCAATGCTCTTTTGCAACACCACATCAAGTTCGTCCTCTCGATTCAATTCCACCATTTGTTGCGCTAATGAACCAACCACATCAATGGAGTAAGCGGAATGCACATCACTTGGGTAGCGCATAGCTTCAAATATGTTGAAGTGTATTACTTCCTTGTCGAATTCCATAGTGAGTATACCCTTGTCCACATCAATCTTCGTCTTTGCGGTCTTCATAAATGGCCTCCCAAGAAGTAGAGAAGTAGACGAACGATTCTCATTATTTTCCATATCCACCACAAAGAAATCCACCGGAAAAATTAACTCATTCACTTGCACTAGAACGTCTTCTACAAGTCCCTTTGGATAGATGTTAGACTTGTTTGCTAGTTGGATAATAACCCTTGTCTCTTTCAACGGGCCAAGATTCAAGGAGTCATAAATATCAGCCGACATCACACTAATGGAAGCTCCCAAATCAAGTAAAGCATGTTCAAACCTTTTCTTACCAATAGTAATTGGCACCGTGAAACCACCGGGATCCGTGCACTTTGTAGGCATCTTCTTCAAAAGCATAGCCGACGCACTCTCGCCAACCTTAGTAATTTCATTATCAAGCAACCTATCCTTATTTTTGCACAATTCCTTCATGAACTTAGCATACCTTGGCATTGTCCTTATGGCCTCTATGAAGGGGATGTTGATTTCGATCTTCTTGAAGATATCCATGAGTGCCTTATCTTGAGCTTCCTTCTTGGACTTAGAAAAACGACTAGGAAAAGGAGGTGGAGTAGTGAAAGTAGGAACCGGTTCCTTGGATTGGGCGGTTGATGTTGAAGTATCCCTTGGTTCGGCATCCTCTTTCTCTTTGACTACCTCTTCACTAACTTCTTCATGACGAGTTGGACTCTCCACTTGTCTTCCACTTATTAAGGTAACCACATTAACATTCTCTCTTGGATTCAAAATGGGTTGCGAAGGAAGTTTTGTGGATGCTTGATCTTTCATTAAGTTCATATCGGTCGCCAATTGTCCCATTTGAGTTTGTAAATCCTTGATTGCCGAATCGGTCTTTTGTTGGGTTTGTTGTAACATAGAAGTGAGACCTTGCATGCTTTTCATTATCACATTCAACTTGTCATTATTCTAAGAATCTTGCTCCTTGACTTGTTGTGGTTGGAATTGTTGTTGTTGAGGTTGGAAACGTGATTGTTGGAATCCACCTTGTTACGCATATGGATTAGGAGCCGCCGCTTGCTTGTTTGCATAGCTAAAGTTGGGATGATCCTTCCAACCGGGATTGTAAGTATTGGAATATGGATCGTACCTTGGCCTTGTATTTGGATATAAAGCATTTACTTGTTCGGTTTCATCATCCGGAATAATTATCGCGGCCAATCGTTGCACTACCCTCTCTATGTTGTTTAACCGTTGATCGGATTGTGAAGACGAGTCACTAACCTCATGCACCAACTTAACCATTGAATCACCTCTTGCATAGAATTGTTGCGAGTTTGCCGCCATACTTTCAATTAACTCGGTAGCTTCGGCCACCGTCTTGTTAACTAGTGCACCACCACCGGCGGCGTCAAGAAGATATCTATCACTTGTTTGGAGACCTTCATAGAAGTATTGGATTATCATGGCGTCACTAAATTGATGGTGTGGACAACTTGCCACCAATATCTTGTATCGATCCCAACATTCATATAATGACTCTCCCACATGTTGCTTTATCCCACAAATTTCTTTGCGAATTTGAGTAGCCTTTGATGCGGGAAAATATCTTTCGAGGAAAAGTTTCTTCATCCCATTCCATGTTGTGATACTTCCGGAAGGCAAATAGTATAACCATTCCTTAGCATTGCCCGCCAAAGAGAACGGAAACGCTTTCAACATTGCTCCATCCGCATTAGTATTCAGTGGAAGCATGGCCGTGACTATGGTGTTGAAGTCCATAAGATGTTTGTTTGGGTCTTCATTCACCATGCCATGGAACTTTGGTAATTCTCTAATCAACCCCGGCTTGATCTCGAAAGTTGAGTTAGTTTGGATACACCATTGTTGAGTAACGAGCTTGTGAGAAGCTAGGTCCTTGAGTGTACGATCACCCATTGCCTCTTCTTATATGTCCGAATCTGCGAATTCACTTGATGTAGAACGAGGAAGCGGAGTGTTAACCGCTCGAATAAAGTCTCTTAGTTGAGTGCCGGATCGAAGACGTATTCTAATTGGACTCGGTCTTCCCCCTTGAATCATTAACCAAAGATATAGCACCTACAACAAGGTTCACAAAACTAAGTTAGATACGGTATAGAATCTAACAAAGCAAGAATAATGCAAAAAGAAAAATAAAAACAACTAAAGTCGCCCGTTGCTCACCGGCAACGGCGCCAAAATTTGTATGCGTGTCGTAACCACAACAAATTACTTAATACTTTACTACCTAATTAAAGAGTAATATAGGGTAGTCAAGGTCGATCCCACGAGGAGCAAGAGATTATTAGTTGTCAAATTGTCACAAAAGGGGGGTATTGGTTGTAAAATTTATAAAGCAAAAGAAATAAACAAAGTAGTTAATAGTGTAAGTTGAAATCAATGAGAGAGAATAAATCAAGGAATCCTTCTTCGCTGCAAAACAATGATTAAAGTTATGTTCTTTTCCACTTGTTATTAGTCATAGATTATCACCAACCGTAGGATAGCAGGTTCGCTTAGCTAACCCCAAAATTCCTTATTTCACTGAGTAACAAGTCCGCTTAGTTATCAGATTCTATTCAAAAGAACCACCTTGAGGTTCGATTACAAGATGTAACTCCCCGAATGCATTAAGATTTGTGAACTTAGGTTTAGTACTAGTAGTTAGACTCGGTTCGCTTGGTCCACTTTCTAGCGTTGTATTCACACACAATTGCTCCACGGAATCCCTCCACAAGGTCTCGTGTTTTCTACTTGTGTAAAGAGTCAAGAAACTATTACGTATTCCCTAACTTTCACTAGCTTTAGATTAAATTAACAAGTCAATTTAGCGTGCACTCCAAACAACCTATCAATCAATCATAAACATTAATATTAGTAAAAACAATCGATAATCATATGAAAAACTTCAAAGTAGAATTGAAACAAAACTTAAACCATATGTTAAGAACTAGGAATTCATCCTCAATCAATAAGAAAATTAGCTACTCATAATTTGGAGTTCACACAATAATAATTATAAAGGAAGAAAGAAAAACTTATTGAAAAGATGATGGTTGCTCCTTCCTCCAATCCTTGTATACTTTAACTCCTTCTCCAAAGTAGATGTGTGTTAAAAAGTTGTAGAGAACTCTCTTATTTATAAGCTTCAATACTCTCCATGTCTTTGTAGGAAAAGAATCCACATTCCATAAGAACACCACTTTCCCAATTTGAGCCATATTCCAAATTCTAGTCCAATTCTCCAAAACTTCCAAGTTTTCATCCAATTCCCAATTCTAAGTCTTCACACACATGAGAGAAGTCCATACAAAAGTCTGCATTTTTGCTCGCCGGAAAACTGCGTTTTTGGCCGGAATTTGTCGCCGCCAGCCACCTGAAAATTCTGTCCCAGTCAAAGAATATTCCACCAGTCCACCGTTAGGACTAAAGGTCAAACAGTCAACCCGTTAGTTGACTAGGTCAAAGAGGGGGAGTCAGACACCGAGTAAGCTCACTCAGCTATCTAACTATGTCTTACTGGCTGAGTTGGATCGCTCGGATCGATCATCGGATTCATCTGGATCGGTCCCGTCGGTTACCGAGTTAACTCGCCAGAATAGAAATCCGGCCGAGTTTCGGCTATTTACAGGGCTTCTCAGGCCACACTCAGGCCGATCTTTAATCTTCAATCCTTGTACAAACCTAACATACATCTAATTCATTCTCATAAATTCATCTCAGGCTTCAGCTGCAGTAGTTCACCAGTTCTAACCCGCAATCTGGTTGTCAAGCCAACACGAAACCCGTTCTGATCAATAGCAGCAACATCAGTCTGCAACTTCAATTTCGAATTCAATCAATAGAAACCCATATTCGATCAATCCACCACCAACCCATCTCGTTCTTCACCTTGTTTTGCTTCTCAAAAATGCCACCATCTTCATCGTTACTTCTCAAAACCCATTATTCTCATCGAACTCACGACTGTTAAATTCATTACAGCAATCTCCTTCAGCTCAATTTCGTGGTTCAACCACACCATCGATTTCCTCCAAGTTCAAACCTTAGGTCAGCTGCTTTATCTCATCTGATTCTCTAGCACCACAGATCCCTAATTTCAATTTCTGATTCAATTTCTATACCGCAACCTCTTCTTCATTCTCATAACAGCGGCAGCATCGTCTTCTCGATCTGATTCTCAGATTCAATTCTAGCAATATCTCATAATCATCTTCTACAGCAACTTCAAATCATCACCAACTTCTCCTTCCTCCTAACCTCAGCACCATCTCACCATCACAAACAACGACAGCTGCTCAATCTCTGTCTCTCGTTCTCAGATCCCCTTTTTATCTTTGAATCACATCAAACCCTAGAATCTTGGACTCAATTTCATGGTTCCATTGCTGCGCCTCTTCTTCCATTTGTTTCTCTCTTTCCTTAATTTCAGATAACTGAATGAGATGAATCTCTCTCGACTTAGCGATTTAGGGTGGGGTTGGCATTGGGTGCTAACAGCACACCAATCTTCTGGATAAGGGCCACCTCAGATGGCAACCCCTTAACGTAAGCTGACCTGTCTTTAATAGTTCTCCAAAAGAGAGTTGCCCCTTAACCTTGACTGGACTCTAGATAGTGCATGCCCTGTGAAATGACCTTTTTTCCCTTTTAGCTCAAATTGGACGATTTCTTCTCCTTTTCCTCCGTGCGACTCAAGAATACCTAATAACTCAAAAATACACGTAAAATACATAATTCACACGAAAAATAGCAGAGAAAGCATAAACTACTAGATAGTAAATTAGGTGTATTCTACACCTATCAATTAGTTTTATTCTTGTTTTTAGATTTTCTTTTTAGTTTTTAATTTTTTGTTTTCTAGATTTGTGGTTTCAGGTAATTAATCTCTGGCACCAAAAGACTGTGAATACCAGAGGTGCGGTATTCACACCCGTAAAGGAACGGTACTTCAAGCACGTCAGCAGTTGCAACAAGAACCTCCTTCAGAAGAGATGGTAGAAGGCGCAAATCCACCTCCACCAAGGAGGATGTTGAGAGATCTAACATCCCCATGTTTGGATTCTCAACCCTTGTGTATTACTCTGAATGACACAGTGGAACTTAAATCAAGTCTTCTTCATTGGGTTCCAAATTTCAAGGGACTACCGGGTGAAGATCCTAATCGACACCTACAATAATTTCAGAATACAGTAAGAAGTATGAAGAAGAATGATGATGACGAGGATACAACTTTTATGCAAGCTTTTTCATTCTCTCTAGCGGACCAAGCAGAATCATGGTTTTATTATCTCCCTTCTGGAAGTATCACCACATGGACCGGAATGAAAAAGCTGTTTTTAGAGAAGTATTTTCCTGCTTCTAAAGCTACATCTATTCGTAAGGAGATCAGTGTCATTGTGCAAATTACTGGAGAATATTTGTATGAATACTGGGAGAGATACAAGAGATTGTTGGTGAGCTGTCCACACCATCAAATACCACCACAACTCATTATCACACACTTTTATGAGGGTTTACTACCACATGAGAGAAACCTGATTGATGCGGCTAGCAGTAGTGCATTGGTTAATAAAACTATCGAGGAAGCTACTAGTTTGATTGAGATCATGGCGGAAAATACTCAACAATTTTACACTCGAGATTCCTCAACAGTTAGAAGAGTTAGCGAGATAGGAGATTCTTCACACATGGAGCAATGAATGAGTAATATGGAAAAAATGGTACAACGTATATCTTCTGCAGTTGTTCCTACATATGAAGATGATGCCGAGGTTAATGCTATATTTCCTAATCAAAGGAAAAGGTATGATTCGTACTCAAATACTTATAATCCTGGTTGGAAAGATCACCCAAATTTTAGTTATGCGAACAATCAAGCTTCGGCTCCTAATCCATATGTGAGACAAGCTGGTTTTCAACAACAACAACCTCAGAATGAGGAATCTAAGTTTGAAGCACCCATATCCATAATCAAATAGGGTCATCTAGAAACCAATCAATTCATACAGAAAACTGACTCCACCATTAAATAATTGCATACTCAGATGGGAAAATTGGCTACAGACGTGAATCCACTGAAGGCAAAAGCGTCTACAACACCCCCATCTCAACCATTTGTGAATCCAAGAGAGCACGTTAATGCAGTAACTCTAAGAAGTGGGAGACAAACTGAAGAGCCACATCAACAAAAAGAGGTTAGTAACGACATCGAAAAGGAAGTATAAGAGGAAACCGTCCTAAAGGAAAATCCAACCTCAAACGGCCAATCTAAGGATACGGTTCCCACTTTTACCATACCACCTCCTCTACCTAGTCATTTTTCCAAGTCGAAGAAGCAAGCTCAAGACAAGGAGATCATGGATATTTTCAGCAAGATACACATCAACATTCCATTTATTGAGGCCATCAAAACCGTACCCAGGTATGCCAAGGTTTTGAAGGATTTGTGTACAATAAAAGATAGATTTATTGCTAATGAGATTACTCAAGTGGGTGAAAGTTCTACATATACGTTACTTAAGAAGATGCCTACAAAATGTGAAGATCCTGGTGGCTTCACAGTTCCCGTTACCATTGGTAACCGATGGTTCGAGCGTGCTTTGCTTGATTTGGGAGCTTCCTAAGTGTTATGTCAGCCGATGTTTATGATTCTTTGAATCTTGGACCTTTAAAAGAGGCAAAGATCACTATTTAATTGGCTAACAAGTCCAATATTTATCCTAAGGGAGTCATGGAGGACGTGTTAGTTCAAGTGAATCAGTTAATCTTTTCGGTTGATTTCTACATTGTAGATATGCACAATGGAGATAATTGTTCATATACTTCGTTACTTCTTTGGAGACCGTTCATGATGACTGCAAAGACGAAGATTGATGTTGATAGTGGTGCACTCACTATGAAATTTGATAAGGATATCATACGGTTCAATATTTTTGGAGACCATGCGTTATCCTAGTGATGTTCACTCCGCTTTCTCTATTGATGTTATTGATTCGTTAGCACAACAAATGCTTGATTTTAACGAGGATGAACTTGGAGTTGTACTACGAAATAACATTGATTTGGACATTCATGGATATCCAAATATGGATATTGAGATATCCAAAGAACTGGTGGAGATGTGTGGTGCTTTAACAGCATTACAAGAAGCAAAAACGGGTAATATTTCTTATATTTCTTTACCCCTAACTAATGAGGTTCAATTACCTTCTATTATGCAGGCACCGAAATTTGAATTGAAGCCTCTCCTAGACCACCTAAAGTATGCGTACTTAGGTGATAAAGAAGACCTTCCGGTTATTATTGCAAACAACCTCACCCCAATACAGGAAGAACGTCTACTTAGGGTTCTTAAAGAGCACAAAACGGCTATTGGTTGGACAATTGCTGATATCAAAGGCATTACTCCATCCATGTGCATGCATAGAATCCTAATGGAAGATGATTTTAATCCTGTACGTGATGCTCAGCGTAGGCTTAACCCCCCAATGATGGAGGTCGTGAAGAAAGAGATCCTCAAATTACTAAGTATGGGGGTAATTTACCCAATTTCTGACAGCAAATGGGTTAGCCCAGTTCAAGTGGTGCCTAAGAAAGCAGGTGTCACTGTTGTTAGAAATCAATATGATGAACTTGTTCCTACAAGAGTTCAAACAGAATGGAGAATGTGCATAGACTACAAAAAGCTTAATGCCGCAACCCGAAAGGATCACTTTCCTTTCCCTTTCATTGATCAGATGTTAGCAAGGTTAGAGGGAAATTCATATTATTGCTTTTTGGACGGTTATTCGGGATACAATCAGATTGTTATTGCACCGGAGGATCAAGAGAAGACTACTTTTACTTGTCCTTTTGGTACGTTTGCCTATAGACGGATGCCGTTTGGTCTTTGCAATGCGCCAGCCACTTTTCAGAGGTGTATGGTTAGTATATTTTATGACTATGTGGAATGCATCATTGAGGTATTTATGGATGATTTTAGTATTTATGGTGATTCATTTGATTTTTGTTTACAAAATCTTGAACTTGTGTTTAAAAGATGCATAGACACTAATCTTGTTCTTAATGGGGAGAAATGCCATTTTATGGTAAATCATGGAATAGTGCTTGGTCACATCGTGTCCTCTCGAGGGCTTGAAATTGACAAAGCAAAGATAGATTTGATAAGAAACTTACAATATCCCACTTCGGTGAAGGAAATTCGTTCTTTTCTTGGTCATGCAGGTTTTTATAGGCGGTTTATCAAGGATTTCTCCAAAATCTCAATACTGATGTGAAAATTATTGCAAAATGAGGTTATTTTTGACCTCAATAAGGAGTGCAAGGATGCCTTTGATAAATTGAAAGAATTGTTGACAACTACACCAATTATCAAGTCACCGAATTGGATTTTACCATTTGAATTAATGTGTGATGCAAGTGACTATGCAGTTGGAGCCGTTTTGGGTCAAAGAGTAGAAAAGCTGTCTCATGTGATTTATTATGCATCTAGGACCCTAAACGATGCTCAAATCAACTATTTTACCACTGAGAAAGAATTTTTTGCTATAGTGTTTGCACTAGAAAAATTTAGATCATATTTGGTGGGTTCAAAAGTGGTTGTATATTCTGATCAGGCAGCACTTAGGTACCTATTAAATAAGAAAGAAGCTAAGCCAAGACTTATACGGTGGATTCTACTATTACAAGAATTTGATTACGAAATCAAGGATAAAAGAGGTGTTGAAAATACTGTTGCGGATCATCTTAGTAGACTTGTTGTTTCCGAAGAAGAACTTCCTTTACAAGATCGTTTTCCAAAAGGACAACGTTTCTCAATTGAAGACTCAACGCCTTGATACGCGGATATAGTGAACTACTTGGTTACAAGACAAGTACCTAGTACGATGTCTAATTTTCAAAAGCTTAAGCTTAAGAAAACAGCCAAGCAGTATGTGTGGGATGAGCCCTACTTGTGGAAATACGGTTCTGATCAAATCATCCGCAGGTGTGTACCTAATTCTGAATTTCAATCTATTCTTACTTTTTGTCATATTTATGCATGTTGTGGTCACTTTGATTCTAAACGTACCGCTTTCAAAGTACTTGAAAGTGGATTTTATTGGCCTACCCTATTCGAGGATGCATATATTTTTTGCAAATCTTGTGATAGATGTCAAAGAATGGGCAATCTAGGTGCTCGAAATCAAATGCCACTCATACCAATTCTTGCTGTTGAAGTATTTGATGTGCGGGGAATTGAATTTATGGGTCCTTTTGTCAATTCTTACGGAAAATTTTATATACTTCTTGCTGTGGATTATGTTTATAAATGGGTGGAAGCTAAAGCCACCCCTACTAATGATTATCAAGTTGTTTGTGACTTTGTGAATGAACACATTTTTCCTAGACATGGTACACCAAGAGTGGTTATCAGTGATGGAGGCTCACATTTTCAAAAATCCTTCCATGCTTTACTCAAGAAGTACAACATAACACACAAGTTTGGTATGCCATATCACCCACAAACTAGTGGGCAAGCGGAAATCTCAAACCGTGAGATTAAATCCATTCTTGAGAAAACCGTGAATACTACACGGAAAGATTGGAGTTATAGGCTTAACGATGCACTTTGGGCATATAGAACGGCGTACAAAATACCGATTCGCATGTCTCCATATCGATTGGGTTATGGCAAAGCTTGTCATCTTCTGGTTGAACTTGAACACAAGGCATATTGGGCGATAAAGATGTGCAACATGAATTATAACAATGCGGGGAAACAAAGGAAGTTACAACTTAACGAGCTAGAGGAGATACGTAATGATGCTTACGAGAGTTCTCGTATATACAAAGAGAAGACAAAACTTTTTCATGACAAAATGATTTCTCGAAAAAGTTTTGTTGTGGGAAAAAAAGTTCTTTTATTTAATACTCGTCTTCGATTATTTCCTGGGAAGCTAAGGTCCAGATGGATAGGACCGTATGTTGTTACTAATGTTTTTCCTTATGGTGCAGTTGAGATTACTAGTACGAAAACTAGAACAACTTTCAAAGTCAACGGCCATAGATTGAAGCCTTATTATGAAAACTTCTCTAAGGAGAATGTAGAAGTTATGAGACTTGAAGATTTGCTCCCTTTGGAGGAGTAGCATCATTGGAATGCCAAGTCGGGCTGAGGACATTAAACTAAGCGCTAAATTGGAGGAAACCCATCGGTTTTGTATTTCTATCCCTTCTATTTTTATTTTTATTAGTTTTGCATATCATATTTTGCATTCACATCCTAGATTTTACAAAGTCCTATATCTATAATGAAAGTTTTGACGAATTCTCGTCAGAAAATTCTGACTGCGCAGTTGTCACGAAAACAGCTCTCGAGACTTTATACGAAGTCCAATTTGAGTTATTGACCACAACTTTTAAAGAGGACGGACATAACTTTCTTTTCCAAAAAGAAAATCTGAATTCGGAGTCTGTTCAGTTGGAGCGATTGGTGTTTCGGTATTTTTCCAGAACTTTTTCATATTGCATGACAGTCAGTCCGGAGGACATAAAAGTCATACCATTTATCGAAACACTGTTCCCTTTTGACATGTTATAGAAAAGACGTAGGAAAACAACTTTCATTTAGGATGTTTTCCTAGTTCCCTACCCATTTGTACAATTTTCATGTTTTTCAGGGTTGTTATGTCAGAAATCATAATTTTCTGTTTTGAACATTGAGGACAATGTTGAGTTTAAGTGTGGGGGAGTAGTTAAGCAGGTTTGGATTGCATGTATAAAAAATAAAAAATAATAATAATAAAATAAAAATAATACTCTCTGATTTCTTGCATTCTTGAGACTTCATATTTTGGAGTTATTTGTGAGCTATTTAGGATGACACTCTAAACCTTTTCAGGTTGAAACAGTTCTTACGGCTATAAATTGAGTTCCATTTTGTCAATCCTTGATTATATACGTTCATAATTGATTGTGAAACTCAGCTATGGTAGTCATTTGAAAGAGTCATCCTTGCAATTAATCATTACTGAATCACTTTCTTTTTAATTTTGCAGTTTTATGTTTCTCTAAAGTGATTTGGTGGGATCCTGATACTACCATGGATGTTGTAGCAAGGTAATCATTGGTTGAGTATATAAAAGCCCCATAATACAATTGTCTTACACTCTTAAAGAGTGAGCCGGGAAAAAAAAACTTATATATAAGGCTCCTCTTTATTTCTCGACAATTGGATAGCAATATGTGTGAAACGTTGTCTCTGTCTCCGTTGCCTAAACAAGCGTGGAATGCAGGATCCAAGGAAACTATCACGTATTTGCTGAAAAGGAACATTCTCTTAGAATATATAATCATGCGGTCGATGAAACAAAAACCATAACATCACTATATATCAAGTCAAAAATACTATTGATGAGGTTCTTGACACTTGGGTGGAAGTATGCGTGAAACGTTGTCCCTGTCACCGTCGCCTAAGCAAGCGTGGAATGCAGGATCCAAGGCAACTATCGCATACTTGTTGAAAAGGAAACATGCGCTTAGAGTATCTAATCATGTGGTCAAGTTAAATGGGTGCTTCTCTCAACTATGCGCTATAAATACATATCCTTTGACAACATTCACACAAGTATTATGGGTAACATCTCTCACTTAAGTCAATATTTGCACACTTCACTTTTCTATTTCCATTTTCTTATCTGTGATTTAAGTATGTGTTGTGATAAATGTTGCAACAAGTACGATGACTATCTTAGTAGAGTTTAGTAATTAGGTTGAATGACATACGTAAGTAATTGCTTGTGTGTGTGGATTCGAATGTATGTGGGATGTTTGCAGCTAAAGAACATATGCAAGCTAATTATTTGGCTTTTTACTATGTGTCTATCCTTAGTGGTTCTTCCAAGGCGAGAGATTGGAGTAGGTTTTGCGGGTATACCTCTTGTAAGCCCTCACGAGACTATAACTCGTCCACTAGGGACACCTAGGGGTTTAAAGGCATGTTATTCATGCTAAGAGTAACCGTTTTCTCAACGACATGGAGTTGTTGTATTTAGGATTATTTTATTTAGTTTGCTCGAGGACTAGCAAAACCTAAGTATGGGGGAATTTGATAAGTGCATAATTCATATGATTTTAGTGTCCATTCCATACTTGCTTTAGCTATTATTCTTGCATATTTTCGTATTATTATTATTGTTTTCTCTTATTTGCCTTTATTAGGTGAATCATCCAAAAAGGAGCTACAAAGTGCTGAAAAGAGCTAAGAAGAGAAGTATTCCAAGTATCCAAGTTCCTAATTCCAAGAAAAGTGGAAGAAGTGCGACGAAAAGGAGCAAAACGCTCAAAATTAATAGAAGAGCCAACGACCAATCTTAACTCATTCAAATTAAGGATTTCTCATCACCATCTTGAAGAGAATTGAAAGATAAAAAAAATTAGGTCATTCCGAGTTCGGATGAATAAGTTGTGGCAAAAAAAGTTTCCATTGAAAACCAAAAATAGTGCAGTCCGCGAACTAGGTTTGCGGACGGGGTTCACAGACGTATTTCTGAAAATATCTGCTGGAATTTGAAGTTGGCGGACTGGGTTCGCGAACTGAGCAAACCGAAAACGTGTATAAACTCCTTGGAAGGCTTAAGGGCACGTTTGGGAACATTTTTTCGTTATTTTAGGTTGGGTTTTGATCCAAACTAAATACGTGAAGACCAAGTAATGTAAACCTATAAAAAGGTATTAGGTTATGTAAAACATATCATATCATTAGGTCACGAAATTGTTAGGGTTTGGAGAGAAGAAACATCACACGGAGCGATTATCAATCGTAACGTTATCTCTTAACTTTTCTCATATGTATAACATGGATATTTCTACATCCATGAGTAGCTAAACACCTATTGTTTGAGGATGAATTCTAAAATGTAAACATGATTTGATTTAATATATGAATCTATTTTGATTTCTTCATATGATTATCGTTTGTGTTTACTATTAACATACTTATGATTAGTTGATAGATTTTTTAGGTGGCCAACTAAATATATTTGTTAATCTAATCTATTGCAAGTAAGGGTTAGGATATCCGTAATTATTGAATAATTCCTTACACAAGTAGAGAATGTGAAACCTTGCAGAGGGATTCTGTAAAGCGATCGCGTGTAAACACAACCCTAGCAAGTAGACTGAGCGTACCGAGTCTAACTACTAGGATCAAACCTAAATTCACAAATCCTAAAGCATTCGATGAATTACATCTTGTAAGCGTACCTCAAGGTGGTTCATACGAATGAAATCTGGTAACTAAGCGTAACTGTTATCCAGTGATATAAGGAATTTTGGTAATTGCTAAGCGTACATGTTATTCTACGGTTGGTGATAATCTATGATTAATGACGAATAGATGAATATATTAACTCATTGATAGTTTATTAACGAAGAAGGATTCCTCGATCATATCTCTCTCTATTGATTACAATACAATTTTATTTGCTTTGATTATTTATTTTGTTTACAATCTAAAACAAAACCCCCCTTTGTGACACTTTGACAACTAAAACTCATTGCTCTTCGTGGGAACGATCCTTACTTCCATTATATTACCAGTTAATTGTGTGGAAATAAGATTATTAATTTGATTGCACTTACGACACGCATCACTTGCTTGTCGAAAGTAAGCCTAGGAAAACTAGGAAATTAATCCGCCATGGATTAGTAGAGGCAAAACCTTGCCCAGAATTTGAAAACATGTATCCGTAACAGCAAAGGGAGGTGTGTCCATGCCTTTGGACAGCTGGCACCACTTTCCATTGACCACGCCCCATCCCAAATCGGCCCTATTTCCCTCGACCAATCAGGTCGCTTTCCCATCGACCAATCAGGTTATTCTAAAGACGCCACACTCACACCAGAAGTGTAGTTGCGCCCATGCTTGGCCGACCATCCCTTTCCTACCGGCGAATCAGGTCACTTTGAATGTGCCACAAGCATTAGAGGTATGGCCGCGCCTTATGTTTGGCCGCCCCCTTTTCTTGACCAATGAAGTCGCTCCAAACTTTCCACCATACATTAAAGGCCAAACACACCCTGCCGCGCCACCATACTAACTGGCAAGACAAACGCGCCATGCCACAAATACATATCAAGAGACATGCCAACATGCCACTCTGCCGCAGTAACATTCCACGATCCACTTTAGCCTTGTCCACGACGCCAAACCCTAACCTTGGCCACATCTCCAAGCCCTAATTTTGGACACGATGCCAAATCCTAGGCTTGGCCACATCGCCAAGCCCTAATTTTGGACACGACGCCAAATCCTAGGCTTGGACACATCGCCAAGCCCTAATTTTAACCACTATGCCAAATCCTAGCCTTGGCTACATCGCCAAACCCTAAATTTGGCCACGACGCCAAATCATATCCTTGGCCACATCGCCAAGCCCTAATTTTTGCCATGATGCCAAATCCTAGCCTTGGCCACATCGTCAAGCCCTAATTTTGTCCATGACGCCAAATCGTAGCCTTGGCCACATCGCCAAGCCCTAATTTTGGCCATGCTACAACGCCTCAGGCGTGGCCACGCCACAATGCCACCGGCTTACCACTATGCCATGGCTATGCCAGGCTCCATAATGCCAATGACGCCACTTTGTTATACAATGAGATGTGGCCATAATCAATGGCCATCCTTCCTCGCGAGATGAAATCTCAGCCATCCAAGTTCGCCACCGAACAGACATGATTGTGGCAAGTTTCAGGCGACCAGCCGCCTAAATATAATGGCCATGGCTACGTCAGGCGCCACTTGCACCACCGTGCCACTGGCATGCATGAACCATGCCAGCCGTGCTACATTACCACTGGCGTACACCAAAACGCCCATGCGCCATTATCAGGCACCAACACAAGGTACCCATAATTAGCGGCTACCCTCCTTCATGAGACCCGATCTCAACCATCGAAGTTCGCCACCGAACTGACAAACCTGTGGCAATTTTTAGGCGACCATCCAAAACGAAGCCTAATAGTATCACGCGCTATTTTCCTGCGGTAAGTCCCTTGATTTTGACTTTCCACCAGTAGCAAAGTGCTACATATTTTCCATGAAAACACTCGAGAAATCAAACATGTCACAAACTGGGGGATGCTTATTAGGGTATTGGTCTGGCGGTTTACATCATGCGGCATGCAATGCGTCCGTTACAAGAAAGTGTCATGAAGCGAGACAATTAGTGGTGGTGAAAAGTAATGGTGTAAACAAATTCATTTCCTTCATCATGGAAACCTAATGTCTGACAGTTACACGGATTCACTTCCTTCATCATGGAAGCATAAAACCTGACGGTTACACGTTACTCTATTCTTTCACCACTCAATCGTTTCTACTTCCTACGAGACCAGGGTGCGTTTCAATATGACTTGTATAAATAGGCTTCACCTATTTCCGCCAAAGAACAAGTTTTTGGTTAGCAACAACATAGTATCCAGAAATCACCAAGAACTGATAGATTTTCATTCCACTAGCCAGTTCCATTTTTTGATACAAGTCATAATACAAGCCACATCTTCAGAATCAACTATTCTGGTCTCAACACTTTTTTCGCTTACCTCCCTAAGACCAACCCTTCTCCTTAATTTTGTACCGAAGCAAGCCTGAAATGACCATTTCTTGGTTTAATCCAAGATTGTACAGATTGATCTCTCGAATCAAAAGTACTCCCGTGCAGTGCATTATTTAGGGTTTAGATTCGTTTCTCATCCACACACCCAAAATTACCAAAATCGGCAGAAACAATTTTCACCCACAAGCAAGTGTGCGGCGTGCAACACACCCATTATAAGAAAGTGTCGAAAGCAGGGCAGTTAGTGGAGGTAAGAAGTAGTGTGTGTAAACTAACTCGTCTCCTTCATATTGGGAACGTGGTTTCTGGCATTTACACATGACCCCACTTCTCCATCACTCCATCATTCCCACTTTCTATGAGATCAGGGTGCGTTCAATATGACTTGTATAAATAGGTTTTACCTATTTCCACCAAAAAACAAGTTTTGGTTAGAACAACAACACAGTATCCAGAAAAATACCAAAGAACTGATAGCTTTTCACTCCACAAGCCAGTTCCAAATTCTGATACAAGTCATAAAATAGCCACACCTTCAGAATTAACCATTCTGGTCTCAACACCTTCTTCGCTTCCCTCCCTAAGACCAACCTTTCTCCTTCACTTTGTGACCGAAGCAAGACTGTAACGGACATTTCTTGGTTTAGGCCAGGATTGTACAGATTGATCTCTAGAATCTAAAGTACTCCCGTGCAGTGCATTTGTTTTAGGTTTAGATTCGTTTCTCATCCACACACCCAAATTTACCAAAACCAGCAGAAATAGTTATTACCCATAATAAATTGGCGACCACAGTGGGACACTAAATCTCTCGGTTGCAAATTCAGTTCTCAATTTCATTTTCATCCCAATTGGTCTTAGGCCCAATTCAATCGTTAATTGAAACCCATTTCAGTCAAAGATTCTTTCTAGATGTATTCGGGTCATTCGAACCTTGTAGAAGCAATGAATAGCTGGAATCTAACTACCATAGAAGACATGACAAAAATGCTAGAGGATATGGTTACCAGCCAATTCGATATTATCAGGCAGAAAAACGAAATGCTTCGTATCATGAAGAGTATAATAAGCCCATTTGGGAAAGAATCAGCAAAGGCTTATCCAAAGGATACCGCCATGTAATACCTCGAGTTTCGGATTAGGGTCAAACCCATATGGAGACCCGAACTCGAAGCGTTATGAGTCGGAAAGAGACTCTTACTTAAATTTATTTAAGTTCTTACAACAACATAACTTAGCCTTTCTAACAATAGTTTACACATATGAAACATGAAGTGATGAATTTGAATATACTAGAAATCTTTAAAAACATTTTAGTTCAAATTTACATTTTGTTTGTGGGAGAAAACTACTTCTGCCGGTTTGGGTAATTTTGGGTGTGTGTGGATGAGAAGTGAGTTTAAACCTTCAACAAATGTGCTGCATGATGAGCACTTTGATTCGAGAGGTAATCTATACAATTCTGGCCTAAACCGAAGACACGGCCGTTCCAGATTTGTTTCGGTCACAGGTGAAGGATGTGAGGTTGATCTTAGGAAGGGAAGCGAAGAAGGTGTTGAGAGTATGAAGGTGAAGGCTATTTGATGACTTTTTAACAGAAGGTTGAGCAGGCTAGCAAATGTTGCAGGCAGGCTCTGGGTGTTGAATACGATTAACACTTGGTTTTCTGTGTTGTTCCAACCTCTGTTTTTGGAAATAGGGAGGAGAACCTATTTATACAAGTCATTAAGCCTTCTTCATGTCTCTCGTGGGAAGTGGAGGAAGTGGAGTGAGGGAAGAGTGGAGTTGTATGTGAGTGTCACACGATCAGAACTGCCCACTTCTCCCATCTTGACTTAACCGCCCATGTCTTCCTAACACGTTCTTGTGATGGCGCGTTGCACGCTGCACGCTGTAAACTGCCAGACCAATACCACAGTTTGTATCCCCCAGTTGTGACGTGATTAATGTCTCGAGTGTGTGGATCACAGGACCCACATAAAATAGTGCAAGGTGAACCATGAACTTGGTATAACATCGCATGCATCCATCTTCAGGTAACCGTTTGGAGGCTGTATAGACAGGCCATTCCTTGGTCGGTTACCTTGTGAAGAAGAGTGACAGATGGTGGTCACAGTGATACCTTTTTTGCTGGTTGATTCGCACCCTAATCCATTCGTCCAAGCTTGCAAATCTGTATGGAAGAGATGACTCGGAGCCTTTCTTGCGACCGTTGGATGGGAGGTGCGCATGCTGCCCCTTTCGGCCAAAACGTTTGCATGCTTAGAGAGTTCCAATGGAGGAACCGATCAGCCCTTCATGAAGGTAGTACAATGGTGTTCACGCCCATGCCTGCTTGACTCGCAAAGATTTAATCTAAGCCACTCGACTCAGGCGGCAAAGACGAGTGGTCGAGATTAGAATTTATGGAGGGGCCGTGACATATCACCTTTGGGCGCGCGTATCGAGGAGCTTGATCACCACCGGTATTGGCCGATCAGCTAAACGTGAAGTCGGGCCCACTGTGGTCAAGCTAGCATGCTCGGTTCCTTCTAAGTCTCCATCTTGGCCTTCCGTCCAAGCCTGCGAAGATGGACGCTCGAGATGTTTTTGCGCCGTAAACCCTAATTAGGGCTTTAGACCGGCCACTTTAAGCGATCGATTTTGGGTTGCGTGCACCTCTTTTGGGGAGACCGACCATGTATGCAGCATCTTGGGTGGACGGTGAGCATGTACATGCTTGCTCTATGACCCTGGGTGCAATCTAAGCCGTCCAACTATGCCGGCGAAGTCGGATGGTCGTGATCGTTTTGGATCTTCTCAACCTGCATAAGGCGTTAAACTATCCTTGTTTGGGAAATCGTTTCTTGCACCACGACTTGCCTATGAGGGAGTCATGTAGGTAGAAAGTAGGCCCGCCAATGGTGTACCATCACTTCACTACTTGTTTTAGCTTATAATCTAAGCCGTCCAACTATGCCGGTGAAGTTGGACGCTCACGATTAAAAGAAACCCTAGCCGTGCGTCATGCTCACTTTGAGCGCACGTTTTGGAAGGACCAACCGTGGTTGGTCTTGACCGTTCAGTCATGTGTGAAGGTGGGTCCGAGGTGATCATGGTAGCATGCTCAGGACCCCCTGAATCTATATCTACACCCTCCATCTATGCTTGCGAAGTTGGACGGGTGAGATATATCTTTGGGTTTGTTTTCAGCAAGTGAGACTAACATGGATAGTCTTGCATGCGTTCAACAGGGCTAGTATAACCTACCATCAGGTAGCCTATGGGTGTTTGTACGTCGAACACAAGGCTTTAATTAAAGCATTAATAGTAATTCTGTATACCTACAGAAAACCGGGATGGTTGCCACATGCTCCGTCGGGATGGTTGCCACATGCTCCGTTCTGGGTATATTAAATTCACAGGGTATATGGGATTGTTGATACATGCTCCAACCTGGATGAATTTCGTGTATTTTATTCATAGAATGGGATTGTTGCCACATGCTCCATTCTAGGTGAATTGATAAAGTGAAGGAGTATCCATCACTCATTAATGGCCTTATCTTTTACAGGATGTTAGCGCATAATTTTAGGTGTTAAAATTTTAGTCCTAAACTAAAATCCACCATCAACATTAAGTCCCCTGCCTAGCGCACAATGGTTACATCATTGCGGGGTAGGCATGAGATGGTGACAAATAAAGATAAACTTTTGAGACAAAGTTATATGTTACCAGGAGAGACGGGTTATCCTGTCCTCGGAGGATGTCACGTTTAAGAGGCGTGCAGGTGAGCGTTCCCCTAGCATGATGTTGGTCTTGCTTGTTTCAGTCGAACTTGTTGTGCCTGCTTCGATCGAGGGACTACTGCACATGCTCAATCGTGGGGGTGTGACTAATCGACGGACTGTTGCACTTGCTTCGTTCATGGGTCTACTGCGCCTACGTGATCGAACGTAGAACCTGATATGGGCATGTTTGCTTCAAACATGGGAAGTTGTGCATGCTTCGATCGAATATGGGTCCATCGTGTGCACGTTTTCAAACTTTGTCCATGTCCTATGATTTCTTGATATGCATGTGGGCCCGCCTAATTCTCTTAACCGTGGGACTCATCATGCGCCTGCTTGATTGAACGTGGGCTTGCTGTGCCTGCTTCGGTTGAACATTCGAGTGTCATCCTTATTACTTCGACCAAACACTGAACCTGCTACGTTGACCAAACGCCATTCTTGTTGCCTTGAACCGACACCAACTTTGGTGACTGCTCGAACATGGGACCCACTGCGCGCTTGTTTTTCTCAAACATAAATGTGTTGAAGCAACTTATGGAGCGATCAGGTCCTGTAGAGCATTGAAGCAGATTCTGGAGCATCTCGGAAAGTTGGAGACAGCTTCTGAAGCGAACATGGAGGTAGCTCCTAGCGGTAATGTTGAAGCATGCTCCTGACTGACCATCTCTTGGATAATTCCTTGACTGATGGCGAAGGAATCTCATACCGAGCCTCAGTCCCCAAGTGTGATCTAAGTGGATCTATCTTGTATGCCCAATGGGTCTTTTTACGCGGTGTTCGTTGATACGGTGAAGCTTTGGATGTTATCAGAAACAACGAATTTTGGCAGCATCAGAAAAGACTGGCAGGGAGAGGTGTGATAGTTGCGGGTACGGACTTGACAGTCTTCGTATAGTAGTGGATCCAAACTAGAACCGATGGTTTTATTGACATTTCTTCATGAAATAGAGAAGGGGAAGACAGTCCCCTTCCCATGAGTATCCAGATCTTTCGACTTGATAGGTGTTTCCATGCTAGGTTCATGAGGATGTCTTTGAGGTGGGCGGTGCTCCCAGTCACACTCCTTTGGTAACACAACTACTTCTTCTACGGAAGACAAATTCTGAAAGCGTATCTCACTGATGCAGTTACCGTCGATCCAGATATGGAATATCTTGGACGTGTTTCACCATTACGGCAGTTGTGCATAGGGTGCTGGGGTTGGAGTTGGTGATGTTGGACGCGCAGGACGTTGCATCTCAGTGGATTTCCTCTTGCTGCTTCAACTAAACTGCTTATGGAAGGCTGAAGATTGTATTGCCTACTGGTGGGATGTATGCTTCCACAAACATCATGAGGCTCTTCATTACTGGAAGGCCTGGTTCTTTCCAGAAGGGTGGATGCTGTCGTTGATGAGTGTTCAATAGATTCACGAATTCTAGAGGATGACTAAAAGTGCATATTCTCCAATATAGCATGTTAGGCATGCACCATTGTATGATAGAGTGACTAGATCTTGTTCGACATGACATGTGGACATTATTATCTTCTTGAGGCTGCTCCCTTGAGGTATCGACTCTAGTGGAAGATTACCGCCATAAAGCGTTGATACGTTGTACTGGCATTCTTTAACCAAATGGCAGTATATCATACTAAAAATTTCCGAGAGAAGTTTGAAAAGCTATCTTACTTGCGTCATGCTCATACATCCTTATCTGGTTTTAGACGCTGTAACCATCCATGAATGAGAACATTCCATGTTCGCTGGTGGTGACGTTTACTAACATGTCGATGTTAGGAAGAGGAAAGTCGTCCTCGAGGCGGTTCAAGTCTCTGGAATTCATGCCACACCTGATCTCGCGCCTGAATTTCCTCGGAGGTTGTTTGACATCTTGCAGCTGTTGTGGAACATCTAGCACTTCTTCTTGTGGCTCTTCGTTGTTGCAGCATTCCAGTGGGAAGGGAGAATGTACATCAGTCTCCCTCTTGGTGTGAATGTGGGTCGCTGCTTCACCAGATGAAGAAGAGTGCCTTGTTAGCAAAGATTTGTTATGAGGAATAGCCCTCAAGGATGCAATTCGGTCCTCCTTCTGGATTGACATCCTCACAAGGAATGGTATGCAATGAACTTTGTCTGGTTCTTCCCGCAGAGCTTCTCTTGGTTCAAATAACTCCACTCCATACATCGGTGCATAATGAGACAGTGATGCAGGAATACAAACAGCTTCTTTATCCAGCATGGTCTTCAGGAACTGGTGATATGTTGAAGGGACGACCCCGTATGTGCTGGTCTGGTTTCCTTCAAAGTATGTCATTGTGGTAGACTGTTATATTATCTTATATGGGAACACCTTGGATGTCCTGAGAGTCTTGAGGGTAATCACATTCGAAGACTCTCCTGTGTCGATGAGGGCCCTCCTGAACTCTGAACCCTTGATGCGTGCAGTAACGTGTAGGGTCCTATTGTGACATTCTTCCGCCATCACGTCGTCTTTTGTAAATGTAATATTATTCACAGATGTCTCTGATGTGATGGAGGCCTCTGGTCGTGAAGGAGTCAGGTGCACCTCTAGGGCTATCTGGTTCATTGTAACAAACGTCTCCGCCTGATGATTCTTCGAGAGGTGTAAAAGTTCGCATAAAATTTTCACTAGAGAAATTGCTCCCTGATCCACCGGCCTCTGGCTCATGATGAGACTATTGAAATTAATAGGATCATTATAACGATCAGTCCCCAGTGTAGTAATCTCCATGGAAGGACCGTTCACGTCTGACGTCGCTTCCTTGATTAGGTCTATGCAGGTCAGCGCCGCTGCAGTACCTTTCCAGGGTACGTTGAATGCGTTCCTTGTTGGCTCCAGGGGATGTTGTTCTGCCGCCGTTGTGTCTTTTCTCTTTCTGCCTTCGCTTACTACACTGACAGAAGGGCCAGTATTATACTGCTTGTTGATGAGGCGCCTGTTTCCCTGATTATCTCTTGAATCATCGCTCCGAACGATCCTGGTTCTTTCCAATAATGTTAGGGCGGTAGTGGCTGAAAGTTTGGCAGCTTCATGGAGATCTGAGAACGTCTGGAATCCCAAGTTCTCCAGCAGGGCGCGATATATGGGTATCATTCCGTTGATGCATAATTCCACCAGCTGTCGTTCTGTGACATTTGGTTCATGGAAGTCCAACGCTTGTGTTCTGAACCTTTTGACAAAATCATTTGGATGTTCATTGTTCTGTTGGGAGATTCTCCCAGTGTCCTGAAAGTAACTTGCTCAGATACAAAGAAGTACTTCTTGTAAAACGCGCTGACCATCTCATTCCAATTGGATACGTTGTCGGGTGCGATGTTGTTGTACCACGTATAGGCTCTCCCCGTAAGTGATTTGGAGAATTCCTTCAGGCGGAGAACGTGATTGTATTCATGTTCTCCTAAGGATTCTAAGAACCGAGAGACGTGTTCACGGGCATTACCGGTACCATCGTAAAGGATGAATTGAGGGGAGGTGTATCCCATGGGAAGAGGAATCCGCTGCACGTCTTGTGGATATGGAGGATGATGTCGATGCGCGTCTATCGGATTTTCTTTGCCACGATTTTGGAGGAGTCTCTTCAGATCTTCACGTGTAATAAAGTTGGACGATTGGCTTCTTTCCCTGAGACGCTCGTCCCTTTCTCTTGCGTAGTCAGCAGCATAAGACTCTTCGTTCAGGTAGGCTTGCGTAACTGAGGCACCTGCTCCAAGTGTGCTAAACGTATTTCTTGTTGGCCCTTGAGGCTGTCCCGACTCTTGTGGTAATCGATCGGTTAATGTTTTAAGGAAGGTGAGTACCTCCTTCTGAGCGGTTGCCATGTCTTCCAGAGCTTTAGCGAGGGTTTCTTGTCTCTCCATCAAGTCCACCATGGTGATAGGAGGCTGTCCTCCTCTGGGTCCTCCAGATCCTCATCCTGAAGGGGAAGTAACAGTTGTTCTGGTGACGGACGGAAGTGTCATGCTTGAAGAAATGCCTGGATTTGCGGCCGCTCTGGCTCTTGTAATGGGAGATTTCACGCCTGTTGGAATGTCTGCTCCTGCTCCACTGGTACTGATAATAGAAGACGCGATTCCACGAGACACATTGGTTGCACTGGTGGGTTGCACTGTAACACCAGTAATTGTTATATTAGCGCCACCAGAAGCGTTGTCGATGCTAACTCCATCGTTGGTTGCTGCTCCAGACCTAAGATCTACCATTCTTGAAATCAGATAAATAGAATTGGTATTGAAGAAATCGACTTCACAACCAAGAGATTAACCTCCCACTGTGGTCGCCAATTGTTTGTGGGAGAAAACTACTTCTGCCGTTTTGGGTAATTTTGGGTGTGTGTGGATGAGAAGTGAGTTTAAACCTTCAACAAATGTGCTGCATGATGAGCACTTTGATTCGAGAGGTAATCTATACAATTCTGGCCTAAACCGAAGACACGACCGTTCCAGATTTGTTTCGGTCACAGGTGAAGGATGTGAGGTTGATCTTAGGGAGGGAAGCGAAGAAGGTGTTGAGAGTATGAAGGTGAAGGCTATTTGATGACTTGTTAACAGAAGGTTGAGCAGGATAGCAAATGTTGCAGGCAGGCTATGGGTGTTGAATACGATTAACACTTGGTTTTCTGTGTTGTTCCAACCTCTGTTTTTGGAAATAGGGAGGAGAACCTATTTATACAAGTCATTAAGCCTTCTTCACGTCTCTCGTGGGAAGTGGAGGAAGTGGAGTGAGGGAAGAGTGGAGTTGTGTGTGAGTGTCACACGATCATAACTGCCCACTTCTCCCATCATGACTTAACCGCCCATGTATTCCTAACACGTTGTTGTGATGGCGCGTTGCACACTGCACGCTGTAAACCGCCAGACCAATACCCTAGTTTGTATCCCCCAGTTGTGACGTGATTAATGTCTCGAGTGTCTGGATCGCGGGACCCACAGAAAATAGTGCAGGGTGAACCATGAACTTGGTATAACATCGCATGCAGCCATCTTCAGGTAACCGTTTGGAGGCTGTATAGACAGGCCATGCCTTGGTCGGTTACCTTGTGAAGAAGAGTGAAGGATGGTGGTCATAGTGATACCTTGTTTGCTGGTTGATTCGCACCCTAAGCCATTCGTCCAATCTTGCAAAGCTGGATGGACGAGATGACTCGTAGCCTTGCTTGCGACCGTTGGATGGGAGGCGCGCATGCTGCCTCTTTCGGCCCAAACGTTTGCATGCTTAGAGAGTTCCAATGGAGGAACCGATCAGCCCTGCATGGAGGTAGTACAATGGTGTTCACGCCCATGCCTGCTTGACTCGCAAAGATTTAATCTAAGCCACTCGACTCAGGCGGCAAAGACGAGTGGTCGAGATTAGAATTTATGGAGGGGCCGTGACATATCACCTTTTGGCGCGCGTACCGAGGATCTTGATCACCGCCGGTCTTGGCCGATCATCTAGACGTGAAGCCGGGCCCACGGTGGTCATGCTAGCATGCTCGGTTCCTTCTAAGTCTCCATCTTGGCCTTCCGTCCAAGCCTGCAAAGATGGACGCTCGAGATGTTTCTGCGCCGCAAACCCTAATTAGGGATTTAGACCGGCCACTTTGAGCGATCGATTTTGGGTTGCATGCACCTCTTTTGGGGAGACCGACCATGTATGCAGCATCTTGGGTCGGCGGTGAGCATGTACATTCTTGCTCTATGACCCTGGGCGCAATCTAAGCCATCCAACTATGCCGGCGAAGTAGGATGGTCGTGATCGTTTTGGATCTTCTCAACCTGCATAAGGCGTTAAACTAGCCTTGTTTGGGCAATCGTTTCTTGCACCACGGCTTGCCTATGAGGGAGTCGGTCATGTAGGTAGAAAGTAGGCCCGCCAATGGTGTACCATCACTTCACTACTTGTTTTAGGGTATAATCTAAGCCGTCCAACTATGCCGGCGAAGTTGGACACTCACGATTAAAAGAAACCCTAGCCGTGCGTCATGCTCACTTTGAGCGCACGTTTTGGAAGGACCAACTGTGGTTGGTCTTGACCGTTTGGTCATGTGTGAAGGTGGGTCCGAGGTGATCATGGTAGCATGCTCAGGACCCCCTGAATCTATATCTACACCCTCCATTTATGCTTGCGAAGTTGGACGGGTGAGATATATTTTTGGGTTTGTTTTCAGCAAGTGAGACTAACATGGATAGTCTTGCATGCGTTCAACGGGGATAGTATAACCTACCGTCAGGTAGCCTATGGGTGTTTGCACGTAGAACACAAGGCTTTAATTAAAGCATTAATAGTAATGTTGTATACCTACAGAAAACCTGGATGGTTGCCACATGCTCCGTCGGGATGGTTGCCACATGCTCCGTTCTGGGTATATTAAATTCACAGGGTATATGGGATTGTTGCTACATGCTCCAACCTGGATGAATTTCGTGTATTTTATTCATAGAATGGGATTGTTGCCACATGATCCATTCTAGGTGAATTGATAAAGTGAAGGAGTATCCATCACTCATTAATGGACTTATCTTTTACAGGATGTTAGCACATAATTTTAGGTTTTACAATTTTAGTCCTAAACTAAAATCCACCATCAACACATTTCAAACAATTTTAAGAAAACAATGCAATGCAATCACTAAGCTACTCATTCCTAACTTCCACCGCGCAACTCTGATAAATCTGCAAGGATGTCAATTGGGGTGAGATGACAGCTCAATAGAATGCATTCCCAATTCTCTAAAGAGGTGCAAACATAATTATTTTATCAAGGAAAAACGTATAATAAGAAACGTATACAACTTCAACGAATCAATGGTATATTCAACAATCACAATACCAACAATTGTTTTCGATACATTATCCAATCTAGAATTCGGTCTATGAGTTCACAACATTAATATTATTATCAACAAATCATCCATTTAAGTTTCAACGCATGAGTTCATAACACCAATTATATTTCCGACAAATCATTTAATCTATATTTCAACACATGATTCACAAATAAATATTGTCACAACAAACCGTGAGTCCAAAATACCATTATTATGGTCAACTAATCATCCATTTGGGATTTAACATATCAATTCACAATTCATTCATATAAGTTCACACTTGTATTCAACAATTCATCCATTTGAATTTCACAAATGAATAGTTCATAACACCGATTATATTTCCAATAACTCATTTAATTTAGATTCTGAACACATTATTCACATATTTATAAGTCACCTAAAACCATGAGTTCACGGTACAAAAACTTTGGTTGGTACACCCACCTATCGTTTATCGGCACGGACATCCTCCATCGATGGTCAGGAACAAAAGTTCCTATGGGGATCATACCCATTTGCACTCGGGGATCATTAGCAGTTTCATTAACAGTACGAAAACCTTGGTTCGTACACCACCTATCATTTAGCGGCACGAACAGCCGCCATCGATGGTCGGGAAACACAAGTTCCTATGGGGATCATTACCCATTTAACTCTCGGGGATCATTACCCGCCGTTAGTATGAAATGATACATCTAATAGCAAAACATGAACTTATTTTCTTTTATAAATTGTTTTTACACACAACACAAGCAACCAAGGCATAAGAACATAATTTTCTTTCAAGCATTTCTACAAACAATCTAATTACATCCATTTGCATCATACATATTTGGGTGATTTATTTATCAGATCTTCCTGAACCTATTACGTAACATACATAGCTCCATCAAAAACAACGTATCCAAATTTTACAGCAAACCAACGGTTCAAACAAAAGTTATCGAATTTACAAGGACATCCTAAAAACTGGGCAGATTACATGTCATTACCAAACAATTCATGATAAATTCATAGAAATATAAAATTGACTCAATCCAAAGCACATTGATATACAAATTATAAATATACAACTTTTTTTAAGGACTCAAATCGTTTTAACATCATTAAGACTTCCTAAGAATATCAAAAACACAGAAAAGTGGAACTATCCAGAATTTCAGAAACTATCATTCAAATTCAAACACACATTCAACGGTGAATTTGTGGTGTATTGTTCTCCAAATTTAACCATAGTTACCTAATCATGTTATCTAACCATCTCCAAATCCTGATCATCATTAGGAGATATATATTTGTGTGATTAAATTACTAAAACCCAACAATACAAAATCATACAAAGTAAACACCCAAAGAAAAAACCAAAAGAGAAAAGGGTTTCACATTCTACCTCTCAATTGCTACAAAATCCTCTTGATTTCTTCTCTAAAAATCTCTAGCTCCATCTCTTTCTTCTTCTCCTTAGCCTTATGTTTTCTAACTTGTAAAATTCTTTCCCCTAAGCTTTTAGTTATAAAAACATTAATAATACTAATATTCATATTCATAATGAAAACTAATATTTGTATTTCTTTATTTCTTTTAATTGTCTTTTCATTTTCTATTCATTTTATTTAACTTATTAAAATAATAAATTAAGTGACTATATTTCCGCACTAACTTGTAGCTTTTCTAGTCCAAACACACCAACTAGACTAAGGCAAAAGAAACAACCTAAGTAACAAATTAAGGCGGTTTTAACCCGACCCAAAGCGGTAAATAAAAATATCGGGTATTACATTCTCCCACCCTTAAAAGTAATTTCATCCCGAAATTTAGAATGTACTTATAATCTCCAAACTGTGCAAAATATAACTAAAAGAAATACCAACTTGTAACACCCCGAGTTCTGGATCAGGGTCAACCCATATGGAGACACGAATTCGAAGAGTTACGGGACGGAAAAAGACTTATGCATATATTTCTCTTACTTAAATTTGTTTAAGTTCTTACAACAACATAAATTAGCCTTTCTAACAAGAGTTTACACATATGAAACATGAAGTGATGAATTTGAATTTACTAGAAATCTTTAAAAACATTTTAGTTCAAATTTATATTTCAAATAATTTTAAGAAAACAATGCAATGCAATCACTAAGCTACTCATTCTTAACTTCCGCTGCGCAACTCTGATAAATCTGCAAGGATGTCAATTAGGGTGAGATGACAGCTCAATAGAATGCATTCTCAATTCTCTAAAGATGTGCAAACATAATCATTTTGTCAAGGAAAAACGTATAACAAGAAACACAGTACAACTTCAACGAATCAATGGTATATTCAGCAATCACAATACCAACAATTATTTTCGATAAAATATCGGATCTAGAATTCAGTCTATGAGTTCACAATATTAATATTATTATCAACAAATCATCCATTTAAGTTTCAACGCATGAGTTCATAACACCAATTATGTTTCCAACAAATCATTTAATCTATATTTCAACACATGATTCACAAATTAATATTGTCACAACAAACCATGAGTCCAAAATACCATTATTATGGTCAACTAATCATCCATTTGGGATTTAACATATCAATTCACAATTCATCCATATAAGTTCACACTTGAGTTCAACAATTCATCCATTTGAATTTCACAAATGAGTTCATAACACCGATTATGTTTCCAACAACTCATTTAATTTAGATTCCGAACACATTATTCACATATTTATAAGTCACCTCAAACCATGAATTCACGGTACGAAAACCTTGGTTCGAACACCTACCTATCGTTTATCGGCATGGACAGCATCCATCGATGGTCAGGAACAAAAGTTCTTATGGGGATCATACCCATTTTCCCTCGGGGATCATTACCCGTTTCATTAATAGTGCGAAAACCTTGGTTCGTACACCACCTATCGTTTACCAGCACGAACAACCGCCATCGATGGTCGGGAAACACAAGTTCCATGGGGATCATTACCCATTTAACTCGCGGGGATCATTACCCGCCGTTAGTATGAAACGATATTCCATCTAATGAAAAAACATGAACTTATTTCCTTTTATAAATCGATTTTACACATAACACAAGCAACCATGGTATAAGAACATAATTTCTTTCAAGTGTTTCTACAAACAACCTAACTACATCCATTTTGCATCATACATATTTGGGTGATTTATTCATCTGATCTTCCTGAAACATTTACAAAACATAAATACCTCCATCTGAAACCACATATCCAAATTTCACAGCAAACCAACGATTCAAACAAAAGTTATCGAATTTACAAGGACATCCTAAAAACTTGGCAGATTACATGTCATTACCAAACAATTCATGATAAATTCATAGAAATATAAAATTGACTCAATCCAAAGCACACTGACATATAAATCACAAATATACAACTTTTGTTAAGGACTCAAATCGCTTTAACATCATTAAGACTTCCTAAGATTATCAAAAACACAGAAAATTGGAACTGTCCAGAATTTCAGAAACTATCATCCAAATTCAAAGACAGATTCAACGGTGAATTTGTGGTGTATTGTTCTCAAACTTTAACCATAGTTATCTAATCAAGTTATATAAGAATTTCAAAATCCTGATCATCATTAGGAGATATATATTTGTGTGATTAAATTACTAAGACCCAACAATACAAAATCATATAAAGAAAACACCAAAAGAGAAAAGGGTTTCACATTCTACCTAGCAATTGCTACAAAATCCTCTTGATTTCTTCTCTAAAAATCTCTAGCTCCATCTCTTTCTACTTCTCCTTAGCCTTATGTTTTCTAACTTGTAAAATTCTTTCCCTAAGCTTTAGTTATAATAACCTTAATAATACTAATATTCATGTTCATATTCATAATGAAAACTAATATTTATATTTCTTTATTTATTTTAACTGTCTTTTCATTTTCTATTCATTTTATTTTACTTATTAAAATAATAAATTAGGTGAATTTATTTCCACCCTAACTTGTAGCTTTTCTAGTCTAAAAACCCAACTAGACTAAGGAAAAAGAAACAACCTAAGTAACAAATTAAGGCGGTTATAACCCGACCCAAAACGGTAAATAAAAATATCGGGTATTACATTCTACCACCCTTACTTATAATCTCCAAACTGCGCAAAATATAACTAAAAAGAATACCAACTTGTAACACCTCGAGTTCCAGATCAGGGTCAAACCCATATGGAGACCCGAACTCGAAGCGTTACGGGTCGGAAAGAGACTTATCTATATATTTCTCTTACTTAAATTTATTTAAGTTCTCACAACAACATAACTTAGCCTTTCTAACTAGAGTTTACACATATGAAACATGAAGTGATGAATTTGAATTTACTAGAAATCTTTAAAAACATTTTGGTTCAAATTTACATTTCAAACAATTTTAAGAAAACAATGAATGTAATCACTAAGCTACTCATTATTAACTTCCGCTGCGCAACTCTGATAAATCTGCAAGGATGTCAATTAGGGTGAGATGACAGCTCAATAGAATGCATTCCCAATTCTCTAAAGATGCGCAAACATAATTATTTTGTCAAGGAAAAACGTATAACAAGAAACACAGTACAACTTCAACGAATCAATGGTATATTCAACAATCACAATACCAACAATTATTTTCGATAAAATATCCGATCTAGAATTCAGTCTATGAGTTCACAACATTTATATTATTATCAACAAATCATCCATTTAAGTTTCAACGCATGAGTTCATAACACCAATTATGTTTTCGACAAATCATTTAATCTATTTTTCAATACATGATTCACAAATTAATAATTTCACAACAAACCATGAGTCCAAAATACCATTATTATGGTCAACTAATCATCCATTTGGGATTTAACATATCAATTCACAATTCATCCATATAAGTTCACACTTGAGTTCAACAATTCATCCATTTGAATTTCACAAATGAGTTCATAACACCGATTATGTTTCCAACAACTCATTTAATTTAAATTCCGAACACATTATTCACATATTTATATGTCACCTCAAACCATGAGTTCACGGTACGAAAACCTTGGTTCGTACACCTACCTATCGTTTATCGGCATGGACAACCTCCATCGATGGTCAGGAACAAAAGTTCTTATGGGGATCATACCCATTTGCTCTCAGGGATCATTACCCGTTTTGTTAACAGTGCGAAAACCTTAGTTCGTACACCACCTATCGTTTACCGGCACGGACAGCCCCCATCGATGGTCGGGAAACACAAGTTCCCATGGTGATCATTGCCCATTTAACTCTCGGGGATAATTACCCGCCGTTAGTATGAAATGATATTCCATCTAACGAGAAAACATGAACTTATTTCCTTTTATAAATCGATTTTACACATACCACAAGCAACCATGGTGTAAGAACATAATTTTCTTTCAAGCATTTCTACAAACAAGCTAACTACATCCATTTTTCATCATACATATTTGGGTGATTTATTCATCTGATCTTCCGGAAACCTTTATAGAACATACATAGCTCCCTCAGCAACAACATATCCTAATTTCACAGCAAACCAACGGTTCAAACAAAAGTTATCGAATTTACAAGGACATACCAAAAACTGGGCAGATTATATGTCATTACCAAACAATTCATGATAAATCCATAGAAATATAAAATTGACTCAATCCAAAGCCAACTGACATATAAATCACAAATCTACATCTTTTTTTAAGGGCTCAAATCGCATTAACATCATTATGACTTCCTAAGATTATGAAAAACACAAAAAAGTAGAACTGTCCAGAATTTAAGAAACTATCATCCAAATTCAAACACACATTCAACGGTAAATTGGTGGTGTATTGTTCTCAAAATTAAAGTATAGTTACCTAATCAAGTTATCTAACAATTTCAAAATCCTGATCATCATTAGGAGATATATATTTGTGTGATTAAATTACTAAAACCCAACAATTCAAAATCATACAAAGTAAACACCCAAAGTAAACATCAAAAGAGAAAAGGGTTTCACATTCTACCTCTCAATTGCTACAAATCCTCTTGATTTCTTCTCTAAAAATCTCTAGCTCCATCTCTTTCTCCTCCTCCTTAGCCTTATGTTTTCTAACTTGTAAAATTCTTTTCCCTAAGCGTTTATTTATAAAAACCTTAAAAATACTAATATTCATATTCATAATGAAAACTAATATTTGTATTTCTTTATTTCTTTTAATTGTCTTTTCATTTTCTATTCATTTTATTTTACTTATTAAAATAATAAATTAGGTGACTTAATTTCCACCCTAACTTGTAGCTTTTCTAGTCCAAACACCACAACTAGACTAAGGCAAAAGAAACAACCTAAGTAACAAATTAAGGCGGTTATAACCCGACCCAAAATGGTAAATATAAATATCAGGTATTACATTCTACCACCCTTAAAAGAAATTTCGTCCTGAAGTTTATCTTGTACTTATAATCTCCAAACTGTGCAAAAATATAACTAAAAGAAATACCAACTTGTAACACCCCGAGTTCCGGATCAGGGTCAAACCCGTATGGAGACCCGAAAGCGTTACGGGTCGGAAAGAAACTTATGCATATATTTCTCTTACTTAAATTAATTTAAGTTCCAACAACAACATAACTTAGCCTTTCTAACTAGAGTTTACATATATGAAACATGAAGTGATGAATTTGAATTTACAAGAAATCTTTAAAAACATTTCAGTTCAAATTTACATTTCAAACAATATTAAGAAAACAATGCAAAGCAATCACTAAGCTACTCATTCCTAACTTCCACTGCGCAACTCTAATAAATCTGTAAGGATGTCAATTGGGGTGAGATGACAGCTCAATAGAATGCATTCCCAATTCTCTAAAGAGGTGCAAACATAATTATTTTATCAAGGAAAAACGTATAACAAGAAACGTATACAACTTCAACGAATCAATGGTATATTCAACAATCACAATACCAACAATTGTTTTCGATAAAATATCCGATCTAGAATTCAGTGTATGAGTTCACAATATTAATATTATTATCAACAAATCATCCATTTAAGTTTCAACGCATGAGTTCATAACACCAATTATGTTTCCGACAAATCATTTAATCTATATTTCAACACATGATTCACAAATTAATATTGTCACAACAAACCATGAGTCCAAAATACTATTATTATGGTCAACTAATCATCCATTTGGGATTTAACATATCAATTCACAATTCATCCATATAAGTTCACACTTGAGTTCAACAATTCATCCATTTGAATTTCACAAATGAGTTCATAACACCGATTATGTTTCCAACAACTCATTTAATTTAGAATCCGAACACATTATTCACATATTTATAAGTCACCTCAAACCATGAATTCACGGTACGAAAACCTTGGTTGGTACACCCACCTATCGTTTATCGGCACGGACAGCCTCCATCGATGGTCAGGAACAAAAGTTCCTATAGGGATCATACCCATTTGCACTCGGGGATCATAACCAGTTTCATTAACAGTACGAAAACCTTGGTTCGTACACCACCTATCGTTTACCGGCACGAACATCCGCCATCGATGGTCGGGAAACACAAGTTCCCATGGGGATCATTACCCATTTAACTCTCGGGGATCATTACCCGCCGTTAGTATGAAACGATATTCCATCTAATGGAAAAACATGAACTTATTTCCTTTTATAAATCGATTTTACACACAACACAAGCAACCATGGTATAAGAACATAATTTTCTTTCAAGCATTTCTACAAACAAGCTAACTACATCCATTTTTCATCATACATATTTGGGTGATTTATTCATCTGATCTTCCTGATACCTTTATAGAACATAAATAGCTCCATCAGAAACAACATATCCAAATTTCATAGCAAACTAACGGTTCAAACAAAAGTTATCGAATTTACAAGGACATCCTAAAACCTGGGCAGATTACATGTCATTACCAAAAAATTCATGATAAATTCATAGAAATATAAAATTGACTCAATCCATAGCACACTGACATATAAATCACAAATCTACAACTTTTGTTCAGGACTCAAATCGCTTTAACATCATTAAGACTTCTAAAGAATATCAAAAACACAGAAAAGTGGAACTGTCCAGAATTTCAGAAACTATCATCTAAATTCAAAGACACATTCAACGGTGAATTTGTGGTGTATTTTTCTTAAACTTTAACCATAGTTACCTAATCATGTTATCTAACAATTACAAAATCCTGATCATCATTAGGAGATATATATTTGTGTGATTAAATTACTAAAACCCAACAATACAAAATCATACAAAGTAAACACCAAAAGAGAAAAGGGTTTCACATTCTACCTCTCAATTGCTACAAAATCCTCTTGATTTCCTATCTAAAAATCTCTAGCTCCATCTATTTCTTCTTCTCCTTAGCCTTATGTTTTCTAACTTGTAAAATTCTTTCCCCTAAGCTTTTAGTTATAAAAACATTAATAATACTAATATTCATAATGAAAACTAAAATTTGTATTTCTTTATTTCTTTTAATTGTCTTTTCATTTTCTATTCATTTTATTTTTCTTATTAAAATAATAAATTAGGTGACTTTATTTCCACCCTAACTTGTAGATTTTCTAGTCCAAACACCCCAACTAGACTAAGGCAAAAGAAACAACCAAGTAACAAATTAAGGCGGTTATAACCCGACCCAAAATGGTTAATATAAATATCGGGTATTACAATCTACCACCCTTAAAAGAAATTTCGTCCCGAAGTTTAGAATGTACTTATAATCTCCAAACTGCGCAAAAATATAACTAAAAGAAATACCAACTTGTAACACCCCGAGTTCCGTATCAGGGTCAAACCCGTACGGAGACCCGAAAGCGTTACGGGTCGGAAAGAGACTTATGCATATATTTCTCTTACTTAAATTTATTTAAGTTCCAACAACAACATAACTTAGCCTTTCTAACAAGAGTTTACACATATGAAACATGAAGTGATGAATTTGAATTTACAAGAAATATTTAAAAACATTTTAGTTCAAATTTACATTTCAAACAATTTTAAGAAAATAATGCAATGCAATCACTAAGCTACTCATTCCTAACTTCTGCTGCGCAACTCTGATAAATCTGCAAGGATGTCAATTGGGGTGAGATGACAGCTCAATAGAATGCATTCCCAATTCTCTTAAGAGACGCAAACATAATCATTTTGACAAGAAAAAACGTATAACAAGAAACACAGTACAACTTCAACGAATCAATGATATATTCAACAATCACAATACCAACAATTGTTTTTGATAAATTATCCAATCTAGAATTCAGTCTATAAGTTCACAACATTAATATTATTATCAACAAATCATCCATTTAAGTTTCAATGCATGAGTTCATAACACCAATTATGTTTCCGACAAATCATTTAATCTATATTTCAACACATGATTCACAAATTAATATTGTCACAATAAACCATGGGTCCAAATTACCATTATTATGGTCAACTAATCATCCATTTGGGATTTAACATATCAATTCACAATTCATCCATATAAGTTCACACTTGAGTTCAACAATTCATCCATTTGAATTTCACAAATGAGTTCATAACACCGATTATGTTTCCAACAACTCCTTTAATTTAGATTCCGGACACATTATTCACATATTTATAAGTCGCTCAAACCATGAGTTCACGGTATGAAAACCTTTATTTCTTCTCGAAAAATCTCTAGCTCCATCTCTTTCTTCTTCTCCTTAGCCTTATGTTTTCTAACTTGTAAAATTCTTTCCCGTAAGCTTTTAGTTATAAAAACCTTAATAATACTAATATTCATATTCATAATGAAAACTAATATTTGTATTTCTTTATTTCTTTTAATTGTCTTTCCATTTTCTATTCATTTTATTTTACTTATTAAAATAATAAATTAGGTGACTTTTGTAGTAGCAGGAAATCCCACACTACACCCCTCACAAGAATTCATAATAATCAACACATCTTTTATAAATTAAGAACAACACTTTTATTAATTGATTCACAGAAATGTTACATGAAATGGAATAAAACAAGAATACAATCACTCTTTAAACTTTCTCTCTCCTCAAAACTTTCTGAGCACTCTCAAATTGATCTCTCTCTTCTGAGTCTATTAGTTCTCTTTAAATAGGGTAGTTACATAGTGGATGACAGCTAAGCTGTCCTTTAATTTCGGATCTGACTTGCGGTAATCTCACAAGCTTGTTAGTGATACTTCTTCGCGAACCACTTTCGTTCGCAAGATTGTCACAATTTCTTCATGTTTATACTACCGTCATCTATTACATCACTTTCCTAACCATTCTGCGACATTTGTAATGAGTTGTTGAGAATTTCGCAAGAGTGTTGTTGTTAACTTCGCAAGACTTTTGCTCATGCGATATTCTGATCCTACATCTTGCATCTTCTCATATCTTCTCTGCGAAGGGGAGAAGATCATGAGAATATTATTTCTTCAGAACGCCGCAACTTCCCATCTTTCCATATTCTTCTATTCTGACACGATTCTGCATTCTTCGCCAAATTTACTACACGTATCCATTCTGCCATCCATCTTCTGACACATACTTTTCAACCGCTGTATTTCAACTGTTCACGTCTAATCTTCGCATTAAATGTGTTTATCTTCTCGAGTACTCCTCTCTCTATATATACTCTTTTCATTCTTCTCTACTCTTCTTTTTTACTTTCTTTCTTATTTTCTCTGCAACTTTCTTCACTGTTCTTCCGTGCATTCCGCTCCTGCTACTGTAATTTTTCTCAATTCTTATCTTTTTAATTTTTACTTTCTTCTCCATTCCCATACTAAAAAATGCCTCCAGCCGGTCGTAAGAATGAGATTTCCTTTGAAAAGGCTCAAAAGAAACTTCAAAATAGAGGTTTTACTCTATCTCGCATTCCCGGTCAGATCCCTAAATCTGAGCTTACTGCCAAATTATTTTCTGATCATCCCTGCAATCCGGGAAATATCATAGTCTCGCTAGGTCAGCTTGAAGTTGGTCTTCCCATTCCCCTCTATGATCCTGAGCTCCCCTTGTTTTATGAAATTCTTTCTCATGCGAAGTTCTCGTGAGTTGTGTACCAATTGAGTGGGGATTGTATTCGTCTAAAGCTCGAGTTTGCTACTCGCGGTGCTGGTAAGGAATATATTTACCCCTCTGAAGTTAGGAATCCTAAATTCGCTGAAGTTGCGATTACACCTGCGAAATATACTGTACAAAACTTCTTTGCGAATTATGAAGTAATTCCTATGAAGAGAGACAGTACTTGCTGGGGTGTTCGCTTACATAAGAGAGATAATGTTGCTGATGACAAATTACTCAAGCAAGACATTGACTGGCATTCTGGTGATAATTCTACCCCGCGTCATTCTAATGATAATAAGTGGTGTGTTTTCCCCTTAATTCTAGAGGGTCCGTATATTTCTGGTTTTCATGTCTTACCTGCGAATCTCGCAGAGTACCGACCCTGGGTATTCAACTGGCCCGAAAAGGATGCAGAGGTACATTTCTACCTTTTTCTTGAATCATTATTATTATTATTATTATTTTTCTTATACTCTTACATATGTTCTCGCTAACCACTCCAATATTTTTGCGTAATTGCGAAATTACCAGATTGAGAGGCTGAAAGCAAGCTACAAGAAGTTTGGGAAAGATAGTACTTTATCAGCTTTTCAATAAATCACAGATGAAGTAAGAAATATTCTTTTAAGATTCTTAACAATATATTGTTTCCTCTATTTCTTATCTTTATCTGTGTTTGAAGGCTATTGGTGAGATAGAGGAACCCTCCAAGGTTGCGAAGAGCAAGGGTAAAGGTAAGGGAAAAGGTGCTCCTCGCAAGGAGAATTCTGCTGCTCCTCCTTTAAAGAAAAGAAAAAGTTCAATCTCTTTCTCCCTCAATTCCTCAAGATAGCGAAAGTTCCAGTGACAATAATAATGATGATGATGATGATAGTGATAATGACGATATATCTTCTGCGAAAGAATCTTCTCAACCTGAATCTTCCATGGCTCATCTGTCCGGAATTTTTGCTAACACTATGCATGGTATTGGAAATGATGCTTTTACTGGTACGTGCCAGACCCTCGCAAGAATCTGCGATGCTCCTATACTGATTGATAATGATTCTCTTCGTGGAGTTTCGAGATCAGTGAGTCCTAGTCTCTTAAATTCACTTAGCACTCTGGTATATTTTCATTTATTCGCTTACTTTCCATACTTAAAGTTTTAGCTATGTTTATTTTGGTAACCTTTGCTTTCTCTTCACAGGATGGAAGGGCTTCTTTCGACGTTGCCTCAGATTTAGAGAAGAGACGTATAGCTTCTGAAAAGAGGAATACAAATCTTCGCAATAAAAATGAAGATTTAAATTCTAAATATGCTGAACTTCGCAAGAATAATGGAGAATTGGAAGCTAAAGTTTTTGAGCTTCGCAAGAAGAATAAACAACTATAAATTGATGTTTCAAGCAACAAACACAAGATATCTGATCTTGAAAAAGTCAACCATCAGCTCTATGGTAAGAATTTTTCCCTCTTTCTCTTAATTATTTTATCCTATTGTTTTAGCTTATTCAAGCAACCATTTTTACAGATATTTATGGTCTTACTGATGAGGCTACACTCCTCCATTATTTTCCTGAACCTATAGATGAGGATACCCTTCTTGGTCGCCTTAATAATTCCTTAAATAGTTATTCAAATGACAAGATTGAATCTCTTTCCATAAATGACCTCAGATCCAAACTTCGTCTTTTAGAAATTGACCACAGGTCTAGTTTGAGTGCAGCTAATACGTTTAAACGTCGCTATATTAACTCCAAAGAAGAAATCAATAGTTTAAGAGCCAAGAATAGTAATCTCATAGACAAAAAATACCGTATATCTAGACAAGGTGCGCAAACTTTAGCGGAATTCCATAAAAATCTTCTCGGAGTTCAAATGAAAGAGATAGAATTATTTGCGAGAATAGTGCTCTTGTTGAGAGGGAAAACCACGTTCGCTCCCGCCTTCTCATTAGTAATGATGATGAATTTGCTTGGGCTGCGAAAATTCTTGATAATGCCAGAAATAACTTAGGTGTAGATGTTAGTCTTCAAGCTGAGCAAACGGCCTTGATTAGAGATATGGTTTCTACTAGAGAAGGTTGTTAATCATTCTTCTTCCTTTAGTTATTTTCTTTTTCATAAACTACTTATTAGATTGTTGACTTATTGTTATATTTTCGCAGAAGCTGAAGTGAGATATCGCAAAAGAATTGAAGAGCTTGAGAATGAAAAAGCGAAGCTCGCAAAAGATTTATCTTCTCGCAATGATAAGTGTTCAAGGTTGAAAGCTCAAATGAAGATTACTATTACAAATTTTGGGAATGATGCAATTTCTTTCCGCAATGACACCATCAAAGGGATTTGTGATGACAACAAGATTCCTTACTCCAAGTATCCTTGTCTTCTAGAAAAAGTTCCAGAGAATGTTCCTAATTTGGTTATCTCTGATAGTGAAGCTGATTAAGAGACAAAATATGAAGAAAATGAAGAGGAGAAGTCTGATGAAGAATTTGATGGAGAAGAAAATTCTGATGAAGAACTTGATGATGATAATGAAGAATCAAGCAAAAAATATTTTTCGCTTCCTTATGCTTTTTTGTTCAACTTTTTGTAAAACTTGTATATCTGCTCTTGATCTTTCATTCTTATATACTTGTAATCTATCACTGTGAATTTCTTCAGTCTTCTATACAAGCTCTATTTCTTTTGTTCTTTCCTGCGTGTGTTAGAAAAATTTTCTTTCTTGCAATATGACTATCCAAAATACAATTAACTTTTTATGAGTAAATCTATCATGTGAAAACAAATAACACTTAACTTATTCTATGCATTCCCATAGCTGCCTCTGTTATTTGTATTCAAATGAGTGATTGAGCAAGCTGCCTCTGTTTAATAAAATAATTTGCGACAAAATCACAATTATCTCTGCATAATCTCGAAATCATAAATTGTTAGAAAATCACAATTATCTCTGTATAATCTCGCAATTATAAATTGTAAAATTGCATTCTTTCTTATATTCTGATGTGGTCTTATTTTGCCTTCCTAAGTAAAGGTCTTATTTTGCCATCTTTTTTCTTTTGCGACAAAATCGCAATACGTCTCTACACTTTCATGTAGAAACCCATTGATCTTGCCTTAACTTTTGTTCTTTTGTATTTTTGCTGCGACAATATGACAGGCCTAAATTTTCTTGCGAAACTAAAGCCCCATGACATTGCCGTCTTGCGACGGAATCGCAGGACGTCTTTACACTTGCATGCAATGACCCATTGATCTCGTCTTATCTTCTCTTTTGTATTATTGCCTCTTCAGGAATGTTGCACAAATATGACAAGTCTAAATATTCTTGCGAAAATATTGCCTCATGACATTTGCGTCTTAAGACACTTATATCTTCCCCCTGGTTGCCCTTTCAAGGAGACGTAATTATGCCATACAAGACTATCTCCTCCCATCCAGTCTTAATAGCAACCAGTTTTGTTCGTATCCTCTTGTCCCTTTTGCCTATATGGCTTATGGTTACGAGACTGCACCCTAATTGGGGTTTTCTTCGGGCCGAGTGCATCATAGCCAAGACTTGTCAAGAATGGCCAGGGTAGTTTCATACGCCCCGGGCACTCTTGGCTCAACCGTGTACCTCGGCGCCTTGGTCATACTCTGCACCCCTTAGGAGAGATCTTATTACCTTAGTCGCCCAACCCAAGTCATATGCTCAAGTTGAGAATCCAAGGTGTCTCTCCTGGATGGGCTTTCATTGACCCCAAATCTCCATGACTCAGGTTCCAGCAGTGGTGTAACCTTATCGCTGAGTCATGTAATAGATACCCCCTTCTATGACGTACTTTAGGTCTTACATTTGCCTCTTACGAAATTTTATTCGCGAACTAGGGTGTACGCCATAAAGGTTCGTCCCATTCTGGATCTTAAGTGATCAAATCTTGCGAAATTTTCGCATATTTTCAAGATTATTCTTTTGCATTTCATTTTTCTTGTAATTTCTCAATCTTATTTTTATCATGAAGCAAAATATATTTTTGAAATTTTTGCAAAAATATAAATGGACACATAGATTTTTACATGGTTCGATCAATTTGATCTACATCCATGATTCTTCATTATGATCGTTTAAATTTACATTTGATTTACATTGATAATCTCCATTAATAGGTAAAGTTCTAGATCTAGTTTTTGGGGAAGAAGATGATAAAGAAAAATACATTCTCTCTCTAAAAATATCTCTCTGCAAAATATCTCTCTCTCTCTTACAAAAATTGTCTCTCCCTCTCCCTCTTCTCTTTCCTTCTCTTCTCTTTATACAGGTGTTTACATAGTGGATAACAGCTCATATACAACTCATACTTCCCCTATTTTAGGATCCATTTCCACACTCTCGCAAGCTTTCTCCATATTATCCCGAGCTCCCGCCTTGTTCTCGCGAGCTCCCGCCTTGTTCTCGCGAGCTCTCGCCTTGTTCTCGCGAGATCCCGCCTTGTTCTCGCGAGCTCCCGCCTTATTCTAGCGATCTTTCTTTATAACAACCATAAAATCTTCACATCTTTCTCATGTTTTATGCTGTCGTTGTCTATTACGTCATTTCTATAATTAATTTGCGACATTTTCCATATGTGGTAGAAGTTTTCGCAAGAGAGTTGTTGTTGCGAGATTCTGCTCCTACAACTTAGATGTTTTTACATTATCTTTGCGTTCTTTGTTATTGTTGAGACCTTACACATCTTTTATTACTTAGTATTATCAGTTCAACAGAGGTATCGATACTTCCTAGCATCTGATCCTTTGAGCTGTTTACATGACGTAGACTATGGGAAAATAAGTAGTCACAGTTTTCTCTATCTGTTTGAGCAAACCACCCATTTAACCAATCATGAAAGGTGTTAGCATTGCGCATCACATTGTCAATATCAAAGTTAAGATGCATTCATACATGTTTTGTGAAATTACATTTCATAAACAAATGAGTGAGAGATTCCTCTTCTGCATTGCAGATTTTGCAACGAACATCTATTTCTGGTATTATGGCAGCAACTCTCATACTATTTGGAAGTATAGAGTGTGTTGCCTTCCAGATGAATATCTTGATTGAAGGAGTTATTTTCATTTCCCATATTTTATTCAATTGCATATTAGTTTCTCCTGTACTATTAATGTTTTTATATAATGATTTAACAATAAAGATACATGTGTCGCTTAGCGTCCGACCCTCTATGATAAAATAAGATGGCCGGTATTGCTCCTTCATTTCGTTTTAGTATTGTTTTATTTCCATAAAAAAGTGTACCTTTTATTGAAAGGATTTACTTTTTTTGTACAACATACTTATACTTATCTAAGTATTAATAAAGATAATAGATAACTATTCAAATATCTAACCTTGAGTGATATAAAATTTATATATTAGGGAGCGGATGTATCCAAGTAGATCAATGCAGTGGATTGTGAATCCACCACGCGCGGGTTCAATTCCCATCGTTCACCCATAATCTCTATTTAATTATAGAGAGCTATATACTTATGTTGAGCTTTTCAATTTTTCCTAATAAATGATTAGCAACAAAAGGATTTTTTTTTTAGTGAACGTGTCACAGCTAATTACTCCTATCTTTTTTTCTTTTGTAAAGACGAAGAAACATATTCTCGATTTTATCTCCTATTTAGTACGTCGACGAAGAATCAAACTATCACTATATTTATTCCTTTTTCTATTTCTTCTTCCAAGCGCAGGATAGCCCCAAGGGGTTGTGGGTTGTTTTCTACCAATTGGGGCCCTTCCTTCACCACCCACATGGGGATGGTCTACAGGGTTCATAACTACCCCTCTTACTACAGGACGCTTACCTAGCCAACGTTTAGATCCGGCTCTACCCAAACTTTTCTGGTTCACCCCAACGACATCCGGTAGACCATTGTTAGGAATTTGTATCATCCTTATCTTGTCTACAGTATTTCTGTCAAAACAACCTGCAAGTTTTGTTATATCCCAATTTTTATTTGTAGTTATTAAATGACATACTTTAATGGTACCTACATTCCCTGTCCTAATACTATTTCCAGCTGGTTTAACACCTGAAATCCAGTAATCATCCCATATATCTATGTTCTCTCCATTTCAAACTGAAGAGATTAAAGGTGGCTATGAAGGAGTGGAACCGCAGGGTTTTTGGTAATGTATTTTTTAAACTAAACCAGGCTAAGATGACTATGGAAGTCACTCTTCGAATTTCGGAAGAAGAGCCAAATAACATTCAAAAGCTCAATCAGGTAAAGGACGCTTCGGCTGTTCTATTCGTTCTCAGCAGGCTACTATGTTGAAACAGAAGTCTAGAAACAAATGGCTAAAGGAGGGTGCAAGCAACACGGCTTTCTTTCACTCTAATATTAACATGCGCAGGTATGGAAACATGATCTCTGAGCTGGTGAACGACAATGGAGAAGTTCTCTCGGATGCTACTCAAATTAGAGACCATGTTGTGCCCTTCTCCGGGTCTAAGTTTAATGGGGTGGAGCAACCCATTGAGGAATAACTTTTTCAGTACGATCGCAACACTATTTCGCCTGAAGAGAGTAAGCATATGGATTCCATTCCTTCTATGGAATAAATTAAGAAGGCTGCTTTTGACCTGGATATGGATAGCGCCCCTGGTCCGGACGGATTCTCGGGATGTTTCTATACATTTTGCTGGGATATGCTGCACCAAGATCTCTACAATTCTATTACATACTGCTGGAGGGAGAACAATATCCCTCAAGGTACTAATTCTAGCCTGTTGATTTTACTTCCAAAAGTGAGAGGAGCGAACACTCTTCAGAATTTTAGGCCGATAGGCCTTAGTAACTTTTTTTAAAAAATTTTTACTAAGATTTTAGCCACTAGAATGAGTTCTATCCTAGAAAATATGGTTTCGGAAGAGTAAGTAGCTTTCATGCGAGGTATAAATATCCATGAAAATATTACGATAGCTTTAGAGATGGTTAACGAGCTTAAAATTAAGTGGAAAGAGGGAAATTTAGGTCATAAGCTTGACATTACTTAGGCTTTTGACACTGTGAGCTGGTCCTTTGTCTTAGAAGTTTTTCGTAGATATGGGTTCTCTCAAAAATGGTTCTCTTGGATTCTAAATATTCTGGATTCAGCCAGAATTTCAGTGCTTCTGAATGGAAACCCGGAAGGCTTTTTCAAAATAAATAGGGGTCTTAGGCAGGGCGATCCGCTTTCGCCTTTAATCTTCGTCTTGATTGAAGATGTTCTCAGCAGAAATCTGTCAAAGATATTCCTCGAAAAGAAGATGACTCCGATGCTTTCAAAGAAGAAAAATGTTAATCCTTCGACCCACCTTTTCTTTGCGGATGACATAATGATCTTTTGAAAGGGCAATTTGAAGACTATCCATAATCTGCTGGAGCTTCTGTCCAAATATCAAAGGGCTTCGGGCCAATCGGTGAGTCGTCAAAAAAGTAAGGTCTACTTTGGTGGTGGCTCTCTCAGTCACAATAGAACTATTACAGCTATCCTTGGTATGGAATTGGCAAACTTCCCAGACAAGTATCTTGGAGTTCAGATAATGACGGGAGTGGTTGGGTATAGACATATGAGCAATGTGATGGATAAGATAAAGAATTAGTTGACTGTGTGGAAAGGTAAACTTCTATCTTTCCAAGATAGAATTGTTCTAATCAACTCAGTCATTGCTAGCTATTCAGTACACAACATGGCTATGTATAAATGGCCGAAGAAGTTCATTCATCAAGCAGAGAGAGTGATTCGTAACTTTCTGTGGTCGGGAGATGCATAGATTACAAGAAAGTGCGTGGCGGGTTTTCCGAAGTTGTGCTTCCCTCTGAAAGAAGGGGGACTGGGTATTACTTCTTTGGCAGTAACAAATAAGGCTTTACTCATGAAGTTATGGTGGAACATTCGTGCTTCCAAAAAAAATTGGGGAAAATTCTTATGGGCTAAGTATACTACACGTCTCGGAAGTATTAAGCACTATGGGGTAAAGTCATCCATCCTTCCTGGTATAAGAGTGGTGCACGGCGAGGTGGAGAAGAATACAAAAACACTTCTAGGGGATGGAAGGGATACTTATTTATATTTTGATATCTGGTATCAGAATGAAAGTATTACAGAGATGCTAGGAGACAATGGCATATATGGTACAATCAGGGTGAGTGATATTATCACTAATAACTCGTGGCAGCTTCAGGGGGAGCATGGTCAGAACCTGATAAGGGCGGGAGTTAATCTAAACAACTTACCTATCCTCAACGGAGGATCTGATTGCAGGGTATGGATGCCTGACATCAAAGGGAACTTTCGGTCTCTTCTGCTAAGGAACTGGTGCGCAGAAAATATGCAACAACGGAATTTTATGACCTGTTGTGGAGGAGTGCGATTCACCCGAATCTGGGGGCTCAGAACTGGAAGATAGTTAGGGAAGCTTGTGAAACTCAAGACAAGCTAAAGAACAGATTCAAAATGGAACTGGAAAACAGATGTTACCTCTGCAAGAATGAGGAAGAATCGTTGGAACACATCCTCTGGGGTTGTTCTTTTACAGCTCAGACTTGGAGGTGGGTGTCAGGTTTGTTCATTCTCAAACCCCAATATGACTTGGTCTCTTCTTATAAGGCTGCTAAGGGAAGAAGTAGAATTGTGAAATACTTATGGTTGCTTGCAAACCTTGTTATTCGATCGGAGCTGTGGAATACAAGGAATATGGCTTGTTTTGACAATAAAGCTGTTAGCATCCGCTTCTTCAAGCAACGAGTTTTCCATATCATACAAGAGTATGTTATTCATCTAAACATTAATATAAACAACACTGCAGAAGACCTTTAGGTTCTTAACTGTTTTCGCGTAGCCCATAGGCAGGTTAAGATGGTGAGACCGGTTCAATGCAGTTGGTTCCCGTCGGAGAGAGATGAGCTGCTGTTATGCTGTGATGGGGCAGCCAGGGGAAACCCAGGTGTTGCTGGTGCAGGAGTCATAGCTCGTGATCATGACAGTAATTTTGTGGGAGGAATAAGTTTGGGCTTGGGAGTGACAAATAACTTCCTAGCCGAACTGTATGCTGTTTTAGTGGGATTAAAATGGGCCTTGTTTCGGGAATTCAGAAGGGTTGTTGTTCGTTCAGACTCAAGACGTGTTATCTTGGCACTTGAAAGCTCTAATCTGCCGTGGTTTGCAAGACAGAGATGGAGTTTGATAAAACAAAAGTATGATACGATTCGATTTGTTCACACGTTCCGTGAAGCTAATTTCTCGGCTGATGCAATGGCTAAAAGAGGTTGCCTTCTAAGTAATGGTCAGGGATTATCTTATGATGAGAGACCATTTTTTTATAAAAAATTTAGAATATCCTAATGTGGCTAATTTTAGATTCAAATAGTTTGTAATTCGGGGGGGTTTTTTGGCCCCCTGTTTTGTTGTAACCTTTCGCTATTCATTAATACAATTTGGACTTAACAAAAAAAAATGTTCTCTCCATTTACCAACTCCCAAAAACAATGTTTTTTTAAGTAAGCTACTCCTAGTAATATTAATCTGTCATCCTATTAGTGCGTCGAATAGCTAGTAAAATTATACATGAGCTATCATGGATCAAGTCATACAGTAGGATTTATTTATTTATTTATTTGCCATTTTCAATTCAACATTTGTACACAGTACATGCCCTCACAATTGACATTCTCATCCCTTGTAGCTTTACTACTACTGAATTTTGGGTTACTATAACACATAAAGAAAATCAACAAAGGAAAAACAATTGATGCTTGCCTAATAAGGCAAATGAACGTTATCAACCTGCAAATGTATAATAAGTTTTAGAAAAAGTAGCACTTGCTACATAGAATGTAAATTCAGCAACAATAGAAATGGGCATATATTACATGGTTTTCTTCTTTATTTTACATAAATTTTAAGAATTCACTTGTCAGTCAGGCCGGTTAAATGGGAGAATATGAGCCCCTTGAATGCCAGCTCGCGTCTCACTATCTGTACAAAATGTATGAATGAACACTGCAAAGTCCAGCATTAACATACCTCCAATAGTACAAAAGGAAATAATTAAGTATTTTTCTTACATATCCACTATTCAAGCAATATCCCCCAAATCTTTCGGTACTATCCTCCAATCAACCTCATATGTAGTCACTGGCACTTCCACGTAATGTAATTTAATTCTAACCACCGCCAAGTGAACTTTCTCATACTGTTAACTTCACATATCAGGTTCACATAATGTGCTCGACGTGGAGTTCAAATAAAAATTTATAACTTGATCTATCCATGACAAACCTACAAAAAACAAATGACATGAATTGAAAGTTACTATGTAAAGACTATTCATTTTCGTAAAATTCATAAACTATGGTGCGATACTAAATGTAAGGCGTTACCTTTATAGCATTCACATGCATCTACATTTCAAGAATAATCTCAGCTGTCTTGAGAACAATTAATTGATTTCCAAGAGTTTGGTCCTATAGGACAATTCACATCATTCCCTTGGCCCTCCATCTGTTCACCATTTGGAGTTGGACTTCCTATTTTATCATCCTTGAGTAGTTGGAGTCTTAGAAGTTGATCTTGGAGCCGTAACCCCTATTGTATTATGAAGAAATCGAGCTTCATAATAAGAAATGGAGAGATCTCATCAGAATTTGAATTATGAAGAAATCGAGCTTCTTATAGTAATTAGTGAAAGTCCAAGATAGCCTTAAGATATCCTCCATTAGTGAAGCACATAATTTGGATATACCATCGCAAACCAAGTATTGTATTCTGCTCAAAAAATAACCAAAAGTGTAATGACCCGTCCCTCCACCGATATTGTCCCTACTTAGCCACTGCGGATATCCGGCAGTGTGGGGTTTTCAACGGGCATCGCTGTGGTAATCCAGCAACAACTTCCCAGGAGGTCACCCATCCCTGGATTGCTCCCGCCTGAGCACACTTAACTACAGAGTTTTCTGTCAACTCTGAAGCCAATTGTGCTGAAAAGGCCTCTGTGATAGGAAATGACAGACCATTACTTATATTCTATTCGGTCACCCACTGCCGAATACCGGGGTATTACAATACCACCACCTTAAATTGGAGCCGTCCTCGGCTCCAGAATATATTCGCAAGCCCAGATATTTGACGTTCCCTGCCCCTCATGAGAAGCACCTGGACCAACCCCGTCCAGCGTACCTTCCCACCCTCGGCAGGTGACCCTTCTTCGGCTCTGATACCATTTGTAATGACCCGTCCCTCCACCGATACTGTCCCCACTTATCCACTGCGGATATCCGGCAGTGTGGGGTTTTCAACGGGCATCGCTGCGGTAATCCAGCAGCAACTTCCCAGGAGGTCACCCATCCCTGGATTGCTCCCGCCCGAGTACGCTTAACTACAGAGTTTTCTGCCAATTCTGAAGCCAATTGTGCTGAAAAGGCCTCGGTGATAGGAAATGACAGGCCATTACTTATATTCCATTCGGCCAACCACTGCCGAATATCGGGGTATTACAAAAGGAGTTAGTAAGGGATCTTTAAACTTCCCCTTGACTGCACCAAATGCAGAAATAATAAAAAATATACCAAATGGAGAGCTTTGATGCTACTATTGGTTCCATTAAACAGAAACTTATAACTTATGCACGAACTAAAAAAAATTAGATAAAAATATACGGAAACTTGACAGCCAAAAACTGCTCTATTAATAGCCTCTATCCTTAAACTATATACCGAAATTAACACAATTGGAACCATATAGAAAACAATGCGTGTATGGGGTAGACTTGATACTACCAATTTACACACGCGATGCTAAGCTTAGTCTTTCAAGGCTTTTTCTACTTTCCAATTGTTTTTCATGGAGTTAACATCCAAAAATAATTTAAGAAGGAAAAGAACTGAAATCAATGGGCATAACTTCATACTTATCACGACTGCACCGATGAGCTGGTGATGAAGTTTTATTCTCCATGAACCTAATAATCGATTTAAGGCAGGGAAGAACAACATGTATCCAAGTCACTTGCAGTTATTAGTTGAAATAATCATGAAAATGATTCTGCGGAAAAGAACCGATAAAAATAATTATTTGTATATCTAAATATTCAAGGATCAAAATGTTGACAAATTAAAATCTGGATTTCAAGACAATGCATATGGAAAGCTCTAATGCCAAGTAGCTTGAGAACATGGATTGCCTAGTCATTCTACTATTTTTGAGACAACATAAAGTTCAAGACCATTTATCTGAATTTTTTTGGTTCCAGAACTTTGAAGACCAAACCTTCTGATGATACTGTGACTGGATCTCATGGAGCTAGCTTTAGTGAATTGATCGAAAAATTCATCATAGAAAAGACTTGTCGAACGTGCTCTTTTCCAGCTTGCATATGCGCACGCATATAAACTGCACCAAACTATATGAAATCTTCAGTTTTCTTCTTTGCACAATACGGACTTTCTTCACTGCAGTCTATTAAATAATCATACCGCCCATTATTAGTAACACATACATATAATTACCTCATACTTCGAAACAAAATTATTGTTCAAAGCAACATCTGTTTGTCTGGGACATTTAAATGTACCTTCCACACTTATTTTACCAACTACCCTCTTTGGTTTTGAAGTGCATTTTAATTCTGCTGTCTGGAAATTTTCCCTCTCTGCGGTATATATCTCGTGGTTGTAACAAAAAGTTGAAAAATCTGCGCGTCAAAGAAACGTTAAGAATGTCACACACATGACTAATCCTTAACAGATCCATAACGAATATTATGACGCACCATAATAACATATTACAATTTTTTCCAAAATCAAATCGTATAAAGTTGGGCACAACATGAGTAAATTGAGAGGAGTTGGCTATATATTTAGGTAGATGCTTTTAATTTTTTTGTTTGAGGTTATTTTTAAGTTATATCTTAGATGTTATTTTACCCCTTTGGTTTATAGGGGTAGGGAGCTTTATGCTCCAAAATTATAATTCTTATAATTACGTTTTTTTGCTTTAATAAACTATTGGACTTAGCAAAAAAAAAACAGACGCTAGGGTGAGCAACATAAGCAATATATATACCCAAAGGCACTTCTAAGATGTGCCTCCATGCAGCCCTCTTTTTTACGCTTTAGACCTAGTCAAGCATGTATCAGAAGCTAATATGGCTTGCAAGCTAGCGTGGAGCTTCAGGAGGTGAGATTCCAACTGAACACCATGCTAAAACAGAAGGCGAGAAATAATTGGTTAGTGGATGGATCTAGTAACACTAGTTTCTTCCACAATAGTATTCGTATTCGTAGGAGTACAAACTGGTGAGCGTCGTTTACTCAACAAAATAAAAAAATATATTTCCCACTAATTAAATATAATATAGCGGTAGTAAGGATCGTCCCCACGAAGAGTAATGCAATTGTTATGTTATCTAAATCGGCGAAAATATAAAAGAAGGATAAAAAGATAAATATATTAAATAAATCCTTCGCAGTTACTAACCGTTAACTCAACATTGTACCCGTATATCTCTTGTTAGAAACAATTTCCACCAACCGTAGGAAAGCAGGTACGCTTAGCAATCCCCAAAACTCCTTATATCACTGGATACGGAAGCGCTCGACTACCGGATTCTATTCAAAAGAACCACCTTGACACGGAAGCGCTCGACTACGAGATGTAATTCCCAAAACGCATTAGGGTTTGTGAATTTAGGTTTGATCCCAGCAGTTAAACTTGGTACGCTCGGTCCACTTACTGGTGTTGTATTTACTCGCAATTGCTCCACAGAATCCATCCGTAAGGTCTTGCGATTTCTACTTGTGTAGGAGATGAGAGACAATTACAGATCGACTCAACTCTCTACTAGCATTAGAATGATTAACAGACTAATCTAGTTGCGCACCCAAAACAATCTAAGAACCAATCTTAAACCTTCGATATGGTAAAAATAATACACAATGAATCAATTTAAAACTTGAAACAAACTTGCAAAATATTTGAGCTTCACATTAGAACTTTGAATTCATCCTTACAATATAAAAGAATAGAATAGAGATAGTTCTCCCCCCTAAGGGGGAGAAAAACGGTGAAAAGAATATATCAAATTGTGCCTAGGCTTCTCTATATATAGAGTTTTGTAACCTCTTCTTTAAGAAAACTAGAAAACCTAGCAAAAATAGGAAAGTGCACCTCCTCTTGAAGAAACTAGAAAACCTAGCAAAAATAGGAGAGTATCCGTGCATCAAACCCCCGTGCAAAGTAGGTCACAAACTCTTGGACACTCACGGCCAAGGATGAAATAGCCGCACCCTTAGTTCTGTTCGTGTAAGTATTTTGGCTCAAAAGCCTATTGGGCTTACGATACAACTGTAGAAACCCAGATGATTTCTTCATTGGTATGTTCGCATAATATGGGACGCAGCAACAAAAGCCCAGCCCACTTCTTCACTTCAACTCGTCTGCACCTAAAACACGGCAGCAGCCCCATCAGACCATCTACTAATCTCATCTTCCCATATTCGACCCAACAGACCGTACCTCAATGTTAGCATCTCCATCACCCATCATCACGATACCGCAACTCCAAATCCTCCATTAGTTCCCAGGAAACTTGAGCAACACTTCTGTTCATTGGCAGCATCTTCTCATTGTCCAACCGGCTTATTATCTTGCCATCGACTTCAATCCATGGCAACAGAAACACCATACTCGATCTTGAGTTCTCTATCAACCATAGCAAAGCCCATGCATTACACACATCATCTCTGCCATCAAGAACAGCTCCAAGTTAATCCCCTGGAAGTTACAAAATCACGGCCATCTTGTCTATCGAGTTCTCTTCTGCTCCCAGTCCGTTACAGTTCCGTATCACTGCCATCGCCTTACCCCAACAGCAATGTAGAAGCATCGTTGCCACAGCTCAGTTCATGACGATCCATCATCTCAGCGTCTGCCAACAGTTCAACATTCATCGTCATTGCTCATCGTCGACTGCCAACATGCACACTGGCATCAGCTCATGAACAACATCATCCTGAAACTCTCGAGATAATATTATCTCAGTCAACTGCCCTCATAACCATAACTCACTCATCATCACCGGAAATGGTAGCAGCTATCTCCTCAGTCGTCGAGCGTGAATCACACCAGCAGCAATACATTCCATGCCTTCTCTGTACGTCATTGCCTTGCTCAAAACTTATCACTTCCGATCAAGTTCTTCTCCTTTATCCATCTATCTACCTCTGCCAATAACCACCATTGCCAAGTTCCAACTCTCTGTTAACGACCACCACTCTTCCTCACTACTAGCTCCAAACCACAGTGGCAACTCTTCGGCAAAACCATTATAGCTCCATGAATGGATATTCTCTTGTCCTGGCTCCAATAACAGCAGCAGTACCAATCTTCTAAGCACGCTTCCATGCATCCCCAAACGCCATCTCCCTGGCCGTCATCTTCTCACAGTGTCTCAACATGGATTTATTCCATCATCACAGTTCACAATCCATCTCTTCCTAAATTCGTTCAACTGTCAGTTCCATGGAACTGACAGTATACCCTTCTTATTAATGACCAGCTTACTATCTTGAGAACACACAGATTAATTTTTCCTCTTCAACAGCACATGTGTGACCCTTGAGGTGAAGTCCACCAACTTACTGCTGTGGTTGTGTTTCCTTGAACTCCGGTGCGGCTACGATGTGATTTCCCATGTAATGATAATTCCGCCTCTCTTTTGGTAAATTGGACGATTTCTTGTTCTTTTCGGGAATAAGCTCCAAAATTCCCATAAAATATAAAAGATAACTAATAATACTATTTTGCACGAAAACTAACTAAGAAAGCATAACCAATTGATACTTAGAAAGGTATTTTTAAGCACCTATCAAATTCCCCCACACCTAAATTTGCTAGTCCTCGAGCAAACAAAACGATACAAAAATAAAATACAACTCCATGTCGTGAGGATACGGTTACTCTTAGCATGAATAATAGGCCTTTAAACCCCTAAGTGTCCCTATTGGACGAGTTATAGTCTCGTGAGGGCTTACGAGAGATATACCCACAAAACCTTTACGCCAAAAAGAATAACATACCAATTAACAATTACTCCCCGGCAACGGCGCCAATTCTGGTGAGCGTCGTTTACTCAACAAAATAAAAAAATATATTTCCCACTAATTAAATATAATATAGCGGTAGTAAGGATCGTTCCCACGAAGAGTAATGCAATTGTTATGTTATCTAAATCGGCGAAAATATAAAAGAAGGATAAAAAGATAAAGATATTAAAGAAATCCTTCGCAGTTACTAACCGTTAATTCAACATTGTTCCCGTATATCTCTTGTTAGAAACAATTCAACCGTAGGAAAGCAGGTACGCTTAGCAATCCCCAAAACTCCTTATATCACCGGATACGGAAGCACTCGACTACCGGATTCTATTCAAAAGAACCACCTTGACACGGAAGTGATCGACTACAAGATGTAATTCCCAGAATGCATTAGTGTTTGTGAATTTAGGTTTGATCCCAGCAGTTAAACTCGGCATGCTCGGTCCACTTACTGGTGTTGTATTTACTCGCAATTGCTCCACAGAATCCCTCCGTAAGGTCTTGCGATTTCTACTTGTGTAGGAGATGAGAGACAATTACGGATCGACTCAACTCTCTACTAGCATTAGAATGATTAATAGACTAATCTAGTTGCGCACCCAAACCAATCTAAGAACCAATCTTAAACCTTCGACATGGTAAAAACAATCCACAATGAATCAATTTAAAACTTGAAACAAACTTGCAAAATATTTGAGCTTCACATTAGAACTTTGAATTCATCCTTACAATATAAAAGAATAGAAAAGAGATAGTTCTCCCGCCTAAGGGGGAGAAAAACAGGGAAAAGAATATATCAAATTGTGCCTAGGCTTCTCTATATATAGAGTTTTGTAACCTCTTCTTTAAGAAAACTAGAAAACCTAGCAAAAATAGGAAAGTGCACCTCCTCTTGAAGAAACTAGAAAACCTAGCAAAAATAGGAGAGTGTATGTGCATCAAACCCCCGTGCAAAGTAGGTCACAAACTCTTGCACACTCACGGCCAAGGCTAAAATAGCCGCACCCTTAGTTCTATTCGTGTAAGTATTTTGGATCAAAAGCCTATTGGGCTTACGATACAACTGTAGAAACCCAACTGATTTCTTCATTGGCATGTTCGCATAATATGGGACGCAGTAAAAAAAGCCCAGCCCACTTCTTCACTTCAACTCGTCTGCACCTAAAACACGGCAGCAGCCCCATCAGACCATCTACCAATCTCATCTTCCCAGGTTCGACCCAACAGACCGTACCTCAACGTTAGCATCTCCATCACCCATCATTACGATACCGTAACTCCAAATCCTCTATTAGTTCCCAGGAAACTTGAGCAACACTTCTGTTCATTGGCAGCATCTTCTCATTGTCCAACTGGCTTATTATCTTGCCAGCGACTTGAATCCATGGCAACAGAAACACCATACTCGAGTTTGAGTTCTCTATCAACCACAGCAAATCCCATGCATTACACACAGCATCTCTGCCATCAAGAATAGCTCCAAGTTAATCCCCTGGAAGTTACACAATCACGGCCATCTTCTCTATCGAGTTCTCTTCTGCTCCCAGTCCGTTACAGTTCCGTGTCACTGCCATCACCTTAGCCCAACAGCACGGTAGAAGCATCGTTGCCACAGCTCAGTTCATGATGATCCATCATCTCAGCGTCTGCCAACAATTCAACATTCATCGTCATTGCTCATCATCGACTGCCAACATGCACACTGGCATCGGCTCATGAACAACATCTTCCTGAAACTCTCGAGCTAACGTTATCTCAGTCAACTTCCCTTATAACCATAGCTCATTCATCATCACCGGAAATGGTAGAAGCCATCTCCTCAGTCATCGAGCATGAATCACACCAGCATCAATACATTCCATGCCTTCTCTGTACGTCACTAACTTGCTCAAAACTTATCACTTCCGATCAAGTTCTTCTCCTCTATCCTTCTATCGACATCTGCCGATAACCACCATTGCCAAGTTCCAACTCTCTGTTAACGGCCACCACTCTTCCTCACTGCTATCTCCAAACCACAGCGGCAACTCTTCGGCAAAACCATTATATCTCCATGAATGGATACTCTCTTGTCCTGGCTCCAATAACAGCAGCAGCACCAATCTTCTAAGCACGCTGCCATGCACCCCCAAACGCCATCTACCTGGCCGTCATCTTCTCACACTGTCTCAACATGGCTTTATTCCATCATCAAAGTTCACAATCCAGCTCTTCCTAAATTCGTTCAACTGTCAGTTCCATGGAACTGACAGTGTACCCTTCTTATTAATGACCAGCTTACCATCTCGAGAACACACAGATTAATTTTTCCTCTTCAACAGCACATGCGTAACCTTTGAGGTGAAGTCCACCAAATTACTGATGTGGTTGTGTTTCCTTGAACTCCGGTGCGGCTACGATGTGGTTTCCCATGTAATGATAATTACGCCTCTCTTTTGGTAAATTGGACGATTTCTTGTTCTTTCCGGGAATAAGCTCCAAAATTCCCATAAAATATAAAAGATAACTAATAATACAATTTTGCACGAAAACTAGATAAGAAATCATAACCAATCGATACTTAGAAATGTGTTTTTAAGCACCTATCACCTATCGTTTACCAGCACGAACAGCCGCCATCGATGGTCGGGAAACACAAGTTCCCATGGGGATCATTACCCATGTAACTCTCGGGGATCATTACCCGCCGTTAGTATGAAACGATATTCCATCTAATGAAAAAACATGAACTTATTTCCTTTTATAAATCGATTTTACACACAACACAAGCAACCATGGTATAAGAACATAATTTTCTTTCAAGCGTTTCTACAAACAAGCTAACTACATCCATTTTGCATCATACATATTTGGGTGATTTATTCATCTGATATTCCTGAAACTTTTACAAAACATACATAGCTCCATCAGAAACCACATATCCAAATTTCACGGCAAACCAATGATTCAAACAAAAGTTATCGAATTTACAAGGATATCCTAAAAACTTGGCAGATTACATGTCATTACTAAACAATTCATGATAAATTCATAGAAATATAAAATTGACTCAATCCAAAGCACACTGACATATAAATCACAAATCTAAAACTTTTGTAAAGGACTCAAATCGCTTTAACATCATTAAGACTTCTAAAGAATATCAAAAACACTGAAAAGTGGAACTGTCCAGAATTTCAGAAACTATCATCCAAATTCAAACACACATTCAACGATGAATTTCTGGTGTATTGTTATCAAACTTTAACCATAGTTACCTAATCAAGTTATATAACAATTTCAAAATCCTGATCATCATTAAGAGATATATAGATATATATATATATATATTTGTGTGATTAATTTACTAAAACCCAACAATACAAAATCATACAAAGAAAACACCAAAAGAGAAAAGGGTTTCACATTCTACCTATCAATTGCTACAAAATCCTCTTGATTTCTTCTCTAAAAATCTCTAGCTCCATCTCTTTCTACTTCTCCTTAGCCTTATGTTTTCTAACTTGTAAAATTCTTTCCCTAATCTTTAGTTATAATAACCTTAATAATACTAATATTCATATTCATAATGAAAACTAATATTTATATTTCTTTATTTCTTTTAATTGTCTTTTCATTTTCTATTCATTTTATTTTACTTATTAAAATAATAAATTAGGTGACTTTATTTCCATCCTAACTTGTAGATTTTCTAGTCTAAAAACCCAACTAGACTAAGGCAAAAGAAACAACCTAAGTAACAAATTAAGGCGGTTATAACCCGACCCAAAACGGTAAATAAAAATATCGGGTATTACATTCTACCACCTTTACTTATAATCTTCAAACTGCACAAAATATAACTAAAAGGAATACCAACTTGTAACACCCCAAGTTCCGGATCAGGGTCAAACCCGTATGGAGACTCGAACTCGAAGCGTTACGGGTCGGAAAGAGACTTATGCATATATTTCTCTTACTTAAATTTATTTAAGTTCCAACAACAACATAAATTAGCCTTTGTAACTAGAGTTTACACATATGAAACATGAAGTGATGAATTTGAATTTACTAGAAATCCTTAAAAACATTTTGGTTCAAATTTACATTTCAAACAATTTTAAGAAAACAATGCAATGCAATCACTAAGCTACTCATTCTTAACTTCCGCTGCGCAACTCTGATAAATCTGCAAGGATGTCAATTGGGGTGAGATGACAGCTCAATAGAATGCATTCCCAATTCTCTAAAGATGCGCAAACATAATTATTTTGTCACAAAAAAAAAACAAAAAATTATTTTGTCAAGGAAAAACGTATAACAAAAACACAGTACAACTTCAATGAATCAATGATATATTCAACAATCACAATACCAACAATTGTTTTCGATAAATTATCCAATCTAGAATTCAGTCTATGAGTTCACAACACTAATATTATTATCAACAAGTCATCCATTTAAGTTTCAACGCATGAGTTCATAACACCAATTATGTTTCCGACAAATCATTTAATCTATATTTCAACACATGATTCACAAATTAATATTGTCACAACAAACCATGGGTCCAAAATACCATTATTATGGTCAACTAATCATCCATTTGGGATTTAACATATCAATTCACAATTCATCCATATAAGTTCACACTTGAGTTCAACAATTCATCCATTTGAATTTCACAAATGAGTTCATAACACCGATTATGTTTCCAACAACTCATTTAATTTAGATTCCGAACACATTATTCACATATTTATAAGTCACCCAAAACCATGAGTTCACGGTACGAAAACCTTGGTTGGTACACCCACCTATCATTTATCGGCACGGACAGCCTCCATCGATGGTCAGGAACAAAAGTTCCTATGGGTATCATACCCATTTGCACTCGGGGATCATTACCAGTTTCATTAACATTACGAAAACCTTGTTTCGTACACCACCTATATTTTACCGGCACGAACAGCCGCCATCGATGGTCGGGAAACACAAGTTCCCATGGGGATCATTTACCTATTTAACTCTCGGGGATCATTACCCGCCGTTAGTATGAAATGATATTCTATCTAACGGAAAACCATGAACTTATTTCCTTTTATAAATCAATTTTACACACAACACAAGCAACCATGGTATAAGAACATAATTTTCTTTCAAGCATTTCTACAAACAAGCTAACTACATCCATTTTGCATCATACATATTTGGGTGATTTATTCATATGATCTTCCTGAAACCTTTATAGAACATATATAGCTCCATCAGAAAAAAACATATCCAAATTTCATAGCAAACCAACGGTTCAACCAAAAGTTATCGAATTTACAAGGACATCCAAAAAACTGAGCAGATTACATGTCATTACCAAACAATTCATGATAAATTCATAGAAATATATAATTGACTCAATCCAAAGCACACTGACATATAAATCACAAATCTACAACTTTTGTTCAGGACTAAAATCGCTTTAACATCATTAAGACTACTTAAGAATATCAAAAACAAAGAAAAGTGGAACTGTCCATAATTTCAGAAACTATCATCCAAATTCAAACTCACATTCAACGGTGAATTTGTGGTGTATTTTTCTCATAATTTAACCATAGTTACCTAATCATGTTATCTAACAATTACAAAGTCCTGATCATCATTAGGAGATATATATATTTGTGTGATTAAATTACTAAAACCCAACAATACAAAATCATACAAAGTAAACACCCAAAGAAAACACCAAAAGAGAAAAGGGTTTCACATTCTACCTATCAATTGCTACAAAATCCTCTTGATTTCGTCTCTAAAAATCTCTAGCTCCATCTCTTTCTTCTTCTCCTTAGCCTTATGTTTTCTAACTTGTAAAATTCTTTCCCCTAAGCTTTTAGTTATAAAAACATTAATAATACTAATATTCATATTCATAATGAAAACTAATATTTGTATTTCTTTGTTTCTTTTAATTGTCTTTTCATTTTCTATTCATTTTATTTTACTTATTAAAATAATAAACTAGGTGACTTTATTTCCACCCTAACTTGTAGCTTTTCTAGTCCAAACACCCCAACTAGACTAAGGAAAAAGAAACAACCAAGTAACAAATTAAGGCGGTTATAACCCGACCCAAAATGGTAAATATAAATATCGGGTATTACATTCTACCACCCTTAAAAGAAATTTCGTCCCGAAGTTTAGAATGTACTTATAATCTCCAAACTGCGCAAAAATATAACTAAAAGAAATACCAACTTGTAACACCCCGAGTTCCGGATCAGGGTCAAACCCGTATGGAGACCCGAAAGCGTTACGGATCGAAAAAAGACTTATGCATATATTTCTCTTACTTAAATTTATTTAAGTTCCAACAACAACATAACTTAGCCTTTCTAACAAGAGTTTACACATATGAAACATGAAGTGATGAATTTGAATTTACAAGAAATCTTTAAAAACATTTTAGTTCAAATTTACATTTCAAACAATTTTAAGAAAACAATGCAATGCAATCACTAAGCTACTCATTCCTAACTTCTGCTGCGCAACTCTGATAAATATGCAAGGATGTCAATTAGGATGAGATGACAGCTCAATAGAATGCATTCCCAATTCTCTTAAGAGGCGCAAACATAATCATTTTGACAAGAAAAAACGTATAACAAGAAACACAGTACAACTTCAACGAATCAATGATATATTCAACAATCACAATACCAACAATTGTTTTTGATAAATTATCCAATCTAGAATTCAGTCTATGAGTTCACAACATTAATATTATTATCTACAAATCATCTATTTAAGTTTCAACGCATGAGTTCATAACACCAATTATGTTTCCGACAAATCATTTAATCTATATTTCAACACATGATTCACAAATTAATATTGTCACAACAAACCATGGGTCCAAAATACCATTATTATGGTCAACTAATCATCCATTTGGGATTTAACATATCAATTCACAATTCATCCATATAAGTTCACAGTTGAGTTCAACAATTCATCCATTTGAATTTCACAAATGAGTTCATAACACCGATTATGTTTCCAACAACTCATTTAATTTAGATTCCGAACACATTATTCACATATTTATAAGTCACCTCAAACCATGATTTCACGGTATGAAAACCTTGATTTCTTCTCTAAAAATCTCTAGCTCCATCTCTTTCTTCTTCTCCTTAGCCTTATGTTTTATAACTTGTAAAATTCTTTCCCTAAGCTTTTAGTTATAAAAACCTTAATAATACTAATATTCATATTCATAATGAAAACTAATATTTGTATTTCTTTATTTCTTTTAATTGTCTTTCCATTTTCTATTCATTTTATTTTACTTATTAAAATAATAAATTAGGTGACTTTTGTAGTAGTAGGAAATCCCACACTACACCCCTCACAAGAATTCATAATAATCAACACATCTTTTAAAAATTAAGAACAACACTTTTATTAATCGATTCACAGAAATGTTACAAGAAATGGAAGAAAACAAGAATACAATCGCTCTTTAAAATTTCTCTCTCCTCAAAACTTTCTGAGCACTCTCAAATTGATCTCTCTCTTCTGAGTCTATTAGTTCTCTTTAAATAGGGTAGTTACATAGTGGATGACAGCTAAGCTGTCCTTTAATTTCGGATCTGACTTGCGGTAACCTCACAAGCTTGTTAGTGATACTTCTTCGAGAACCACTTTCGTTCGCAAGATTATCACACTTTCTTCATGTTTATACTACCGTCATCTATTACATCACTTTCCTAACCATTCTGCGACATTTGTAATGAGTTGTTGAGAATTTCGCAAGAGTGTTGTTGTTAACTTCGCAATACTGTTTCTCTTGCGATATTATGATCCTACATCTTGCCTCTTCTCATATCTTCTCTGCGAAGGGGAGAAGATCATGAGAATCTTATTTCTTCAGAATGCCGCAACTTCCCATCTTTCCATATTCTTCTATTCTGACACAATTCTGCATTCTTCGCCAAATTTACTACACGTATTCCTTCTGCCATCCATCTTCTGTCACATCCTTTTCAACCGCTGTATTTCAACTGTTCACGTCTAATCTTAGCATTAAATGTGTTTATCTTCTCGAGTATTCCTCTCTCTATATATACTCATTTCATTCTTCTTTACTCTTCTTTTTTACTTTCTTTCTTATTTTCTCTGCAACTTTCTTCACTATTCTTCCGTGAATTCCGCTCCTACTACTATAATTTTTCTTAATTCTTATCTTTTTAAATTTTTACTTTCTTCTCCATTCCCATACTAAAAAATGCCTCCAGCCGGTCGTAAGAATGAGATTTCCTTTGAAAAGGCTCAAAAGAAACTTCAAAACAAAGGTTTTACTCTATCTCGCATTCCCGGTCAGACCTCTAAATCTGAGCTTACTGCCAAATTATTTTCTGATCATCCCTGCAATCTGGGAAAGATCATAGTCTCGCTAGGTCAGATCGAAGCTGGTCTTCCCATTCCCCTCTATGATCCTGAGCTCCCCTTGTTTTATGAAATTCTTTCTCATGCGAAGTTCTCGCGAGCTGTGTACCAATTGAGTGGGGATTGTATTCATCTAAAACTCGAGTTTGATACTCGCGGTGCTGGTAAGGAATCTCTTTACCCCTCTGAAGTTAGGAATCCTAAATTCGCTGAAGTTGCGATTATACCTACGAAATATACTGTAGAAAACTTCTTTGCGAATTATGAAGTAATTCCAATGAAGAGAGACAATACTTGCTGGGGTGTTCGCTTACATAAGAGAGATAATGTTGCTGATGACAAATTACTCAATCAAGACATTGACTGGAATCCTGGTGATAATTCTACCCCGTGTCATTCTAATGATAATAAGTGGTGTGTTTTCCCCTTAATTCTAGAGGGTCCGTATATTTCTGGTTTTCATGTCTTACCTGTGAATCTCGCAGAGTACCGACCCTGGGTATTCAACTGGCCCGAAAAGGATGCAGAGGTACATTTCCACCTTTTGCTTGAATCATTGTTATTATTTTTCTTATACTCTTACATATGTTCTCGATAACCACTCCAATATTTTTGCGTAATTGCGAAATTACCAGATTGAGAGGCTGAAAGAAAGCTACAAGAAGTTTGGGAAAGCTAGTACTTTATCATCTTTTCAATCAATCACTGATGAAGTAAGAAATATTCTTTTAAGATTCTTGACAATATATTGTTGCCTCTATTTCTTATATTTATCTGTGTTTGAAGGCTATTGGTGAGATAGAGGAACCCTCCAAGGTTGCGAAGAGTAAGGGTAAAAGTAAGGGCAAAGGTGCTCCTCGCAAGGAGAATTCTGCTGCTCCTCCTTTAAAGAAACGAAAAGTTCAATCTCTTTCTCCCTCAATTCCTCAAGATAGAGAAAGTTCCAGTGACAATAATAATGATGATGATGATGATGATAGTGATAATGACGATATCTCTTCTGCGAAAGAATCTTCTCAACATGAATCTTCCATGGCTCATCTGTCCGGCATTTTTGCTAACACTATGCATGGTATTGGTAATGATGCTTTTACTGGTACGTGCCAGACCCTCGCAAGAATCTGCGATGCTCCTATACTGGTTGATAATGATTCTCTTCGTGGAGTTTCGAGATGAGTGACTCCTAGTCTCTTAAATTCACTTAGCACTCTGGTATATTTTCATTTCTTCGCCTCCTCTCCATACTTAAAGTTTTAGCTATGTTTATTTTGGTAACCTTTGCTTTCTCTTCACAGGCTGGAAGGGCTTCTTTCGCCGTTGCCTCAGATTTAGAGAAGAGACGTATAGCTTCTGAAAAGAGGAATACAAATCTTCGCAATAAAAATGAAGAATTAAAATCTGAATCTGCTGAACTTCGCAAGAATAATGGAGAATTGGAAGCTAAAGTTGTTGAGCTTCGCAAGAAGAATAAACAGCTAGAAATTGATGTTTCAAGCAACAAACACAAGATATCTGATCTTGAAAAAGTCAACCATCACCTCTATGGTAAGAATTTTTCCCTCTTTCTATTAATTATTTTATCCTAATGTTTTAGCTTATTCAAGCAACCATTTTTGCAGATATTTATGGTCTTACTGATGAGGCTACACTCCTCCATTCTTTTCCTGAACCTATAGATGAGGATGCCCTTCTTGATCGCCTTGATAATTCCTTAAATAGTTATTCAAATGACAAGATTGAATCTCTTTCCATAAATGACCTCAGATCCAAACTTCGCTGTAGGAGCAAAATATCACAGCAAATGATAACTTACGAAATTATGGAGAGAAAATACATTTTGCGAGTATAGAATATTTTGCGAAGATAAAGAAATCACGAAGAACGTTTTACGAGTAAAGGAAGTTCGTGAAATAAATTTGCGAAGGTTCGTATGATGATTCTTTGATCCGAAATTAAGGGAAAGATTAGTTGTTATCCAATGTGTAAAATCATATAAATAGCCATTTAGGCATGAGAGGAAAGGGAGAGACACAGTTTGAGAGAGGGGATGATTTTAGGAGGAGAGAGAAAAATGTTAGGAGAGATTTATTTTCTTTATCATCTTCTTCCCCAAAATTCTAGAGCTCCAAATATCCATTAATGGAGTCTCAATTGTAAAATCATGTAATCACATACAATCACTAGTGAAGCACCGTGGATGTAGATCACATTGATCGAACCACGTAAAAATCTTTGTGTCTCTTTATAATTTTAGTACCTTAATTCTTAGTTTCATATCAAATTAATTAGATTTAGGAATCATTTTAATGGATTCTTATGAGGGTGTAGTTGTGAGATAATCCGCAACTACATAATTGGCGCTAGAAACAGGGAGAGATTAAATGGATTTATCCTTCCTGTAACTTGTTGGTTCAGAAAAGTTCAAAGAAATTAGCTACTGTTGGTGATGAATTCAATTGGATCTAAGAGCAGAGGCAATAAAATGAAATCCATATAAATCTACACCAAAAAATGATTCCAAATGATTAATATCTTATTATCCTTTTCACAAATGTTTGCATCGCAAAAGTTTTGCTGCGCCTTTATGTCAACAACAAACCAACCAAACTTCAGAACCACCGAGTGAAGCTACTTGCAAAAACGAAAAATCACAGTTTGCTCCGACAATTACTAGTGAATCAGCTGCAGATAAAGGAGCCTCTTCTGTTGGAATTTTCAGAACAGAGGTTGAGAACTCTTCAAATTCAGCTTCTTGTTTACCTTCTCAAGGGAAAGAGTTAAAACTGACAGTGGAAGTTACAAGTGAGACAAATCTTGATCTATGCCCAGTACAAACTCCAATCTATGAAGATTGGTTCACAGATCCGAATTATGAAGGTCAAACAAGTAATCAATTTGAAACCTGCTGGAATTTGGATGATGTGAAAATTTATACCAAGAATGTTGATGTCAGCAGACTGGATACGGTGATTTCTCTTGAAGGTGGTCATGCTAAAGGGAATAACATTCTTGAACGAACTTACAGTTCTGCTATGGATTTTGAACTACCGATCTTAGAAGTGAATTTTGTTCCACTCAAAAATTCAAAGGCCAAATCTCCCCTTGAAGATCTTATTGGCGAAGATGTTGTACAGAGCAAAGAACAAGATTCTCATACAAAGTTTTACGAAATCAAGTATGAAGGAAGATGTCAATCAGTCTCCATGATTCTATATGCGAAGTAAACATCAAACTGGAAATTACGAAGATGGTGTTTAATTAAATATACGAAGATGGTGTTTAATTAAATATACGAAGATGGTATTTAATTACGAAGATGGTGATTTGAGAAGGCTACTGTTCGCAAGAAAAATGTTTCTTACGAACATTCGCAGCAAGATTACTGGGTTCGCAAAAGTTTACTTGCGAATATTCGCAGGAATTTGCTTCATAGCAGGAATTTGATTCGCAGGAATTTTCTTCGCAAATATTTTCTTCACAGAATTTTCTTCGCAAACGCTTCCTTCGCAAATATTTACTGAAAGTTACATCAACATAACCTATCTCGTGAAGCACCAAATTAATTCGTGAATATTTTTCTTGAAGAATTTTCTATGCGAAGTATTGAGATTAACGTCAACAACAAAGTACTTCGTGAAGTTTATTTCAACAACTATGTAATGGGAAGATAAACCAAGTCCACACAAACCAGTAAGCAACGTCTAGAAGCATGAGGCAGCGAATCATATTAAAGCTAAGTACCACTTTCTTTTAACATTTTATCTTGTTTATGAAAAATAAAAGATTTTTGATTTGATTTACAAAAAAAAAAAAAAAAAAAGCGATTCAATAGCATGATTACAAAGATTATACAATTACAAAGATCTCAAGATTTCACAATTACAAAAGAAACCGAGAAAAACATCTCGCACAAATCAATTTATATATTTCTCTTGAAAAATTTACTTTATTTCCAATGATATGATATTCGACATGGAGAGTAGTAGCTGGCAAACCTTTATGGTGTATACTCGTAAAAGGCAAAGCACCTCAGTGCGTCATATGAGGGGGTACCTATTAGGATCATTTCCATGGAAAAATATTTGTCAAGAGAGATGAAATAGATAATACAAAGGAAATCAAAACAAACAAAAAGATTTTGAAGTAGCATATAAATAAAAATAAGAAATTTTGATAAAAGAAATGTTGAATACTAATCTAAATTTTTATTTGCATTACAGCATAGCATGAGGCAAAGAACATGGAGTGAGAGTTCGCATGATGGGTTCGCAATATTTCTTACATTTATAGGATTAAGTACTTCTTAAGGATACTTCATACTTCTTATATATTTCTAGGATTAAGTACTTCTTATACTTCTTCAAGGATACTTCATACTTCTTATACTTCAATGGTTGATACTTCTTATTTACTTCGCAACATTCCGGGACTTCGCAAAAGAATAGAGGCAAGTATATACTTTTCAAGACTAGTATTCTTTCGCTCGTTCCTTCATCAACAAAGATCAAAGATTACTACAACAACGGATTTTTTCTTAAAGATCGCTCTTCAAGCAATATTCAAGAAAAAAGAGGCAAGATGTAGGAGCGAAATATCACAGCAAATGATAACTTACGAAATTATGGAGATAAAATAAATTTTGCGAGTATAGAATATTTTGCGAAGATAAAGAAATCACGAAGAACGTTTTACGAGTAAAGGAAGTTCGTGAAATAAATTTGCGAAGGTTCGTATGATGATTCTTTGATCCGAAATTAAGGGAAAGATTAGTTGTTATCCAATGTGTAAAATCATATAAATAGTCATTTAGGCATGAGAGGAAAGGGAGAGACACATTTTGAGAGAGGGGATGATTTTAGGAGGAGAGAGAAAAATGTTAGGAGAGATTTATTTTCTTTATCATCTTCTTCCCCAAAATTCTAGAGCTCCAAATATCCATTAATGGAGTCTCAATTGTAAAATCATGTAATCACATACAATCACTAGTGAAGCACCGTGGATGTAGATCACATTGATCGAACCACGTAAAAATCTTTGTGTCTCTTTATAATTTTAGTACCTTAATTCTTAGTTTCATATCAAATTAATTAGATTTAGGAATCATTTTAATGGATTCTTATGATGGTGTAGTTGTGAGATATTCCGCAACTACATTCGCCTTTTAGAAATTGACCACAGGTCTAGTTTGAGTGCAGCTAATACTTTTAAACGTCGCTATATTAAATCCAAAGAAGAAATCAATAGTTTAAGAGCCAAGAATAGTAATCTCATAGACGAAAAAGACCGTATATCTAGACAAGGTGCTCAAAATTTAGCGGAATTCCATAAAAATCTTCTCGGAGTTCAAATTGAAAGAGATAGACTTATTTGCGAGAATAGTGCTCTTGTTGAGAGGGAAAACCAAGTTCGCTCCCGCCTTCTCATTAGTAATGATGATGAATTTGCTTGGGCTGCGAAGATTCTTGATAATGCCAGAAATAACTTAGGTGTAGATTTCAGTCTTCAAGCTGAGCAAACGGCCTTGATTAGAGATATGGTTTCTAACAGAAAAGGTTGTTAATCATTCTTCTTCCTTTAGTTATTTGCTTTTTCATAAACTACTTATCATATTGTTGAGTTATTGTTATATTTTCGCAGAAGCTGAAGTGAGATATCGCAAAAGAATTGAAGAGCTTGAGAATGAAAAAGCGAAGCTCGCAAAAGATTTATCTTCTCGCAATGATTAGTGTTCAAGGTTGAAAGCTCAAATGAAGATTACTATTACAAATTTTAGGAATGATGCAATTTCTTTCCGCAATGACACCATCAAAGGGATTTGTGATGAAAATAAGATTCCCACTCCAAGTATCCTTGTCTTCTAGAAAAAGTTCCAGAGAATGTTCCTAATTTGGTTATCTCTGATAGTGAAGATGATTAAGAGACAAAATCTGAAGAAAATGAAGAGGAGAAGTCTGATAAATAATTTGATGGAGAAGAAAATTCTAATGAAGAACTTGATGATGATAATGAAGAATCAAGCAAAAAATAGTTTTCGCTTCCTTATGCTTTCTTGTTCAACTTTTTGTAAAACTTGTATATCTACTCTTGATCTTTCATTCTTATATACTTGTAATCTATCACTGTGAATTTCTTCAGTCTTTTATACAAGCTCTATTTCTTTTGTTCTTTCCTGCGTGTGTTAGAAATTTTTTCTCTCTTGCAATATGACTATCCAAAATACAATTAACTTTTTATGCGTAAATCTATCATGTGAAAACAAATAACACTTAACTTATTCTATGCATTCCCATAGATGCCTCTGTTATTTGTATTCAAATGAGTGATTGAGCAAGCTACCTCTGTTTAATAAAATAATTTGCGACAAAATCGCAATTATCTCTGCATAATCTCGCAATCATAAATTGTTAGAAAATCACAATTATCTCTGTATAATCTCGCAATTATAAATTGTAAAATTGCATTCTTTCTTATATTCTGATGTGGTCTTATTTTGCCTTCCTAAGTAAAGGTCTTATTTTGCCATCTTTTTTCTTTTGCGACAAAATCGCAAGACGTCTCTACACTTTCATGTAGAAACCCATTGATCTTGCCTTAACTTTTGTTCTTTTGTATTTTTGCTGCGACAATATGACAGGCCTAAATTTTCTTGCGAAACTAAAGCCCCATGACATTGCCGTCTTGCGACGAAATCGCAGGACGTATTTACACTTGCATGCAATGACCCATTGATCTCGTCTTATCTTCTCTTTTGTATTATTGCCTCTTCAGGAATGTTGCACAAATATGATAAGTCTAAATATTCTTGCGAAAATATTGCCTCATGACATTTGCGTCTTAAGACACATATCATCTCCCTAATGGAGGGTGCCGCCCTTATCTTCCCCCTGGTTGCCCTTTCAAGGAGACGTACTTCTGCCATACAAGACTAGATCCTCCCATCCAGTCTTAATAGCAACCAGTTTTGTTCGTAGCCTCTTGTCCCTTTTGCCTATATGGCTTATGGTTACGAGACTGCACCCTAAGTGGGGTTTTCTTCGGGCCGAGTGCATCATAGCCAAGACTTGGCAAGAATGGCCAGGGTAGTTTCATACGCCCCGGGCACTCTTAGCTCAACCGTGTACCTCGGCGCCTTAGTCATACTCTGCACCCCTTAGGAGAGCTCTTATTACCTTAGTCGCCCAACCCAAGTCATATGCTCAAGTTGAGAATCCAAGGTGTCTCTCCTGGATGGGCTTTCATTGACCCCAAATCTCCATGACTCAGGTTCTAGCAGCGGTGTAACCTTATCGCTGAGTCATATAATAGATACCCCCTTCTATGACGCACTTTAGGTCTTACATTTGCCTCTTGCGAAATTTTATTCGCGAACTAGGGTGTACGCCATAAAGGTTCGTCCCATTCTGGATCTTAAGTGATCAAATCTTGCAAAATTTTCGCATATTTTCAAGATTATTCTTTTGCATTTCATTTTTGTTGTAATTTATCAATCTTATTTTTATCATGAAGCAAAATATATATTTGAAGTTTTTGCAAAAATATAAATGGACACACAGATTTTTACATGGTTCGATCAATTTGATCTACATCCATGATTCTTCACTATGATCGTTTAAATTTACATTTGATTTACATTGATAATCTCCATTAATAGGTAAAGTTCTAGATCTAGTTTTTGGGGAAGAAGATGATAAAGAAAAATACATTCTCTCTCTAAAAATATCTCTCTGCAAAATATTTCTCTCTCTTACAAAAATTGTCTCTCCATCTTCTCTCTCCTGATCTCCCCTTTATATAGGTGTTTACATAGTGGATAACAGCTACAGCTCATACTTCCCCTATTTTAGGATCCCTTTCCACACTCTCGCAAGCTTTCTCCATATTCTCTCGAGCTCCCGCCTTGTTCTCGCGAGCTCCCGCCTTATTCTAGCGAGCTTTCTTTATAACAACCATAAAATCTTCACATCTTTCTCATGTTTTATGCTGTCATTGTCTATTACGTCATTTCTGTAATTAATTTGCGACATTTTCCATATGTGGTAGAAGTTTTCGCAAGAGCGTTGTTGTTGCGAGATTTTGCTCCTACAATTTAGATGTTTTTACATTATCTTTGCGTTCTTTGTTATTGTTGAGACCTTACACATCTTTTATTACTTAGTATCATCAGTTCAACAGAGGTATCGATACTTCCTAGAATCTGATCCTTTGAGCTGTTTACATGACGTAGACTATGGGAAAATAAGTAGTCACAGTTTTCTCTATTTGTTTGAGAAAACCACCCATTTAACCAATCATGAAAGGTGTTAGCATTGCGCATCACATTGTCAATATCAAAGTTAAGATGCATTCATACATGTTTTGTGAAATTGCATTTCCTAAACAAATGAGTGAGAGATTCCTCTTCTGCATTGCAGATTTTGCAACGAATATCTATTTCTGGTATTATGGCAGCAACTCTCATACTATTTGGAAGTATAGAGTATGTTGCCTTCCAGATGAATATCTTGATTGAAGGAGTTATTTTCATTTCCCATATTTTATTCAATTGCATATTAGTTTCTCTTGTACTGTTAATGTTTTTATATAATGATTTAACAGTAAAGATACCTGTGTCGTTTAGCGTCCGACCCTCTATGATAAAATAAGAGGGTCGGTATTGCTCATTCATTTCGTTTTAGTATTGTTTTATTTCCATAAAAAAGTGTACCTTTTATTGAAAGGATTTTTTTTTTTTTTTTGTACAACATACTTATACTTATCTAAGTATTAATAAAGATAATAGATAACTATTCAAATATCTAACCTTGAGTGATATAAAATTTAAATATTAGGGAGCAGATGTAGCCAAGTAGATCAAGGCAGTGGATTGGGAATCCACCACGCGCGGGTTCAATTCCCGTCGTTCGCCCATAATCTCTATTTAATTATAGAGAGCTATATACTTATGTTGAGCTTTTCAATTTTTCCTAATAAATGATTAGCAACAAAAGGATTTTTTTTAGTGAACGTGTCACAGCTAATTACTCCCATCTTTTTTTCTTTTGTAAAGACGAAGAAACATATTCTCGATTTTATCACCTATTTAGTACGTCGACGAAGAATCAAACTATCACTATATTTATTCATTTTTTCTACTTCTTCTTCCAAGCGCATGATAGCCCAAGGGGTTGTGGGTTGTTTTCTATTCATTCCATAGTTTTTTTCATCAAAAGATCTTTTTTCAACTCGAATTCAAGATGATCAAAATCAAACTCTCAAGGTAGAAGTTCATCTGTAATTTTCGGCCAATTTGAAATCACAGTGGTTTTCATATTGATACTTAGGTGACAATTAAAGCATGTCATGGTCATAGAATCTTGATTGATTTTAAACATATGTCTAGGAGTACTTATTAATGAGTAAAATATGAAAAATAAAGCGTTGAACCGCTCCATCGAGTTTCAAGCCAGCAAATATATTATATGTTACACTAACATATATAATTATCTGCTCATAATATTTCTGGAAAATATTTTCTATTGCCAATCTAAAATCCATAAAAATAAATTAGAACTATTATTATAATTATTATTGTTCGGTAAAATACTCATTTAACCAATGATAAAGCCAAAAACTATAAAGTAGTTTCTGAGTTATTCAAGTAATGGTAAACAAAAAATTCATTTGACTTTTTCATTTCAAGTTGCTAATCTAACTCAACAAAACATTATATAAGAAAAAGTAGGCAAGATAACACTCAGATATCTGGGTGAACCTACATCCACCATTAAGTTGTAACAAAAAATATTAGTAGGATCTTGATATTGAGACAAATATTCGTGTAGTATAAACATAACTTCATCAGTCTTTGGAAAATTGTAAAGCTTTTCATTTGTAAAGACGTTATTATATTATAGAGTGACTTTGAAATTCTCCCGGAAGGATTGATATGTCTTAAGAACGTCGTTATCTCCTTGGATATATCATGAACTCATACATAAAAAACATGATAAAGATCATACATATATAACTGAGAATAAGTTGGACCATTTCCCGTATCTGGCAATAACACTTAACTTCTGCTTCATTGAGATTCTCATCAAGCCACTTACAACAATTGTTGATATCTTCACCAAGGAGGTTGTATTCTCTTTTAATTAGATTTAAATATATAAAACTCAATGTCAAAATGCCTCCATGACTTCATCTTAATAAAGGAAACTTAATGTCAACATTTGGCAGATAATATGGCCAAATGGGGTTGCTTTCTAAGAAATGGTGAAGGGTTAAATTTTGATGAGAAGCCTTATTTTTTACATTCGCTAGAATATCAAAATGTTGCTTATTTCAGATTTAAATAGTTTGTAAGTTTTTGGGGTCTTCTGACCTCTTTTCTTTTAAACTCCTTGTACATATTGGATATTCATCAATACATTTTGGACTTACCAAAAAAAAAACACATTACTTCATCTTAAGGGAAGGTGGTGATATCCGGCTCTCAAGAGGTCAAAGCTAGCAATAAAGGAAAGCAGAGCAGATCACCATTTATGAGTAGGAAACAAGTGGACAAGCACAACGCAAGGGTGCAGCTAAACAGAATTAGGGAGGTTCGTGAGGATATCAAGGCAAACGATGGGCCTTCACGCTATCGCCCTATACAGCTCAGTAGCTTATCTAAAGAAGAGAATGAAATTTAGGGTAAAATTAGAATACTAGAGACTCAAAACAAATTTATGAATGACAGACTTTACCGTCTAGAGTTTATCAAGGAAAGCAAGGATTTTTGGGAAATAAAGAATGGGGGGGAAAAACTTGATTGTTTTTCCATTTCTTTTTGGTATCCTTCTGCTTTTTTGGCGTGGATGGAAGTGCGTTTCCCTGTGCTTCCGTTTTTTAGTGTAACTTTTTTTTTCCTTCTTTGCTATCTGTTTGGAGGTCAGGCCTAGCCCCCTCATTCTCTTTTCTTTGGATCCAATAAAAATTAAAGCCACTTGGCTTTTCTGAAAAAAAAAAAAAGGGAAGGTGGTGATAAAGGAATTTTTGTTTCCTTTGTTTTTCTTCTACTCCTTTACTACAGTTGTCAGTGTGTTAGCCAACGTAATGTTGATTTATATGTTTATATCTCATATTCGTTTGTTATTCATCCATTGATATAATTCTTCAGATATATCTTGAATCACTAATTTTTACATCTCAAATTATGGTTTCTCCAAAACATATAAATCAAAAAATTTAACTCAGTAAAGTTACCATCTTGATGTGGAGGAATCCAGACTCATAGCCATTGGCTCTGCTTGTTTACGTAATAGATGAACTGGAATTGTTAGGAATTTAGAAGTTCGAAGAATCTGATAGACCCATGTTGCTCCACACTGTAGATTCTTGGATCTCAATGCGAAGAGATATGCCGATCCCAACAAAAAAATTGGTAAGGAAAACCATGCATGAAAACATACTATAAAGGGATGACGTATCAACCTCTAATCGAAAACCACAATGAGTCATGTTATGACACGTTTGACCGCTTGAGAGCATGAATAAGGTCACACCACTCAGCTGCTATATTATCGAGTCATAGAAATTGGTGTTTATTAACACGTACAAAGATTGGTGTTACTGTTTAGAGATTGTAATTTACGAAATATTGAGGTTTTCAAGCCGTCATTTGTTTTTTTAATGATTTTCCAGTACCAGATAATCCATAAATAAGTAAACCTTTATTTTGATTTGAAATAATCGGAAAACAAAAAAAAATGATATACTGATTATTAGTAATTTAGTATCATAAAAACCATCATCAACGATTGAAAACTTGGGTAATTGATTTAATTTTTCGAGATGAGTTTTTTTATGTTATAAAGAGGTTGGATATTGATTTATTTTCCATACTTATTATTAGTAATTTAGTATCCAATTTCAAGAAATAAAACCGATGTAATTATAGTAAGGATGTTTATAAACTTCAATGTTGCGAGGAAAAAACAAAACAATGAAATTTGTTTAAATCGAGAAAGAAGGACCGAATCAAATCGATTTTTAGTGAAAAGAGTGAAAAATCATGAAAAACTTCCATTCAGGTTTGATTATTCTAGTCTCACACAAAATTGCCTCCCTTTTTTTGTTCTACATGTTAGTTCTTTGTTAGGCTCTTAAAATTTGGAACCTCTGATATTCGACAGTGGTTGGCCCCGAATGGAATATAAGTAATGATTTGTCCTTTCCTAACACCGAGGCCTTTTCAGCACAACTGGCTCCAGAGTTGCCAGAAAACTCTACAGTTAAGCGTGCTCGGCCTGGAGTAATCCAGGGATGGGTGACCATCCGGGAAGTTTCCGTTGGATTACCGCAGCGATACTCGTTAAAAACCCCACACTGCCGGATAACCGCAATGGCTAAGTGGAGACAATAACGGTGGAGGGACGGGTCATTACAAATATTATCAATGACGGATATGCTTTAGTATTTACTAAAAAAAAATTATTGCACAAAGTGAACCATAATGAAATTAGTATGATATCCCAACTCTTGCTCTCTTTTCTTATCGGTAAAAAATTCGGTGCTAGCGAGTTTCGAACTCAGGTCGCTGGTATCATCACCAAGTCTTGATGATTCTGCCCAAAATAAAGGATGAAAATTAACATAAGCTTAAAAGGTTTAAATCATGATTTTCAAATTTTATGAAGTGTGTCCTCATCATATAATAGCAGTAAGCCACGTTTAGTATCGTCAGGAGCCAGAATCTCCTATTTTATTCCACTATTTAAATTGTTGGCTCGAGTGTAGGCCAAATGAAGATCTCTGGTTTGCATATCTTCTAGTTGTGGCTGGTAGTTGGTAGTGTATTTAGTTCAATTGCCCCGTATATTCTTATCTCCGCCCCAACTATTTTGTTTTTGTTCCTTTGTTCTAGACATTTTCTAATAATGACCTCGATGGATATGTCTGAGAAAAATCTCCTCCTAAAAATCCAACCCACATTTAAAGCCACCACGAAAATAACTAATATCTAAAAAATAGACGTGGAATCCATAAAATATGAAATACCAAATCAAGAATAGAAAATAATAAAATATCCAACGTCCAAAATACTAAATGAAAGATCAAACAGAGATATTATAGAAATATAACATAGACACTCGAACAAAAATAAAACAGATTAAATCCTAATGGTTTCAATTTATCACTGAATGCTTTGAAGACTCTGAAGCACTATCGATCACACCACGCCATAGCTTACAGAATAACATAGTTCATTGGTTCCCACTTTCCATATAAGTTTCGTCAAATCTGTTCGCTGCAACGACTTTGAACAATACATAACAGGACAAAATTTTCTACATTTGAATGGTCATCTAAAACAAATTCAGCTAATTCCATGAACATCACTATGAACTTGGATGCACATAATCACGCATAAATATGCTAGATTTTTTTCAGACAACCATTTGTGCATAGCAATTTTTTGGTCCAACTCTTGGAAATACACTCACAATCTTGACAGATTTTGATCTTTTGCTGGATTTTTCCTTCACCTTCTCAAGAGATGCAAATGCAGACGTAATATTGTAAAATAGAATTATGGGTGAAATGGACACAAAAATAATAGCAAGAATGAAATTGAATACATCCTGGATTAAACTTAAAAAATAGCGAGGATGAAACTGGATGCATCCTGTGTAAATTAAAAATAAGAAAAAATATTTGAAAATTGGCAGGATGAAACTGGTTATATCCTGACTATTTTTACATTTTTGTTCATTTAAAAAGTATCAAATTATAGATATCTTTTTAGTCTTTTTAACCAATTTAATGGATTTTTTAGTGTATACAAGCTTTTCTAGCAAAATGCAGGTGCAAGCGTACAAGCTTTTATACATGAAAGCAGGTGGTGTACGAGCTTTTTGGTAAGCTTTTTTATATAATAGAGTAAAGATTTAAAATAATAAACGCTTAAATTTATTGGCTAAGCCCAAGCTGGATCTATGGTCAATCTCTAAGAGGCGAAATTTGGATCTGAGTTCATCTACGGAAAGTGACTTAATCTTGTCATTTGAAAAACTATTTAAAGAATTATTCAGGAGTTCAAGAAGGGTATCATTATCTATGGATTCGGGAAAATAACGAAGAATGGTAGCTTCATCAGAAATACCATAAACGTCTGCGAAAATGGTAAATCATATGAGGAAAGATAATGAGAAAACGAAATGAAGAAAAGGAAGACAAGCTCTATACCATAGAGTTTCTTATTGGCATCTTGAAGACTAGATATTTTGTTCTTCTGAGTGTAATTTTTAGAATCCAATTGTTTATTCTTTTCGCGAACTCTAATGTGGAAATTAATAATTAAAGGACCAAGAATGGTAGTCTCATAGATGAAAAAGATCGTATTGCTCTCCAAGATGCTCAAACTCTAGAGAAATTCCATGAAACTCTTCTTGAGATTCAAATTGAACGAGATGAAGCTATTCGCCAAAACGCTATACTTAGCGAAAGAGAGAGTCTTGATCGCTCATGTCTTCTAATACATAATGATGATGAATTCGCTTGGGTTGCAAAAGTTCTAGATAACGCCAAGAATAATCTAGGTGTAGATGTTAGCATCCATACTGAACACACAACCTTGGTTAGAGATATGATTTCTGACAGAGAAGGTTGTTAACTGCTCTTCCTTATTTAATTGTTTGTTTTTCATAAATTTTCATCAAGTTGCTAATTCATTGTTATATTTTCGCAGAAGCTGAAGAGATATTTCACAAAAGAATTGAAAAACTTGAGGCTGAGAAGGAGCATCTCGCAAAGGATCTTTCTTCTCGCAATGATAAATGTTCTAGACTGAAGGACCAATTAAATATCACTGTTGCGAATTTTAAGAATGATGTTATTCTTTTTCGCAACCAAACTATCAAAAAGGTCTGCGATGACAACAACATCCTTCATTCTACATATCCTTGCCTCTTGGAAGAAGTTCCAAAGAATGTACCTCCTCTGGTCATCTCTGATAGTGATGCTAGCGAAGAAGAATCTGATGAAGATGTAGAAGAAGAAGAGTCTGACGCTAGTGAGGAAGGAGAAGGGTCTGATGAAGATGATGAAGAATCAACCAAGAAATAATTTTTGCCTCCTTCTTTGATTTTTTGTATTATCTGTATATTTTTCCTTTAATCTCATATTCTTGTAATTTATCACTACGAATTTCTTCAATCTTCAATACAAATTCTATTTCTTTTATTTCTTCCTGCATATGTTAGAAAAAAAATTCTTTCTCGCAATATGATTAATCAATATATAATTTATTTTTCACTTTGTGCGTAAATATATCATATGGATACAAATAACATATTCTCATTTTATGCATTCCCATACTTGCCTTTGTTATTTGTGTTCAAACGAGAGATTAAGCAAGTTACCTTTGTACAGTAAGATTGTTGCGAAATCTTACAGTATATGCATTCCCAAATCTCGCAGTTATTTCTGCATAATCTCGCAATTACATATTTTAGAATTGCAATTTTTCTTGTATTCTGATGTGGTCTTATTTTTCCTTCCTAAGTAAAGGTCTTATTTTGACACCTTTGTCATTGCGACAAAATCGCAGGACGTCTTTGCATTTTCATACAAAAACCCCTTGATCTTGTCTTAACCTTTTTCTCTTATGATTTTTGCTGCGACAATATGACAGGCCTAAATATTCTTGTGAAAATAAATCCCCATGACATTACCGTCTTGCGACGAAATCGCAGGATGTCCTTACACTTTCATGTACTGACCCATTGATCTCGTCTTATCTTTTTCTTTTGTATTATTGCCTCTTCAGGATTGTCCCACAAATATGACAAGCCTAAATATTCCTGCGAAAATAAAGCCTCCTGACATTTGCGTCTTAAGACACTTATCAGCTCCCTAATGGAGGGTGCCGCCCTTATCTTCCCCCTGGTTGCCCCTTCAAGGAGACGTACCTCTACCATACAAGGTTGGCTCCTCCCATCCGGTCTTAACAACAACCAGTTGTTTTCGCAGCCTCTTATCCCTTTTGCCTATATGTCTTATGGTTACGAGACTTCACCCTAAGTGGGGTTTTCTTCAGGCCGAGTGCATCATAGTCAAGACTTGCCAAGAATGTCCAGGTACGCTCCAGACGCCCCAGGCACTCTTGGCTCAACCGTGTACCTCGGCGCCTTGATCATATTATGCACCCCTTATAAGAGACCCTCAGTCGTCCAACCTAAATCCTAACTCTAGGTTGAAAATCCAAGGTATCTCTCCTGGATGGGTTTTTATTGACCCCATATCTCCATGACTCAGGTTCCAGTAGCAGTGTAACCTTTTCGCTGATCCATGCAACAGATACCCCCTTCTATGACGCACTTTAGGTCTTACATTTGCCTCTTGCGAAATTTTAATTTCGCGAACTAGGGTGCACGCCATAGTAGGTTCGCCCCATTCTGATTGTTCTGATTATTCAGTGTTTGCATTTCAGCTCTTATTGTAATTTCTCAATTCTCGTCTTTGTCATTCCATAAAATATATTTTTTGAAATTTTTTTTGTAACAAATCAGCCATACATTTTCTTTCTTTTCTCAATTTTATTCTGATATCAAATTCTAAGTTTCTTACCTTTGCTGCTTTCTGCCTCTGCGTCATTGATATTTTCTGTGGATTTCTTGCTTTCTGCGAACGTTTCTCCACTTCCCATTCGCAACATTTCTTGTTTTCTCTTCTCTACTGCATCAACCACCAATCTCTCACTTCTCTGCTTTCCTTTGATGTTACGTTTCCAATTCTATTTCTCTGTAGTTCGTTCTTTGCATAACTCAACATCAATTTCATAACACTTCTTTCCTTTAATCCAATCTCCTTTTATAATTCCAACTCCACTTGGATGAGGGAACTTGATGCACTGATGAAATGTCAATGCTACGCCTAGAATCCCATGTAGCCAAGGTCTGCCAATTAAGGCGTTGTATGGTGATTCCATGTCGACAACACAGAACGGAATTTTAGAAGATATTCCTTTCAATAGAATTCGCATAGTGACTTCACCTTTAGGTTTATTAGCAGTTCCGTTAAAACCATAGATTTTGTAAGTTGAAGGTATCAAATCTTCATCTTTTCCACCCATAGTTTTATAAGCATGATATAACAGGATATCCACGGAACTTCCAGTATCAATTAAAATTCAGTTGATTGCCCATGAGTCCTCAGCTTCACCATCTTCATCATTACTTGGTTTTGGATTAATCTCTAATCTCACCACCAATGGGTTTTCATGCATTTTTCCACCTTTAGGTACTTCTTCTGCGGTGAAGGGAAATAGTATGCTTTTTCTAGTCTTTTAACGGCGAGACTTTCGCAATGTTCATTATTTCTCTCCCATCAGCATTTCTTGTGAAAACTTTGCTCATAACATTATCGTGAAAGTCTTCAATCATTTTGTATGAATGTATAATAGAGTGACAAAATAGATTCTTCGCCCTTGCTCCAACTTCTATTACAAATATTTCTCCTCCCTTTGTTGTATTAACTCTGCGAATTTCTGGTGGAGGTGGTAACGGTTGAGATTGAGGTTGTCCCTTAAGAAAATGATTTAATTTTCCATGATATATCATCTTGAGAATGATTCTCTTTATATTTCTGCAGTCATTTGTTGAATGTCCATGAAAATGATGGTAAGAACAAAATTCTTGACTTCGGTGATTTGGAGGTGGATCTTTTCCCATATTCCAGGGTGCTGGTATATTCTCCATCAAGATTATAGCTTCGCATATTTTTTCGACACTATCACACATAGGTTGCATCTTCATCTCTTCCCATATCATCTTATGATTTCCTCGGCCTCTGTGATAATTTTGCCTTTGTCCTCCATATGTTTCTTGCGGCTGATCAAGTCTTAAATTTTTTTTGTTTCCACCTCGGCTATAGAAGTTTCTTTCTCTATCGAATTATTCTTGGTCACGACTTCCCATAGCTACTATTTTCTGCTGACTATTCTCCATTATCCTCTCTTGTTGTCCTTGCGAAGTGCTCGCCACTGTGTTTATCAACTTGGGTAACAAGCTTGTGTTCGCTGCTTTTGAACTTGTGTTCGCAACTGGGTATGATTCCATCTCATTTTTTTTTCCTCGAGAGCAATATATTCTTCTTGAAGCTCTCGCAATTCAGTCATTGTGATCGTGTTCTTGACTCTGAAAATTTGAATATACAGCAGGTTGGTTGCAAACATTGCATTAATAAATGATAAAATGAGATATCTCTCATCCACACGACCATCCATATCACCATACATTGTCTTCCACCTCGTGGTTAAATGCTTCAAACTTTATCCAACCCTTTGTTTTAACCCAAATACATCTTCAATATCAGGTCGCGAGTAATTATTACTTATATACGCCCCTAAGAACGTAGTCTGCAAATGGTTGAAAGATGTTATGGTATTCTTTGGTAAACCTTCAAACCACTTTAAGGCCTCTCCCGTTAGACTTGAAGCAAAATATTTGCACAATACAACATCATGATTTTTCCACTGTAGCATACATCTCACATAAGCTCTAATGCGCTGAATTGCACAATTTTTCCCGTCAAAGATGCTTGTTAACGCAGGCAGGTCGCACTTTGGGGGTATTCCTCCTAATTGTACTTCTTGTGTGAATGGAGTTTTTGCAGCTTCTTCTATAGCTTCATCCAATTGTCTTCTGCCTCCTTCTTTTCTAGTTATTTAGCATTCCTCTCATCTCCGCTAGTTGTTTTAAGATTTGATCATTTATTCCAGGATTTTGGTCCATTGGTCTCTTTAATTCTGCTTCTCTTATTCTACGTTCATGTCCGTCTTGTCTTGCGAAATTTTGATTTTCTTCTCGTCTTTCCTTGCAATCTCCTCTTTCATCACCTTCATGAATTCGCACAGGATTGTACCTCTCATTTTCTCCTCTGCGATTTTGGTCATTCCTTATCAATTCTCTTTGTTGCCTTTCATCTCTCCTTTGTATTCTATCATATTCCTCATTGATATTTCCATTATTGCAATTTTGTTCACGCCTTCTTTCTCGATTATCATGATTGTTCTAGCGTATTGCCTCTTGGAGCTATTGTTCTTCCACTTCTGCTCTCAACCTTTCCCTTTCGCAAGCTAGACGTGCTTGTTCGGCATAATGTCTCTCGAATTCATCTTCAATTACTTGTTGATTTCTTTGAATTTCTCTTCCATGTAATATTCCCCTTCCTTCTTCCTAATTTTCTTCGCCATCTTGATTATTTCGTTCCTGATATCGCCCATTCTTCTGATTCTTGTTGTTTTGTCCATTTTGGAGAATTTCGCCTTGTGGGATGTAACGATCTTCAATTATTTCTCTCCTTTCGCGACGTTCTTCATTTGGATTTTGTATTTCTTCTCGATTTCCTTCTACAATATTTGTCATAGGCGAATTTCGTCTTACTTCACTTCTAATTGATCTTGAACTTGATCTTGTAGTACTTCTTGACCTCCTATTCTGTAATCTCATGTTTTCCATTTTCAGCTCATGGTTTTGCCTTGTCAAATTTGCGCGTTCTTCGGCTTCTAATCTCCTCTCTTCGTGTATCCTTTGTCTCAATGCCTCTAATGCTTCAATTCTTTTATCTCCATGAATTATTCCTCCAACTGCTTCCTGGTCTCTCTCTTATCGTCTACCATTTCTTAATTGTTGCTCTTCTTCCACTTCTTGTGCTGAATCTGATCGCCAAGTGTGTACACTCACTCTATCCTAATCCACAGTTCTATTTTGTATTGGCATACGCTGAGTTGGTTGTTGAACCTGATTTTATTTATTGTTTCTTGTGTTCATTCTAGATGATTCCCCAATTTTATTTCTCCCTTCTCCAATAAGCCTCTTACTCCTTCTAACAGTTGTTGGTTGTCTTGAAGCATTTCTTATTCTAGCCATCTTTTCAATCTTAATGAATTGTTGAAAATTATATGAAATTCTTCATCAATTACTCCAAATTCCTTCAACCAATACCTGTTTCTAGTGACATTATGCAGTTACAGGAAATCCTACAATACATCCCTCACAATAATTCATAACAATCAACACATTTCTTAAGATTAATAACGACACTTTTTATTGATTGAACCTAGAAATTTTACAAGAAAGAAGTGAAATCAAGAATACAACACTGTTTTGGACTTTCTCTCTCCTCAAAAATTTCTCAACACTCCAAAAATTATCTCTCCCTTTCTTTCACCTATTCATCTCTTTATATAGGGTATTACATAGTGGATGACAGCTAAGTTGACCTTTATTTTCGGATCTGATTTGTGGTATTTCGCAAGCTTACAAATGTTAATTTCGCAAACATCCTAAATTTCGCTAGATCATCACACTTTTCTCATGTTTACGCTGTCGTCATCTGCTATGTCATTTCTGAAATCACTCTGCGACGTCTTCGCAGTGTTGCTGATGAAGATTTCGCAAGTATGTTGTTGTTGCGATATTCTGATCCTACATTCACGATTATGAATAATATCACCATGAGTTATAGGGTAGTAGACCACCTTCCCTTTCAAAGAGCTACCGCTGATAGCTTCTAATGAGTCAAACCCTTTACCTACAATATAAAATCACCTAGTAATGTGGGAAATCAAGAGATGTAGAAAATAACATTCAATTAAAAATATAAAGTTTAGAATAATACCTGAGTAAGTTCTAAAAGCATGCGAAGTGACCAACATGTACCTACACCAATTTTTGAAATAACCACTCATATAGCGGGTGTAATGAACTTTTCAAAATACTTATTATGTACAATGCGGAAAAAGAAGAAAGTAAACATAAAAATAAAAGAATTAATGAATAGGTGCTAACTGATGCAGCATACAAAAGCATTAAATATTGAGTAAATGTCAATGAAATCTATGACCTTATATTTCTTGCATGACTCTTGAGTTCCTCTATAACTCTGAAAGATAATTTAGTCATACAACTACCAAAAGAATTTGTAACACCCGAATGGCAAGGCCAAGCAACCAGCTACACGCCAGTGACATACAACCAATACAGTCACTTGAAATTCTTAAAAAATCTATGCATAAAGTTTAGAGTGAACGCTTTAACGGAAATTATAGAGTGAACCCGTCATAAAAACTACATCTGCAAATCAGAAATTTAAATTTTAGTGTCCATTATGTTACAGTATTGGCAATGAGAAAGGGTATAAGAATGTTCAACACGAAAGTATGCAAAGGAAAGTGTTGATGAACCGGATGATACCATAGATGCGTACATAACATATACAAATATCCAACTGACAATAACTTTACTTATTTTTTATCAATCAACAAATTAAAAGTTCTATGGACAGGAGGTGAAGTACATCGAATATGGAATAAGAAATAAATCATTTATGTCTTTTTCAAGACTCGCCAATATATTAGCTAAAATACAGTCAAATCCATGATTCGTTCCTCGCACAATCCCAATCACATTCCTCGCCCACATCTATGATTGAATCTCTAAATCTCTATATGCTCAAATATACAACAAATTCAAATAGCATAAGAAGCTTTATCTCATCTATCAAATCCAAATAATAATAATTATAATATAAAATCTAACTTGAATTTTATAATTATGCCCACCTTGTGCTCTATCTCTTCAATAATCTGACTCCGCCTCTTAGCTCGCTCTAGTACCGCCACTTTAGGATCATTCAAATCTGATGGAGCTCCTGCTAGTCCAGTTATTACATGCACAACTTCCTCTGTCACTTTCACTTTCTTCCCACTTGTCATCTTGTATAAAGTTTACCTCCAATGCATACATTCGATTCTCTCTTACTTCTCACTTGATCACTTTATTTTAGCTGCCATAGAACGTTTGTGATCTCGAAGGCTGTAGGGGACATGAGCGATGAAAAATGCCTTGCACTTTCACATTTGCTTGATTATGCATTTTAGCTTGTCATAACTTCCCTTGGACTCTTCCATATTTTAGCTTTTGTCATAAATGGACCTATTAATATTGTAAATTAAAATAAGAAGGAAAATCCTGCTATGAAACCTTAACCTGGTGGGATTAAAAAATAAATATTACATAGACAAACCTCAAATCTCGTCCTTCTGATACCATAGATTAAATGTGTCTACAAATCCTTAAAAAAATTCATGCGTACAGTACCGTAGGGAAAAGAAGGGAAAGAATATGCACAGGTTCTATCAGCCACAAAAGTGGCATAGAGTAGTATGAACTACTGTTAATATAACTCATCTGTAATAGGCAGAAGATTAATCATATTAAAGCAAAGAAGAGTATCCTGGATTAGCTTAAACAGCCTCCATCATTGATGTTGTGAAGTGATATAGAAATCTTCCCGACAGACCTCCATCACAAAATTCAAGAATACCTCATCCTATCAAGTTCACCTAAAACAAACCGAATAACTTAGACTTCTCTCGATGTAGGCCCATGTCACACTATAAAAAAATGAATGTATAAAGTGAAGCAGCAAATAATTTAATTGAATTGTCAAACATTTGAAATTTTGAGAATATCATTTATCTAGTTTGGGTAATGCTGAAACGTCAGGCTGAAGATGAACAATGATATTTGCTATCTCACTTACATGATTTCTTTGGTGATTAATTTTTCTCCTAAGATCCTTACGACCATGGCTCAACCTCTCATTATAATCTTAAGTGTACATATATTAAAACTAATTACAACTTAGTTAATGTATCCAAATTCTTTTAAAAGACTATCAAGTAGTCAATTTAATTACTTAGACCCCCGTGATGTTCACATGTATTTCATGAAATACATGCCGATATGAAAAAATATTGTGATATTGTATCATTAAACACTTAAAACACATCTTCATTAAAGGCATAAAAAGTATTTCATGAATTACATGCCGATAGAAAAATAATAATGTAATATTGTTTGTGCTTATTAAAAATAGATTGGATTAAATATCATTATATGGGAAAAAAATTAACCTTATAATAAAGTAAATCAATAATCATTAAAAAAAAAAAAAAAAACCTTATATAGATATATTCATACCTAATGTAGTCCGCATTATCATATAAATCGTGTTCAACCAAAATAAGATAGTGGTAACATATATTGATTAAAAACGACATGGAAACAACCATAAAGTTTAATGTAGAACGTAGTATGACATTAACTTTTAATATGAAACCAAATCTATGTCGTTGAATTGCGCTCTACTTATCATATCCTTTCTTCATATTTATACGCTATAAGACCTTCTTTGTATTTTAATTCTTTCTCGATCCCAAATTTTATCCATGTTAACACTGTATTTGTTGTAGATGTTCTTTGAATGTTAACATCCTACGTTATTTATTTTTTTACTTTCCATTCATCTTTGTAATAATATTTTCCACATTCTTCTATTTGCACTTCAGATCCATGGTTTAGAAAAGACTCATATTATCACACTCTCTATATATTTGTTCTGTTACTTGTACCCCAGGAATGAAATCACCCCGTCTATTTCTTTTAGTATTTTCTTTAGGAATGAAAACAAAAATTACCTTTTTTTTAATGCTGCAAAGATGTATCCATAGTTGTTTTGTATTTGACCCTTCATTAGACTCTGAATCTTCTCTAAAAAAAATCCCCAGTAAATAAGCCTCAAGCATATACTGTCACACGATAATAGATGATTCATCGGTGTCATCCAAATCTAAAAGTTGGCTAAACGTGATGTCATTCCAGTCTTTTTTCTAGTTTTTGATATTGTTTAAACTTTGTCAGCTCATATTTTTGTTTTTCTTTTCGTTATACATATATATGATCCTAATTGTAATGATCTTTAATCCAATCCTTTTTAGATTCATAAAACTCAATCGGATGATACTGCAAAAATGTGGTCACTTACCAATACCGTTCTCCATTATATTGTATCAATACAATTCTTTCATAGAAATCCATCGCTTCTCTATTAAGAGAAAAAGGGTGTCGCGTGTAGGGTTTCTTTTTTTTGTGTCATACCTAACATTGGTTGTTTAATTTTATTGTCCAATTGTATAAATTGGCTACGTGTGATGTTGTTCCAGTCTTTGTCTAATTTTTGATATTGTCTAAACTTTGTCAGCTCGTGATTTTATCTTCTCTTTTCGTTGTACATATATATGATAATATTGTAATATTCTTTAATCCAATCATTTACGGATACATTGCTGCATCCCAAGTTCCTTAACTCTTGGAGATATTAACTTGATTACCCTACCTTATATTAAATGTTATATAAGATAGAGTATCCAAACAAAGTGTTGGTTGCAGCGAGAAATCGGAGTTCCACTGAACTGCAACTGGTGGTCTAAGCTGCTAAGATCACACTTGAACCTACGTAACATAGTTGTTAAGCAAAAATCTATACCACAGTGTAGTCTAAGCTTCCTTCAAATTTTGGACATTATGGTAAACAATAGGATATTGTTTTAATCTAAATTATCAAGGAACTGATTGGCCCAGCAATCTGTAATAAGAACCCCCCAAAAACCATAAAAGGCTATTTGATTTTCCATAAACATCAGTGCACTTCAGGTTTCCATTGAAGAACATCAATAATCCTTAAAAAATAAACAAATTAATATTAATATTTCGTTGAGTATGTCAAATAAATTCATATGAACCATAACCCAAAACATTCTAACTTAAAAAATAATAATCTAAAACCATGTAACTGGACCTTAACGTAAAAGCTAGTACTGAAGAGAGTAGTAATCAAATATTTTAAGAATCCTACTTTAAAATAAATATCTATAGCTATGCCAATTCATTATTTCTTCAAATTATTTTTCAGAAAATCATTAGCTGCTTACTCTTCAAATTCTAAGGCGTTAGTAAATCTCGATAAATTTTCCATCCATTCATAAAGAAAACGTCGTTTATTCTCACCATGGTATATCCTCTTCAAAAAAAAATGCACTTGTTGTACCAAGGTTCATCGTCTTCGTCGTACTCAATATTTTTACTATATTTTTTTCGCATGCCATGTAGTACCACTCTATGTTCTCAACCAATCCCAATACCGTCTCCTCGCAGGGGAATGTTTTGCCCTGCTATTTATTCGAAGAGGCGCACATCCAGACATGTTTAACTATAGTAGGTAAACAAAATCGTCCAAATACACGCTTACCACATTCTCTCTATTTATTCTTGTATAGTTCATGTACTTTCGTTAGGGTCATCTGGTTGTGCGATCTAGTCATTGTGTTTCCGTTTCCCCTTGATTTAAGCTTGGATAAATTTCTTTTGCAATTTTAGTACATAATAATTTTTTTGTCTTGGCATATGTTCGAAATCTTCAAGAAACTTGCCAGATTCACGTAGTTGTTCGTCTAAAAGGTACAATCCCAAATCAAATACCTTTCCACATGTTGGCTTCCATGTATTATAATTTGTGCACAGTTTAAAATATAGATCATCACATATATTTAGTCTAAAGTTTGACCAGAAAACACATGGATTATTCGGATCACAATCATAAATCATAGAGAATAATCTTGAAAATATTTCTTAGCTAAGCTCCAATTTTTATCATTGCTGCCTCTTGCAAACACTCAGACCATTCATTATTATCTCTTAAATTTCCAGGTGAAATACTAATCTAAACATACGATGTAGTTTCCTAGCATCACCATCCTCTACTTTTTTTCAGGTTGTTAAAAGAATTTGCACCGGCTACAATAGATAGGAATAAACACATGTAATTGCAAAACCTTGCTTCCTTAATTTTCATTCTTTCTTGATACATACAAAATGATGTTATGCTTGATCAGTGGGATTCTTGCGATAATACTCGGAGAATACCATCAATGTTGACTTAGAGTTTTCTGCAACAATATTAACCTTATCCATTGATTTAGTTGCATTATACATAATTTTTTGTTGTTTTGGAAATCGAATATCCATTCGAACTATATTAGGTTTTTTCTGGTGAATTGGGTGATTGTATAAACGCCACACAGCCTCAGGTGGCCCAATATACCTTGCATTAATGTATTGTTGCACCTCATCACATTCACCAATGATTAGTGTTGTATGATTGTGACCTTTAAATATATATCTATGTAGGTATTTAACAACCCTTACACCTCCACAAATATCAACAATAATGTGGCACATAAAAATCCTAGACAAATATGAGTTATATGGAATAACACTTATGTTGTTCGGTTTGTATCCCATGCGTATGATAATATCCTTCCTATTTTCACGATGATGATATATTGGATATCCACCTCCATACATGCTTATACATTTGATATGTTTCTTTGGATATCTACTGCTATATTTTCCATTGTTCATGCACATGGAGTCCATACCACATGGACTATGTACCATGCATTTCCTAATAATCTCAAATAAAACTATATCGGTTTTTTTTTATCAGTAATTCGACACACACAAATTTATCAACTTGTTCAACTGGCTTAATTTTTTCAAGACCATCCAAGAATGTAAGAGCATGCATATGAGGTGAACCACGTTTTTGAAATTCAATCATGGACACATAAGCAACTACTTTCCCGGGCGTATTCCTTTCCTTGATTTCTTTCATCAACCCATCTCTGTTCAACTCGAAGACACAAGATATGAGACTAGGATGATCCGAAGCATATTGATTAGGTAGAAGCTCATCTTAAATTTCTGACCGGCGCGGAATCACAGTCATTGTTAAGAAGATATCCATATGATTATTAAACTGTGTAATGGCAATTTAGTCTTTATAAATCTCATACAGATGCCTGGGACCACCAATAAAATCGATGGTAATACATATGGTTTAACTCCATCATCGGGATTCATCCCAGATTCCGCATAGTCCTTTATATTTTTTGTAAAAATATGCACACAATTTATTTTGATCTTTCTCAAGATAATACGGATAGTTTTGTCCAATGGATGCCCAAGCATCCACCAAGTGCTCTTGAAACAGTTTTTTTTTTTTAATTTTTTTTTTAGGATGGTATAAGACCAGCCTAAATGCTTAAAAAAGGAAAGTTATGAACTTGTTTTAGAGTTGACTTTTAATAATACATTTTCATGTATGTGGATCCAGTTCTTTTATATCAGGATGCCGACTCATCTCGCCGTATGGAAAGAGTAAAACATAATGCAGGGGCAAATATGCATGGTGACATTGTGAAATACGTTTGAATCCATTTTGAGAACCATCTTCAGGTAGTATAACCGAAACTTCATCAACCGTTAGCAGGTTATAACACCTTTCATCTTTAGTTTCGTTATAGTGCATGGTGACTTAGATATTTTGGTATGTGATATTGACATTGCTCAGAATCTCTTGTGCCTGAGAATATTTAGTGCAAAACTTATTATGTTTAAGATAATTTTGTGAATTGTTCCAAAAACGTCTTTATCCAGTTGGGATTCCGTTTTGCACAAACATACATGGCTTGATTAAGATCATAGATATACAACTGTTGATAGATTGGGTCCTTTCCCTCGTTGGGTAGTAACGTTCTAGTGTTATGCCGAAGTTGCACGTGAATTGCATACCCTTTAAAAATCGCTTATCCAGTTTGCAACCAAAACTGGTAAAAACGTTTGAAGCATTGTACACTTTGATGCGATCTCTGAAAAACCTTGAGTTTGCTTCTTCTTCATCAATTAAATCCATCATTTTTCGAGGAAGCTCTAGCAGTGCAGAGGTGTTGATGGTGGATTTTCATTTAAGGATAAAATTGTAAAAGCCAAAATTATGCGCTAACATCTTGCAAAAGATAAAGCCATTAATAAGTGATGAATACTTCTTCACTTTACTAATTCACCTAGAATGGAGCATGTAGCAACAACCCCAGTATTCCATATACCCTCTGAATTTACATCATTATTAATTAATGCATGACCATCCTTGTATTTCATGTACTCGTTATCGGTGCTGCATGACGACTGAGTGTTGTTCTCAGAAGAGAAACACGAACCTCCAAGCATTAATAATGAAGCATGTACAAAATACCCGTACATGCTGCAACTCTCGGTGTGTTATACTAGCCCGATTGAGCATACAACTCTCGGTGTGTTATACTAGCCCGATTGAGCATATTCGAATTTGGACTGTCCATATCAGTCTCAGAAATGATCACGACCATCCAACTTCACTAGCATGATTGGATAACTTATATCGAATCCATGACCCCAAGCAGGTATTGGAATATTCACTACCGACCCAACGCGGGCCCCACATGGTCGGCCTCCCCTAAAGGATGACATAGTTTTCCAAACCATCCAATCCAAAGCAGTATGGACGAAAAAACCCTAAATTAGGGTTTGCGGCACATGTAATGTGCCGCAAAACGATCTCAACCATCCATCTTCGCAGGCATAGATGGAGGGTGTAGATGTAGATTCAAAGGGCCCGGAACATGTCAACAAAATCACTATGGGACCACCTACATACCCGACCGATCAGTCAGGTACAACTATAGTTGGTCATCCTGATTCGTGTGCCCCAAACTGGGTGTGACACACGGCTGGCAAAACCCTGACTAGGGTTTGTGTCGCGATCATGAGCGTCCATCTTCTCCTGCTCGGATGAAGGGTCCAGGAATAGACTAAGCAGGTCCAGTAAGTATCAACATGATCACTGCAGACCCACCTATATCCACACCCAATCAGCCAAAACCAAACTTGGCTATACACCTCGATTCGCGCGCCCAAAACAGGCTTGGTTGCACCTCCTAATTGTAAACTGATCTCGACCACTCAACTTCGCCGGACAAATTGAGTGGCTTAGATCATGTTTTTATGAGGCAATGAAGTACAGGCATGAACATCAGCCTACCACCCACACGCCGAACTAATCGTCCGGGACCGACCAAGCTTGGTCATCTTGAAGCGCGCGCCCGAAGTTGGCATGATGCGCGGCTTTTGCGGCACCATATTTCTGTCGCAAATTTATCTTGGCCACTCAACTTCGCCGAAAATATTGAGTGGCCCAGATCACACTTTCACGGGACAATGAGGTATGGGCATGTATACCGGCATGCCTTCTACACGTATGCCCGATCGGCCATGCAAAATCGTGCCTCAAGCTTGGATTCGACCAAGCTGAAAAGTGGTGCTTGTGAACCTTTTCTAAAACCCTAATTCCACCAACGATCGCATATGAGTGTCTCAAAGATCATCTTATCCGTCCAACTTCACCGGCTTGGTTATACAACCCTGGTCAGGAGTTAATTGGTCAGTGAGGCGTCATGGTGTTCACCACCCGTCACTCTACCACACCATGTGGTCGGCCATGGGAGGACTTACTTGCGCAACCTCCAAACCATCACATGAAGTAGGCTGGACATGAGGCTATTTTGAGACGCTCAAGAAGCGATGCTTCATACATTCTGAGTATACTCGATGCAGTACCTGCATAGAATACACACGATACTTCACAAGTATCGACTTCCTAAATAACCTAGTTATTTAATCTAGCATTACATGCTACTTTCTGTGGGTCCCACGATCCACACACTCAAGACATCAATCATGTCACAAACTGGGGGATACATACTGGGGTATTGGTATGGAGGTTTACAGCGTGCAGCGCACAACACGCCATCACAAGAACGTGTCAGGAAGTCATGGACGGTTAGTGATGATGAAATAAGTGGGAAAGACTGGTCGTGTGACAATAACACATCACTCCACTACTCCATCACTCCACTTTTTCCACTTCCCACGAGATAGAAGGTTAGGCTTAAAGACTTGTATAAATAGGTTCTCCTTCCTATTTTCCAAACATGAACAAGACAAGACAACAAAAACAAGTGTTGATACAATCGTATTCAAACACCGGAACTGATAGCTTACATCCTGCAAGCCAGTTCAGCTTTCTGATACAAGTCATACATAGCCAACACCTTCACAATATCAATACCTTATTCGCTTCCCTCCTTAAGATCAACCCCATCTCCTTCACTTTATGACTGAAACAAGTCTGGAACGGCCATTTCTTGGTTTAGGATGGATTTGCACAAATTGATTTATCGAATCTACAAGCACTCCCTGCAGTGCATTTGTTTAAGGTTTAGACTCATTTCTCATCCACACACCCCAAATTACCAAAACCGGCAGAAATAGTTTTCACCCATAAACAAGAGGATAGATTCTTCTTGGATGAATCGTGTCTCCTCTAGTCAATCCAATGCATTGCTCCACAAACTAGATATTCAATATCCATTTTACCAAGATAATGACGAACAGATAAGTGTGGACCATCTTTCTGGTTTACAATGGTGTGTGTTCAAGTCTTCCTTCTCATCTGAAAAACTACAAAATTCATCAGAATTATCTGATGTAAAATCTCCGTTAGCAACTAACTTGTACACATCGACCAATATACACTTAGTTAGTGCCAATTCTATAAGAAACTATAAAGTGACAAAAAAATATGTAGAAGTGAGGCTACACTTGAATATAAGTTGAATCCAGAGGTTTTACAGTTGATTCCACATGCTCCATTAAAACAACTACAATCACATCGTCACTGTCTTCCGGAATGCTTGAACTTCATTATATACTCCCTCCGTCCTAAATTAAGAGCCCGCTTTGACTTTGTCAAGATATTAAGGAAATCCTTTAAAATATCATGACTATCCCTTGACTAATTATTATTTTAGGAAATATTTTAAGAAAATAAAAGTCCGCTTTGACTTTGTCAAGATATTAAAAATAATTTTATGATTATTAAAAATAAAGGGTATATTTGATAGTTTAAGGGGAAAGTATGTTTATAACAGAGCGGATAGATAAAAAGGGACAAACCAAAGTAGAAATTAGGACAGAGGAAGTATTAATTTACAATTGAACATATATTCTTAGGTACTATAGGATTGTAAAGAGGATAGATTCCACAAAGATAATTTGTATGGATATTTATTGGACTATCTATTTGGAATGGTTATTCTATAACATACACAGCTAAATTTTGCCGGTAACATATACCATACAGTAATTCCTTTAGGAGCCACTTTTTCCCTTGCCAAAGAGAGAGTGAAATAAGTTTTACGTATTTAACTGTCCCGCAATTGGATTATATTAAGCTTTAGGTACGGGTCACATCGAGCTATTTCACTTCGTATGATCACCCATATCTTATGGAAATCATATTTATTTTGATCATTTTATACGGACCGTTTGGATGAACTACTTTAAAACCGTCCACACACATACCCATAATCCCCTTTTCCCTGAAAAAATAGGGAGTCCTATTTTGGGGATAAGTGTCGCGGCTTCTAAGTGGTCTTTGTTCATAAGGAAGTTTCCTAATTATTTTTAGGTTCCAGATTAGTTATACCACTCTCTGGAAAATATTTAATATTCCCCAAATCGATATTAGAATATGACTCATGTGGGAAGATTAACAAAATATTTGACAATCTCAAGAAAATCATTTTTTGATTGGTACATTTTCTCTTTGTGATATTCAACCTCTTGCTTGTTTTGGGCCAAAAGATGAAATTCTTAGCTACAATGTTTAGTTAACATCATGAATAACTTCATACTTGCTTTTCAATGTCTATTCTCAATATTTCAGCGGTAAAACAAACAACTTGTATTATCCATAATAGGAAAAGAATGACAAAAATTAATCAACAAAAATTCTTATTTATCGATAGTGAAAAAAAATGAGTTGATTCTTCTTTCTTTCTTTTTTTTCCCGAAGAAAGCAAATTTAAATAATAGGTATGTAAAGAAGGAACGATGGCGCAGCCCCGTATTATATACAGTAGAACTTCGATAAATAAATCCTCAATAAATTAATAATCTCGTTAAAATAATTAAATTTTCTGGTCCAAACTAAACTTGCATAAGCTAAATTTTAACTCGATAAACAAATAGTTATGATAAGATAATAATTTTTTTTGGTCCTTATACTATTAATTTATAGAAGTTATATTGTCCGCTCATTTCAGAAATAAAGAAGATTATCGACATCTCTATGAGCCAGAAAATATTGTGCCTTTTCCTCTTCTTATATTAGGATATTTTTATGCTCATTTCAGAAGAAGATTATCAACATCTTTATGAGCCGAAAAATACTATGCCTTTCCATCTCTTTTTATATTAGGATTCTTGTTTATTCTTATTTTATTTTTTTGAAGCATGGATATATTAGAATTCTTGATGTTCTATGTTGGGCTTATGAAAACTCCTTTTGGTTATAGAGGAATGCATTTAAATATATCTTCAAAATTGGTAACTCTATAGATTCAAGTAATTTTGTGGATGGCATGATTTTCTTACAAATGTAATTGTGTCAGTCAGTATTACTTCTTTGCATTTTTTTTGTATAAGCCTGTTAGTTAATATTATGTTTTTCTGTTCTTAGCATCTTGCTTCCAATATAATCATTCTATTTTCGCTGGAGTCTTTTGTCGTATCAAGTGATCGTATAACTCACTTGATCATCCATTAAATGCATTTCAAGGCCACATGTAGCAGCTTCTGTTCGGTTTTCAGGTGGATACTTCAAGATTCTTACCTTCACTACCTTTTGTTGGGCTTCATAAACATTGAGATTATTGTATTGTATCTGTGTGTAGGTTACCTTTCCTCTTCCTGCAATTGAAAAAAAAAAAAAAAAGAATTGGCACCAAAGTTGCGCTACTATTCTACTTTGACACACTTTCATAAACCCTAACTACACCTTTCTTTCTAAATCGGTAAAACCTAGTCGTCTTCTACCAGAGCTTTTAAACCCATCTCCAACTCTTTGCAGCAATCACGCCCTATAAGCTTGCAGCATCCTTCCAATTTCGTGTGACGCATTCACAATGAATATCACTGATTGTTTTAACCAACTAAAGTTTATAAAAAAAATTTATTTATTTTGGATGTTGAATCATTTGAAATTTTGCAGGCGTATGAGACAGATAAACAATGTAAATTCAAAATTTATGTTCCGTAATTCTTTGTTTTGATGACCAATTATTAAATCTGAATTTTCAATTACCACTAAAAGGTCCTCCAATATTTCCATCATGACTGCTAGACTGTAGTTTTATAGCTGAACTTTAGGGTGGACAGATATTTGTGAGATTTAAATGATATCAAAATTTCCTGACAAATGTGTTACCTTAACTAGAGAAAGTATTTCTTCGATAGCATAGCTGCTAGTCTCCCCTCTGGTGCAAACATGAGAGTACACTATCTATTTTTCTAGGATTTATAGGTACAATAAGCTAGTACCTAAAAACTCTGTGCAAGCTATTAAAAAGCATGCTACATGTAAAGATAAATGATTTTCAACTTACCCATTAAAATAAGTAATAACGGTAAGAATCCATGGAAGAGAAAATTTAGTCGCACTAAGATTTGAAGAAAAGATATTTGCTAGCATTTGTTGGTAAGAAAAGAGTTACGGCACTAAAGAGCCCTATGTATATTAGGAGTGTTACATATTAATTATCGATATAAAAGGACATGGTGAAATGAGATCTTCCATCTACATAACTGGATGACCTAAAAGGTAGTTGCAGTTGCTCTATCTGTTTGAAGGGGTATGTTTACTGGGGATAATAGCTGTTAGTACCCAAAATTACTTTTAGGCACAAAAAACAATTGATTGATACTGATGATGTGAAATTAGGGTTCTAAAACGTAAAGATAAATTGAAGAGACAAGAATTTAACGTGGTTCGACGAGTTATGCCTACATCCACGGATAATCCCCGTAGGGAGAAATATTTTATTGATGAGCATTACAATGGTTTTCTCCATCTTACAAAAGCTTAGCCTCTTTACGGTGTACTCTCATATATTTATACAGCTGTATAGACTTGTCTATCAAGTAATCTGGAATATTTTGGAACTTTCTTCTAGGGTTTCAAGAATAGACCAATGGAAACAGGCCGCTGGATATGGGTCAACAAACTGGACCAATATATACAGGCTTCTAGGCTTGGGCCGACAGATATTTTCCGCTAATAGCGATGTAGTTAGCGCGTATCGGTACCCAAATATTATGGTACAAGCATCGCCCCCTCTTAACCTCCAACATGTTGTGATTTTAATTAAAAACTCTGGTCGCCCCCATTGATCGTGCAATGCTATAAACCGTTCTCCCCCGTTAGTAACAGCGATATCTGGATCGGAGTATGGTTGATAGAAGATACTTACGTGGGACTCAACGCCGCTTCGATAGTGGTATAGAGTCTATATACACTGTTTCCGTGTCTCTTACATATGGATGCACAAAGCTCTCTTTTTATTGGGCCCTTTCAGCACATGTCCATTTAACTTCCACGGATATCTATGTGCTGCTCGATCTGTATTCACTGATTTCACCAGATATACCCCCGTTGATAGAAAGGATATTAGCCACCGAGAGGAACCATACCTATTGCACTGAAGCTCTACTGTTGTTTTAAGGTATAAAAATCTCTTGGAGTTATGACTTGAATTCTGCTTGTTTTGTATAATTGTATTCAAAAATCTGATAAAATAGAGAGTATAAAAATCATCATTCCACAGATAAAATGTGGTAACATAGGTAGCTCTGCCTTACTGTTTACTTTATCCATTAGTGGATCTTCATGTATAAGTGTTAGCGCAATGCTCGGTCGAACTCGCATGCGTTTCTATCTCAAGCATGTTTGTCAATGTTAGTGATCAAACTTTGCTAGTCCTCGAGCAAACAAAACGAAATAAAAATAAAATACAACTCCATGTCGTGAGGATACGGTTACTCTTAGCATGAATAACAGGCCTTTAAACCCCTAGGTGTCCCTAGTGGACGAGTTATAGTCTCGTGAGGGCTTACGAGAGATATACCCACAAAACCTTTACGCAAAAAGAATAACATACCAATTAATAATTACTCCCCGGCAACGACGCCAATTTTGGTGAGCGTCGTTTACTCAACAAAATAAAAATATATTTCCCACTAATTAAATATAATATATCGGTAGTAAGAGATCGTTCCCACGAAGAGTAATGCAATTGTTATGTTATCTAAATCAGCAAAAATATAAAAGAAGGATAATAAGGAAAAGATATTGAAGAAATCCTTCGCAGTTACTAACCGTTAACTCAACATTGTACCCGTTTATCTCTTGTTAGAAACAATTGTCACCAACCGTAGGAAAGTAGGTATGCTTAGCAATCTCCAAAAACTCCTTGTATCACCGGATACGGAAGCGCTCGACTACCGGATTCTATTCAAAATAACCACCTTGACACGGAAGCGCTCGACTACAAGATGTAATTCCCAGAACGCATCAAAATTTATGAATTTAGGTTTGATCCCAGCAGTAAAACTCGGTACGCTCGGTCCACTTACTAGTGTTGTCTTTACTCGCAATTGCTCCACAGAATCCCTCCGTAAGGTCTTGCGATTTCTACTTGTGTAGGAGATAAGAGACAATTACGGGTCGACTCAGCTCTCTAATAGCATTAGAATGATTAATAGACTTATCTAGTTGCGCACCCAAACCAATCTAAGAACCAATCATAAACCTTCGATATGGTAAAAACAATCCACAATGAATCAATTTAAAACTTGAAACAAACTTGCAAAATAATTGAGCTTCACATTAGAACTTTGAATTCATCCTTACAATATAAAAGAATAGAAAAGAGATAGTTCTCCCCCCTAAGGGGGAGAAAAACGGTGAAAGGAAGATATGTGTAAAGAAGATATATAAAATTATATCTAGGGTTACCTATATATAGAGTTTTGTAACCTCTTCTTTAAGAAAACTAGGAAACCTAGTAAAAATAGGGAAGTGCACCTCCTCTTGACAAAAACTAGAAAACCTAGCAAAAATAAAAGAGTGTCCCGTGCATCTCGCCCCGTTCGAAGAGGTTGCCAAACTCTGGCCAAATATCGCCAAAACCCAAAGTAAATCACGGCCAGCTGCTCGTGATAATCTTCAATCAGTCAATGGGCTTTTGAAGTCTAGCCCATTTCTTCATACAACTTAGACTCGAACCCAACAACAAAGCCTCAATCTCTGTCCGTATTCTTCTCACGTCCGATCACCTGTACTCGATCACTGACCCATTAGTAAACATCCTTGGCTCAACAGTAACCCAACTTTCTCCGAGACATCATCGATCGTCCATTTGATATTCCAGCAGCTCCAGCAATCATCACATCCATACTCCACCTCAAGCACCGGCAATCAACATCACAGCTCTCACTTGTTCACAACTGAAAACACCACAGCCTTTAAAGGCTCGAGCCTTTCTTCCATCATCCGATAACCAACTGCAACTCCATAGCTCCATCCCATAATTCCATCAGTGGCTATCTGTCACTGCCAGCATTAATCACTCCTATGAAAGTCATCATCGTTAAACCATAGACACTCAGTCTTTACAGCTTCATTTCAGTACGCATCTTCACGGCAGCAGCAAACAACTTTATTCGAGTCCATTTCCCTTGAAACAATCACAGACGACGCCTCTTCCAAGTCCATTCACCAGCACCAATCTCCACTTTTTGCTATTATGCTCGAGCTCTGATCCTCACTGCCAACAACTCCAATGTCCCTGAACTTGTTCCATCGTGGCTGCTATCACCATGCATGTCATGTTCATAGCTCGTGAGTTCATCTTCTAATGTGGCAGCTACCGTTCTTCATCGCTGTCCCCAGTTAACCATCACCGAATTGCTCTCTCGCCATCTCCAAAGCTGCCATGTTTTTACATCACCGACGGTCATCTCTTGTTTTTACCACTTCATCATCGACTGCCAATAGCATCAGTCATCAGTTCATCATATATGCCGTCAATATCTCCCCTTTTGAATGCACCTTCCAACAACTTCCATCCTGAAAATACTGCCATGACATGCATGCAATCAACAGCAGCATCCATGCATATACATCATTCCCTTTAAATGCCAAGCTCGAGTCTCATCTGCCTTTGAATCCCGTCACCAAGCATAGTATCACAGCTTAGCCCAACACTTTCAACTGGGCCAGTGTTAAGCCCATGACTAACTCTTCATATAACTATACAGTAAAGCTCAAAAACTACCTAGCTTGTGGTTGTACTTCCCTGAACTCCGGTGCGGCTATGATGTGGTTTCCCATGCAATGATAATTCCGTCTCTCTTTTGGTAAATTGGACGATTTCTTTTTCTTTTCGGGAATAAGCTCCAAAATTCCCATAAATATAAAAAGAAAGATAATAATACAATTTCGCAAGAAAACTATCTAAGATAGCATAACCAATCGATACTTAGAAAGGTGTTTTTAAGCACCTATCATTAGCGCATTGCTCGGTCAAAATCGCATGCGTTTCTATCTCAAGCATATTTGTCAATGTTAGTGATCAAAACTATAAAGTCTTGATTTCTAGTCTACTATAGCTAAGGTATTGGACTAGGATATAAAGTGTAGTTGAGCTCAAGAACTCCATGGTGATTATCATACAAGACGAAGGACTACTCAAGGAACCAGTGGATCTTCATAGACTAAAAGGTATGTGGAGACTTGAACATATCTATCACTCAAAAGTCTATCTACTCTATATCCTATCTTGAGATAAAAGTCGTATTACTATATAGACTAAGATTATACACATATGTCATTTCGAGCTGAGTATATCTCGCTTATATATTTCTCGAAATATTTGTTGGTAAAGCTTTCGCTTTAGCCAAGTTCATCTTTACCTAGTTACGAAAGTCATGTTATGTTTCAATCATTTTGGAAATTGCTCTGACGAAAAATAGTTTGTGAATAACAACTATATAACGCCCTCTGAGAATGTTTCAATGATTGAAATGAGAGTTTAGACAATATAACCATTAGATGATATAAGCATTGTTGTGGTAACACATATATGTATAATTCCTTATTGCTTGAACCGAAGTTTGCGAACTTTGTTGTTCAAGTGAAACCGGAGTAGTGCGTGAGCTCTATGCTGGAGTTTGTGAAGTCCATCCGGGAACTTAAGTCCGCGAAACCAGTCCGCGAACTTGAGTAGGTTATGTATAAAAACGATGTTTGTGAACTTATCATAATAAACTAAGGAATGCTATTGAAAACCGTGGCTTTATAGTTCATGAATCGATTCGAGTGAATCACATCGTTTTTGCTTCAATTGTGTCTTGTGTAGTACATGGGATTTCATAGCAATTGAACAACTCTCTAACTAGTTCATTTGAGTCATTTGGACTAGTTATGGTGAAGAAGAATATGGTTGATATGGAAGTTATCATTTGGCTAACCATTTGGTTAGCTAGTGTTGAACAAACTAATGTACAAGTTTGGGTATGGTTACACAAACGAAAAATCGTCTAGTACATGTGAGTATAACAAGCTAAGTTTTCGATCTAATGGTTGATAAATATTAGCTTGAATCTAATCAAGTTTTCATCTAACGGTGAATATTGAATGCTTTGTTACCAAGCTAACATTGATTAGGAAGACGCATGGGGGGCTGGAGGGAGCTTCGCTGCTATAGCGAAAGGAAATTCACCCAAGGCTGGCTGCTCAGAATTGTAAGTTCCTGCGGAATGCATGTGCAACAAATGACATAATCAAATCGAGATTCAAGATTCAACTAGCAAACAATTGTGCGATTTGTGGAGTGTCGGAGGAAACTCTTCATCACATTCTTTATGACTGTAATTTGGCGGTGAAAGCCTGGATTTGGATTTCTTCTGTTTTTCAGGTTAAATCTACGGAAAATCTGGTGTCATCCTGCAAATCGGCGGTGGGTAGAAGTCGTATGACTAGAGACCTGTGGCTATTGGCTAACTTGGTAATCAGGTTGGAGCTTTGGGAAGTAAGAAACAAGGCAGTTTTCGAGAACCAAAATCCCTGCTGGATTGTTTTCTTCAGGAAAGTTCTGGTTAGCATACAGGAATTCTCTATTCGTCTCAAGGGTGATATGAGAAACTGCAGTGAAGACTTGATTCTTCTAGAGTACTTTCGGGTGAAGCATAAGAGCGTCAGGATGTTTACTCCGGTGGAATGTTTTTGGCAACCTCCTAACTGCGACGAGCTGCAACTGTGTTGTGATGGCGCAGCAAGGGGAAATCCAGGGGTGGCGGGGGCTGGTATAGTGGCTAGAGATGCTCGTTGCAATGTTGTGGGGGCTTTGGCAGTGGGTCTGGGCACTACAAAAAATTACCTAGCGGAAATTTACAGCATTCTGGTGGGCTTGGAATGGGCCACTAAATGGAGCTTTGGTAGAATATCCATTAGATCAGACTCCCAGTCCGTGGTTAAGGCCTTCAAGGAAAATAACCTGCCCTGGATCGCAACTCCAAGATGGCTGGTAGTTAAGCAGTCTTATGAAAACATTCGGTTCGATCACACGTTTCGAGAAGCGAATTTCTCGGCGGACGCAATGGCAAAGTTGGGGTGTACACTTCGTAATGAGGAGGGGAAGCAATTCGTTGGAAAACCTCAGTTTCTGATTACTGTAGAGAAACCAAATGTGGGTTATTTTAGATTTAATTAATGTCTTGTAGTTTTTAAGGGGTACTCCCCCTAGCTTGTCCTAAAACAGTTTTTGTTATCTTGGTTATTTATAATACAATTTTTTGACTTACCAAAAAAAAAGAAGCTAACATTGATTGCAAACCCTGATTTGAAAGACTATATAAGGGAGAACTCTAGCAACTGGGAAACCTAATCCCCACACATTCTGTGTGATAATAGTTTGCTAAGATGGAGTCAGTTCTCCTTTAACCTTTGGTTTTCTTCTTCTAAAACCAGGTTAACGACTTAAAGACTTCATTGGGATTGTGAAGCCAGACTGATACTACTTTTATCGTAGTTTTGTGATCTGATCTTGCATCTTCTATCATACAAGTACAATTATAATAATTGGCTTGGGATTTATTTCTCCGATAGGAAAGATATCAAAGTAATCACAGACATCTTCGTCTCATCGTTTGTGATTCCACAATATCTTTTTTCGCTGCGTCGATTAAGACTATTGTGAGGTGATTGATAAAACCGAGATGTTCTTCGGAAATATAAGTATGGTTTTATTGATTGGTTCATGTTCACCTTGATTTATCAAAAGAAGGAACAAAACTCATAGGTTTATTCGTGGGAGATGAATTTATCTATCCTGTAGACTTTTTTGTGTGAGGCAAATTTGTTTACTAAAGTCTTCGACTTTGGGTCGTAGCAACTCTTGGTTGTGGGTGAGATCAGCTAAGGGAATCAAGTACGCAGTATCCTGCTGGGATCAGAGGCGTAGAAGAATAAATGTACCTTGGATCAGTGTGAGATTGGTTGGGGTTCAACTACAGTCCAAACCGAAGTTAATTTGGAATAGGCTAGTGTCTGTAGCATCTTAATAAAATGTATGTTTAATCTGGACTAGGTCCCGGGGTTTTTCTGCATTTGCGGTTTCCTCGTTAACAAAATTCTGGTGTTTGTGTTATTTCTTTTCCGCGTTATATTTTGTTATATAATTGAAATAATACAGGTTGTGCGTTGTTCAATCAATTAGAATATCCGACCTCATTAGTTGTTGATTTAAATTGATTGACACTTGGATATTGGTCTTTGGTACCATCCAAGTTATCTCTCTTTGATTAAGACTCGCAAATTGTATTTTCTTAAGTAAATCAAATTGAGAGATAGAGATAATAAACTCTTTGAGATATTTTCTATTGATTGAGTCTAACTTTCTAGTTGATTATCTAGAAAGTAACTCAGAGTTGTCCATACAGATTGCTAATCGAAATATTGGGTATGGTTGTTCGACCCCCGCTTTTTCAATTGGTATCAGAGCAGGCAAACACGTTCAAGACCTTACAAGTCCGTGTTTGTGGCGATCTGACTCTATGGACAAGAGTAGTATCTCTGATAAACGCATCACCAGAATTAAATTTTTTGTCTCGTCTATTATAGATGAACCTCGTGTTCAAACTAGACAGACAGATTCTGACATGGGTTGTCTGATTATATTTCAAGAGAGTCTATTTCTCAAAGTAAATGGGAAACAGCTGAAGAGAGTGAGTTGATTCTAAATCTTGTTAGAATACAAGCTGATAGACTCAATCAGATGAGACAACATGTCAGTGTCCTTCTTGGTATGATAAGAGACTGCAAATCTAAAGGGAATACTGTTGAACATCCTTCGTGTATGACTCTTGATGCAAGCCTTAAAAAGGATGCGTTGGAAATAGAACATCACTTGAGTAAGCTCTTTATTCAAGGATGTCCTAAGCAATACAATATACCAACTACTTCTGCGACAACTGAAAATGCTCCAGCACCAGAAGTAAAAATGGAGTCCCTTCCAACTAAGAAAGATGTATTAGTTCCCTCCGATCAAGGAAATTCCATACCATATGGAAGGAAGAAATCTCCTGACAAGAACGTTAAGACTAAACTGCCTAATCACTCATGTGATCAGAAAGTATGTCTCTTTTGCGAAGAAAAAGGTTTTGTTAGACAAAAGAGAAACTCCAAGTTGAATAAAAATTCTCTTGTTCAACTTCAACACACCTTAGACTTGATTCTCAAAGGTGTAACTGACATTCGTATATCGAAACCCATTGGTTTTCATAGTACCCTATGTATGTTACCAGGAAGGTCATTTCTATGAGTTCCTCAAATGTTCGAAAGCAGAACAGAAGTTTTAATAAGAATTGTCTGAGGAAAAATCAAGGTGATGGTCCTGAAAATAACATGTCCCTTGATTTTGAAAAAATTCCAGGAGAGAAAGAAGGGAAAATGATGATATTAGAAATAACTTGATAAAGATAATTCAAGGTTACAAAGAAATTGTCAACAGGTTGTCATCCTCCTCCAGTCAAGATTCTTTTGGTAAGAACTCAAACTATGTCTCATATTTTGATGACAGTAAGTTTTATGATAGTTTCTCAAATGAAAAGGGATCCCTCTCACAATTCAGGAGGAAAAAGAGACTTGATCATAAACATAGTTCCCTGAATGAGCTCAGAGCTCAGACTTGTGCTAATTAATCACAAGTTAGGAACTTGCTCATAAAAATCCTGTTAAGCAAGATGTGTGAAAGTCAGGTGTACTTTGGCAATTTGCATTTTTTTCTAGTTGAGCTATTCTCTTATCGTTCATAGCTAAACTAGTACCAGCAGACAATATTTCCTAAAAGTATTTTCAATGTCTTTTATTATTTTCCTGTTTAATTGTCTTGTGTTTTTCCTCGTGGGGTGCATTGTGCTCAAATGTGTACACGGATTACCATCTCGAGTTTACAGCTTGGAAACCCTAAGTAATTTTTTTACGAAAAGCCTAGGCAGCTATACACGCTTTGTTTTCGTAAAAATGACCCAAATTGTATCTTGATTTTTTCATAATAAATTGTTATATGGTCTATAAGATTTCTAATGAGTCTTGATATTTCTATGTATTACTCAATTGAAGGTCTCTAGAGAAAAAACTAATTTTTGACGAAAAGCCTAGGCAGCGGTATACGCTTTGTTTTCGTAAAAATGACCCAAATTGTAAATTGATTTTTTCATAATATATTGTTATATGGTCTGTAAGATTTATAATGAGTCTTGATATTTCTATGTATTACTCAATTGAAGGTCTCTAGAGCATAAAGTAATTTTTTACGAAAAGCCTAGGCAGCGGTACACGCTTTGTTTTCGTAAAAATGACCCAAATCGTATATTGATTTTTTCATAATATATTGTTATATGGTCTATAAGATTTATAATGAGTCATGATATTTCTATGTATTACTCAATTGAAGGTCTTTAGATAAAAAAGTAATTTTTGACGAAAAGCCTAGGCAGCGGTACACTGTTTTCGTAAAAATGACCCAAATTGTATATTGATTTTTTCATAATATATTGTTATATGGTCTGTAAGATTTCTAATGAGTCTTGATATTTCTATGTATTACTCAATTGAAGGACTCTAGAGCATAAAGTAATTTTTTACGAAAAGCCTAGGCGTACACGCTTTGTTTTCGTAAAAATGACCCAAATTGTATCTTGATTTTTTCATAATATATTGTTATATGGTCTGTAAGATTTCTAATGAGTCTTGATATCTCTATGTATTACTCAATTGAAGGTCTCTAAAGCAAAAAGTAATTTTTTACGAAAAGCCTAGGCAGTGTACACGCTTTGTTTTCGTAAAAATGACCCAAATTGTATATTGATTTTTTCATAATATATTGTTATATGGTCTGTAAGATTTCTAATGAGTCTTGATATTTCTATGTATTATTAAATTGAAGGTCACTAGAGCAAAAAGTATTTTTTTTACGAAAAGCCTAGGCAGTTGTACACGCTTTGTTTTCGTAAAAATGACCCAAATTGTATCTTGATTTTTTCATAATATATTGTTATATGGTCTGTAAGCTTTCTAATGAGTCTTGATTTTTTTATGTATTACTCATTTGAAGGTCTCTAAAGAAAAAAGTAATTTTTGACGAAAAGCCTTGGCAACGGTACACGCTTTGTTTTCGTAAAAATTACCCAAATTGTAACTTGATTTTTTCATAATATATTGTTATATGGTCTATAAGATGTTTAATTAGTCTTGATATTTCTATGTATTACTCAATTGAAGGTCTCTATAGAAAAAATTAATTTTTTACGAAAACCTAGGCAGCGGTACACGCTTTGTTTTCGTAAAAATGACCCAAATTGTATCTTGATTTTTTCATAATATATTTTTATATGGTCTGTAAGATTTCTAATGAGTCTTGATATTTCTATGTATTACTCAATTGAAGGTCTCTAGAGCAAAAAGTAATTTTTTACGAAAATCCTAGGCAGCTGTACACGCTTTGTTTTCGTAAAAATGACCCAAATTGTATCTTGATTTTTTCATAATATATTGTTATATGGTCTATAAGATTTCTAATGAGTCATCATTTCTCTATGTCTTATTCAATTGAAGGTCTCTAGAGAAGAAAGTAACGCTTTGTTTTCATAAAAATGACCCAAATTGTATCTTGATTTTTTAATAATATATTGTTATATGTTTATAAGATGTCTAATGAGGCTTGATATTTCTATGTATTACTCAATTGAAGGTCTCTAGAGAAAAAAGTAATTTTTGACGAAAAGCCTAGGCAGCGGTACACGCTTTGTTTTCGTAAAAATGACCCAAATTGTATCTTGATTTTTTCATAATATATTGTTATATGGTCTATAAGATTTCTAATGAGTCTTGATTTTTCTATGTATTACTCATTTGAAGGTCTCTAGAACAAAAAGTAATTTTTGACGAAAAGCCTAGGCAGCGGTACACGCTTTGTTTTCGTAAAAATGACCCAAATTGTATCTTGATTTTTTCATAATATATTGTTATATGGTCTATAAGCTTTCTAATGAGTCTTTATCTTTTTCTATGTCTTACTAAATTGAAGGTCTCTAGAGTAGAAAGTAATTTTAGATGAAAAGCCTAGGCAGCTGTACACGCTTTGTTTTCGTAAAATGACCCAAATTGTATCTTGATTTTTTCATAATATATTGTTATATGGTCTATAAACTTTCTAATGAGAAATCATTTCTCTATGTCTTAATCAATTGAATGTCTCTAGAAAAGAAAGTATTTTTTGACGAAAAGCCTAGGCAGCGGTACACGCTTTGTTTACGTAAAAATGACCCAAATTATATCTTGATTTTATCATAATATATTGTTATATGGTCTGTAAGCTTTCTAATGAGTCTTTATCTTTCTATGTCTTACTCAATTGAATGTCTCTAGAGCAAAAAGTAATTTTTGACGAAAACCTAGGCAGCTGAACACGCTTTGTTTTTATAAAAATGACCCAAATTGTATTTTGATTTTTTTCATAATATATTGTTATATGGTCTATAAGATGTCTAATGAGTCTTGATATTTCTATGTATTACTCAATTGAAGGTCTCTAGAGAAAAAATTAATTTTTGACGAAAACCTAGGCAGCGGTACACGCTTTGTTTTCGTAAAAATGACCCAAATTGTATCTTGATTTTTCATAATATATTATTATATGGTCTATAAGATGTCTAAAGAGTCTTGATATTTCTATGTATTACTCAATTGAAGGTCTCGAGAGAAAAAATTAATTTTTGACGAAAACCTAGGCAGCGGTACACGCTTTGTTTTCGTAAAAATGACCCAAATTGTATCTTGATTTTTCATAATATATTATTATATGGTCTATAAGATGTCTAATGAGGCTTGATATTTCTATGTATTACTCAATTGAAGGTCTCTAGAGAAAAAAGTAATTTTTGACGAAAAGCCTAGGCAGCGGTACACGCTTTGTTTTCGTAAAATGACCCAAATTGTATCTTGATTTTTTCATAATATATTGTTATATGGTCTATAAGCTTTCTAATGAGTCTTTATCTTTTTCTATGTCTTACTAAATTGAAGGTCTCTAGAGTAGAAAGTAATTTTAGATGAAAAGCCTAGGCAGCTGTACACGCTTTGTTTTCGTAAAATGACCCAAATTGTATCTTGATTTTTTCATAATATATTGTTATATGGTCTATAAACTTTCTAATGAGTAATCATTTCTCTATGTCTTAAACAATTGAATGTCTCTAGAAAAGAAAGTATTTTTTGACGAAAAGCCTAGGCAGCGGTACACGCTTTGTTTTCGTAAAAATGACCCAAATTATATCTTGATTTTATCATAATATATTGTTATATGGTCTGTAAGCTTTCTAATGAGTCTTTATCTTTCTATGTCTTACTCAATTGAATGTCTCTAGAGCAAAAAGTAATTTTTGACGAAAACCTAGGCAGCTGAACACGCTTTATTTTTATAAAAATGACCCAAATTGTATTTTGATTTTTTTCATAATATATTGTTATATGGTCTATAAGATGTCTAATGAGTCTTGATATTTCTATGTATTACTCAATTGAAGGTCTCTAGAGAAAAAAATTAATTTTTGACGAAAACCTAGGCAGCGGTACACGCTTTGTTTTCGTAAAAATGACCCAAATTGTATCTTGATTTTTCATAATATATTATTATATGGTCTATAAGATGTCTAATGAGTCTTGATATTTCTATGTATTACTCAATTGAAGGTCTCTAGAGAAAAAATTAATTTTTGACGAAAACCTAGGCAGCGGTACGCGCTTTGTTTTCGTAAAAATGACCCAAATTGTATCTTGATTTTTCATAATATATTATTATATGGTCTATAAGATGTCTAATGAGGCTTGATATTTCTATGTATTACTCAATTGAAGGTCTCTAGAGAAAAAAGTAATTTTTGACGAAAAGCCTAGGCAGCGGTACACGCTTTGTTTTCGTAAAATGACCCAAATTGTATCTTGATTTTTTCATAATATATTGTTATATGATCTATAAGATGTTTAATTAGTCTTGATATTTCTATGTATTACTCAATTGAAGGTCTCTATAGAAAAAATTAATTTTTTACGAAAACCTAGGCAGAGGTACACGCTTTGTCTTCGTAAAAATGACCCAAATTGTATCTTTATTTTTTCATAATATATTGTTATATGGTCTGTAAGCTTTCTAATGAGTCTTTATCTTTCTATGTCTTACCAAATTGAAGGTCTCTAGAGTAGAAAGTAATTTTTGACGAAAATCCTAGGCAGCTGTACACGCTTTGTTTTCGTAAAATGACCCAAATTGTATCTTGATTTTTTCATAATATATTGTTATATGGTCTATAAGCTTTCTAATGAGTCATCATTTCTCTATGTCTTATTCAATTGAAGGTCTCTAGAGAAGAAAGTATTTTTTGATGTACACGCTTTGTTTTCGTAAAAATAACCCAAATTGTATCTTGAATTTTTCATAATATATTGTTATATGGTCTATAAGATTTCTAATGAGTATTGATTTTTTTTATGTATTACTCATTTGAAGGTCTCTAGAGCAAAAAGTAATTTTTGACGAAAAGCCTAGGCAGCGGTACACGCTTTGTTTTCGTAAAAATGACCCAAATTGTATCTTGATTTTTTAATAATATATTGTTATATGGTCTATAAGATGTCTAATGAGGCTTGATATTTCTATGTATTACTCAATTGAAGGTCTCTAGAGAAAAAATTAATTTTTGACGAAAACCTGACGAAAAAATGACCCAAATTGAATCTTGATTTTTTCATAATATATTGTTATATGGTCTATAAGATGTTTAATTAGTCTTGACGCTTTGTTTTCGTAAAAATGACCCAAATTGTATCTTGATTTTTTCATAATATATTGTTATATGGTCTATAAGATGTCTAATGAGTCTTGATTATTCTATGTATTACTCAATTGAAGGTCTCTAGAGTAGAAAGTAATTTTTGACGAAAATCCTAGAAAAAACCTTTGTTTCGTAAAAATGACAAATTGTATCTTGAATTTTTCATAATATATTGTTATATGGTCACGCTTTGTTTTACGTAAAAATGACCCAAATTGTATCTTGATTTTTTCATAATATATTGTTATATGGTCTATAAGATTTCTAATGAGTCTTGATATTTTCTATGTATTACTCAATTGAAGGTCTCTAGAGAGAAAGTAAAGATAATTTTTGTACACGCTTTGTTTTCGAAAAATGACCCAAAGTGTATCTTGATTTTTTCATAATATATTGTTATATGGTCTATAAGTTTTCTAATGAGTCATCATTTCTCTTTCTTATTCAATTGAAGGTTCTAGAGAAGAAAGTAAAAAAGCCTGACCCAAATTTATCTTGATTTTTTCATAATATATTGTTATATGGTCTGTAAGCTTTCTAATGAGTCTTTATCTTTCTATGTCTTACTCAATAGAATGTCTCTAGAGCAAAAAGTAATTTTTGACGAAAACCTAGGCAGCTGAACACGCTTTGTTTTCGTAAAAATGACCCAAATTGTATCTTGATTTTTTCATAATATATTGTTATATGGTCTATAAGATGTCTAATGAGTCTTGATATTTCTATGTATTACTCAATTGAAGGTCTCTAGAGAAAAATTAATTTTTGACGAAAACCTAAGCGGTACACGCTTTGTTTTCGTAAAATGACCCAAATTGTATCTTGATTTTTTCATAATATATTGTTATATGGTCTATAAGATTTTAATGAGTCTTGATATTTCTATGTATTACTCAATTGAAGGTCTCTAGAGAAAAAATTAATTTTTGACGAAAACCTAGGCGGTTGTACACGCTTTGTTTTCGTAAAAATAACCCAAATTGTATCTTTATTTTTTCATAATATATTGTTATATGGTCTATAAGATTTCTAATGAGTCTTTATTTTTCTATGTCTTACTCAAATTGAAGGTCTCTAGAGAAAAAAGTAATTTTTGACGAAAAGCCTAGGCAATTACACGCTTTGTTTTCGTAAAAATGACCCAAAGTGTATCTTGATTTTTTCATAATATATTGTTATATGGTCTATAAGTTTTCTAATGAGTCATCATTTCTCTATGTCTTATTCAATTGAAGGTCTCTAGAGAAGAAAGTATTTTTTGACGAAAAGCCTAGGTAGCTGTACACATTTTTTTTTTGTTTTCGTAAAAATGACCCAAATTATATCTTGATTTTTTCATAATATATTGTTATATGGTCTATAAGCTTTCTAATGAGTCATCATTTCTCTATGTCTTATTCAATTGAAGGTCTCTAGAGAAGAAAGTAATTTTTGACGAAAACCTAGGCAGCTGAACACGCTTTGTTTTTATAAAAATGACCCAAATTGTATCTTGATTTTTTCATAATATATTGTTATATGGTCTATAAGATGTCTAATGAGTCTTGATATTTCTATGTATTACTCAATTGAAGGTCTCTAGAGAAAAATTAATTTTTGACGAAAACCTAGGCAGCGGTACACGCTTTGTTTTCGTAAAAATGACCCAAATTGTATCTTGATTTTTTCATAATATATTGTTATATGGTCTATAAGATGTCTAATGAGTCTTGATATTTCTATGTATTACTCAATTGAAGGTCTCTAGAGAAAAAAGTAATTTTTGACGAAAAGCCTAGGCAGTGGTACACGCTTTGTTTTCGTAAAAATGACCCAAATTGTATCTTGATTTTTTCATAATATATTGTTATATGGTCTATAAGATTTCTAATGAGTCTTGATATTTCTATGTATTACTCAATTGAAGGTCTCTAGAAAAAAGTAATTTTTTACGAAAATCCTAGGCAAAATGTACACGCTTTGTTTTCGTAAAAATAACCCAAATTGTATCTTTAATTTTTCATAATATATTGTTATATGGTCTATAAGATTTCTAATGAGTCTTGATTTTTTTATGTATTACTCATTTGAAGGTCTCTAGAGCAAAAAGTAATTTTTGACGAAAATCCTAGGCAGCTGTACACGCTTTGTTTTCGTAAAAATGACCCAAATTGTATCTTGAATTTTTCATAATATATTGTTATATGGTCTATAAGATTTCTAATGAGTCTTGATTTTTTTTATGTTATTACTCATTTGAAGGTCTCTAGAACAAAAAGTAATTTTTGACGAAAAGCCTAGGCAGCGGTACACGCTTTGTTTTCTTAAAAATGACCCAAATTGTATCTTGATTTTATCATAATATATTGTTATATGGTCTATAAGCTTTCTAATGAGTCTTTATCTTTTTCTATGTCTTACTAAATTGAAGGTCTCTAGAGTAGAAAGTAATTTTAGATGAAAAGCCTAGGCAGCTGTACACGCTTTGTTTTCGTAAAAATGACCCAAAGTGTATCTTGATTTTTTCATAATATATTGTTATATGGTCTATAAGTTTTCTAATGAGTCATCATTTCTCTATGTCTTATTCAATTGAAGGTCTCTAGAGAAGAAAGTATTTTTTGACGAAAAGCCTAGGTAGTTGTACACATTTTTTTTTTGTTTTCGTAAAAATGACCCAAATTATATCTTCATTTTTTCATAATATATTGTTATATGGTCTGTAAGCTTTCTAATGAGTCTTTATCTTTCTATGTCTTACTCAATAGAATGTCTCTAGAGCAAAAAGTAATTTTTGATTTAAAACCTAGGCAAATTTGAACACGCTTTGTTTTTATAAAAATGACCCAAATTGTATGTTGATTTTTTTCATAATATATTGTTATATGGTCTATAAGATGTCTAATGAGTCTTGATATTTCTATGTATTACTCAATTGAAGGTCTCTAGAGAAAAAATTAATTTTTGACGAAAACCTAGGCAGCGGTACACGCTTTGTTTTCGTAAAAATGACCCAAACTGTATCTTGATTTTTTCATAGTATATTGTTATATGGTCTGTAAGATTTCTAATGAGTCTTGATATTTCTATGTATTACTCAATTGAAGGTCTCTAGAGCAAAAAGTATTTTTTTACGAAAAGCCTAGGCAGTTGTACACGCTTTGTTTTCGTAAAAATAACCCAAATTGTATCTTTAATTTTTCATAATATATTGTTATATGGTCTATAAGATTTCTAATGAGTCTTGATTTTTTTATGTATTACTCATTTGAAGGTCTCTAGAGAAAAAAGTAATTTTTGACGAAAAGCCTAGGCAGCGGTACACGCTTTGTTTTCGTAAAAATGACCCAAAGTGTATCTTGATTTTTTCATAATATATTGTTATATGGTCTATAAGTTTTCTAATGAGTCATCATTTCTCTATGTCTTATTCAATTGAAGGTCTCTAGAGAAGAAAGTATTTTTTGACGAAAAGCCTAGGTAGTTGTACACATTTTTTTTTTTTTTTTCGTAAAAATGACCCAAATTATATCTTCATTTTTTCATAATATATTGTTATATGGTCTGTAAGCTTTCTAATGAGTCTTTATCTTTCTATGTCTTACTCAATAGAATGTCTCTAGAGCAAAAAGTAATTTTTGACGAAAACCTAGGCAGCTGAACACGCTTTGTTTTTATAAAAATGACCTAAATTGTATGTTGATTTTTTTCATAATATATTGTTATATGGTCTATAAGATGTCTAATGAGTCTTGATATTTCTATGTATTACTCAATTGAAGGTCTCTAGAGAAAAAATTAATTTTTGACGAAAACCTAGGCAGCGGTACACGCTTTGTTTTCGTAAAAATGACCCAAATTGTATCTTGATTTTTCATAATATATTATTATATGGTCTATAAGATGTCTAATGAGTCTTGATATTTGTATGTATTACTCAATTGAAGGTCTCTAGAGAAAAAAGTAATTTTTGACGAAAAGCCTAGGCAGCGGTACACGCTTTGTTTTCGTAAAAATGACCCAAACTGTATCTTGATTTTTTCATAATATATTGTTATATGGTCTGTAAGATTTCTAATGAGTCTTGATATTTCTATGTATTACTCAATTGAAGGTCTCTAGAGCAACAAGTATTTTTTTACGAAAATCCTAGGCAGTTGTACACGCTTTGTTTTCGTAAAAATAACCCAAATTGTATCTTTAATTTTTCATAATATATTGTTATATGGTCTATAAGATTTCTAATGAGTCTTGATTTTTTTATGTATTACTCATTTGAAGGTCTCTAGAGAAAAAAGTAATTTTTGACGAAAAGCTTAGGCAGCGGTACACGCTTTGTTTTCGTAAAAATGACCCAAAGTGTATCTTGATTTTTTCATAATATATTGTTATATGGTCTATAAGATTTCTAATGAGTCTTGATTTTTTTATGTTATTACTCATTTGAAGGTCTCTAGAACAAAAAGTAATTTTTGACGAAAAGCCTAGTACAGCGGTACACGCTTTGTTTTCTTAAAAATGACCCAAATTGTATCTTGATTTTATCATAATATATTGTTATATGGTCTATAAGCTTTCTAATGAGTCTTTATCTTTTTCTATGTCTTACTAAATTGAAGGTCTCTAGAGTAGAAAGTAATTTTAGATGAAAAGCCTAGGCAGCTGTACACGCTTTGTTTTCGTAAAAATGACCCAAAGTGTATCTTGATTTTTTCATAATATATTGTTATATGGTCTATAAGTTTTCTAATGAGTCATCATTTCTCTATGTCTTATTCAATTGAAGGTCTCTAGAGAAGAAAGTATTTTTTGACGAAAAGCCTAGGTAGCTGTACACATTTTTTTTTTGTTTTCGTAAAAATGACCCAAATTATATCTTGATTTTTTCATAATATATTGTTATATGGTCTGTAAGCTTTCTAATGAGTCTTTATCTTTCTATGTCTTACTCAATAGAATGTCTCTAGAGCAAAAAGTAATTTTTGACGAAAACCTAGGCAGCTGAACACGCTTTGTTTTTATAAAAATGACCCAAATTGTATGTTGATTTTTTCATAATATATTGTTATATGGTCTATAAGATGTCTAATGAGTCTTGATATTTCTATGTATTACTCAATTGAAGGTCTCTAGAGAAAAAATTAATTTTTGACGAAAACCTAGGCAGCGGTACACGCTTTGTTTTCGTAAAAATGACCCAAACTGTATCTTGATTTTTTCATAGTATATTGTTATATGGTCTGTAAGATTTCTAATGAGTCTTGATATTTCTATGTATTACTCAATTGAAGGTCTCTAGAGCAAAAAGTATTTTTTTACGAAAAGCCTAGGCAGTTGTACACGCTTTGTTTTCGTAAAAATAACCCAAATTGTATCTTTAATTTTTCATAATATATTGTTATATGGTCTATAAGATTTCTAATGAGTCTTGATTTTTTTATGTATTACTCATTTGAAGGTCTCTAGAGAAAAAAGTAATTTTTGACGAAAAGCCTAGGCAGCGGTACACGCTTTGTTTTCGTAAAAATGACCCAAAGTGTATCTTGATTTTTTCATAATATATTGTTATATGGTCTATAAGTTTTCTAATGAGTCATCATTTCTCTATGTCTTATTCAATTGAAGGTCTCTAGAGAAGAAAGTATTTTTTGACGAAAAGCCTAGGTAGTTGTACACATTTTTTTTTTTTTTTCGTAAAAATGACCCAAATTATATCTTCATTTTTTCATAATATATTGTTATATGGTCTGTAAGCTTTCTAATGAGTCTTTATCTTTCTATGTCTTACTCAATAGAATGTCTCTAGAGCAAAAAGTAATTTTTGACGAAAACCTAGGCAGCTGAACACGCTTTGTTTTTATAAAAATGACCTAAATTGTATGTTGATTTTTTTTCATAATATATTGTTATATGGTCTATAAGATGTCTAATGAGTCTTGATATTTCTATGTATTACTCAATTGAAGGTCTCTAGAGAAAAAATTAATTTTTGACGAAAACCTAGGCGCGGTACACGCTTTGTTTTCGTAAAAATGACCCAAATTGTATCTTGATTTTTCATAATATATTATTATATGGTCTATAAGATGTCTAATGAGTCTTGATATTTGTATGTATTACTCAATTGAAGGTCTCTAGAGAAAAAAGTAATTTTTGACGAAAAGCCTAGGCAGCGGTACACGCTTTGTTTTCGTAAAAATGACCCAAATTGTATCTTGATTTTTTCATAATATATTGTTATATGGTCTGTAAGATTTCTAATGAGTCTTGATATTTCTATGTATTACTCAATTGAAGGTCTCTAGAGCAACAAGTATTTTTTTACGAAAATCCTAGGCAGTTGTACACGCTTTGTTTTCGTAAAAATAACCCAAATTGTATCTTTAATTTTTCATAATATATTGTTATATGGTCTATAAGATTTCTAATGAGTCTTGATTTTTTTATGTATTACTCATTTGAAGGTCTCTAGAGAAAAAAGTAATTTTTGACGAAAAGCTTAGGCAGCGGTACACGCTTTGTTTTCGTAAAAATGACCCAAAGTGTATCTTGATTTTTTCATAATATATTGTTATATGGTCTATAAGATTTCTAATGAGTCTTGATTTTTTTATGTTATTACTCATTTGAAGGTCTCTAGAACAAAAAGTAATTTTTGACGAAAAGCCTAGGCAGCGGTACACGCTTTGTTTTCTTAAAAATGACCCAAATTGTATCTTGATTTTATCATAATATATTGTTATATGGTCTATAAGCTTTCTAATGAGTCTTTATCTTTTTCTATGTCTTACTAAATTGAAGGTCTCTAGAGTAGAAAGTAATTTTAGATGAAAAGCCTAGGCAGCTGTACACGCTTTGTTTTCGTAAAAATGACCCAAAGTGTATCTTGATTTTTTCATAATATATTGTTATATGGTCTATAAGTTTTCTAATGAGTCATCATTTCTCTATGTCTTATTCAATTGAAGGTCTCTAGAGAAGAAAGTATTTTTTGACGAAAAGCCTAGGTAGCTGTACACATTTTTTTTTTGTTTTCGTAAAAATGACCCAAATTATATCTTGATTTTTTCATAATATATTGTTATATGGTCTGTAAGCTTTCTAATGAGTCTTTATCTTTCTATGTCTTACTCAATAGAATGTCTCTAGAGCAAAAAGTAATTTTTGACGAAAACCTAGGCAAACAACACGCTTTGTTTTTATAAAAATGACCCAAATTGTATGTTGATTTTTTTCATAATATATAGTTATATGGTCTATAAGATGTCTAATGAGTCTTGATATTTCTATGTATTACTCAATTGAAGGTCTCTAGAGAAAAAAATTAATTTTTGATTTAAAACCTAGGCAGCAGACACGCTTTGTTTTCGTAAAAATGACCCAAATCAGTATCTTGATTTTTTCATAGTATATTGTTATATGGTCTGTAAGATTTCTAATGAGTCTTGATATTTCTATGTATTACTCAATTGAAGGTCTCTAGAGCAAAAAGTATTTTTTTACGAAAAGCCTAGGCAGTTGTACACGCTTTGTTTTCGTAAAAATAACCCAAATTGTATCTTTAATTTTTCATAATATATTGTTATATGGTCTATAAGATTTCTAATGAGTCTTGATTTTTTTATGTATTACTCATTTGAAGGTCTCTAGAGAAAAAAGTAATTTTTGACGAAAAGCCTAGGCAGCTGTACACGCTTTGTTTTCGTAAAAATGACCCAAAGTGTATCTTGATTTTTTCATAATATATTGTTATATGGTCTATAAGTTTTCTAATGAGTCATCATTTCTCTATGTCTTATTCAATTGAAGGTCTCTAGAGAAGAAAGTATTTTTTGACGAAAAGCCTAGGTAGTTGTACACATTTTTTTTTGTTTTCGTAAAAATGACCCAAATTATATCTTCATTTTTTCATAATATATTGTTATATGGTCTGTAAGCTTTCTAATGAGTCTTTATCTTTCTATGTCTTACTCAATAGAATGTCTCTAGAGCAAAAAGTAATTTTTGACGAAAACCTAGGCAATTAACACGCTTTGTTTTTATAAAAATGACCTAAATTGTATGTTGATTTTTTTCATAATATATTGTTATATGGTCTATAAGATGTCTAATGAGTCTTGATATTTCTATGTATTACTCAATTGAAGGTCTCTAGAGAAAAAATTAATTTTTGACGAAAACCTAGGCAGCGGTACACGCTTTGTTTTCGTAAAAATGACCCAAATTGTATCTTGATTTTTCATAATATATTATTATATGGTCTATAAGATGTCTAATGAGTCTTGATATTTGTATGTATTACTCAATTGAAGGTCTCTAGAGAAAAAAGTAATTTTTGACGAAAAGCCTAGGGCAATGTACACGCTTTGTTTTCGTAAAAATGACCCAAACTGTATCTTGATTTTTTCATAATATATTGTTATATGGTCTGTAAGATTTCTAATGAGTCTTGATATTTCTATGTATTACTCAATTGAAGGTCTCTAGAGCAACAAGTATTTTTTTACGAAAATCCTAGGCGTTGTACACGCTTTGTTTTCGTAAAAATAACCCAAATTGTATCTTTAATTTTTCATAATATATTGTTATATGGTCTATAAGATTTCTAATGAGTCTTGATTTTTTTATGTATTACTCATTTGAAGGTCTCTAGAGAAAAAAGTAATTTTTGACGAAAAGCTTAGGCAGCGGTACACGCTTTGTTTTCGTAAAAATGACCCAAAGTGTATCTTGATTTTTTCATAATATATTGTTATATGGTCTATAAGATTTCTAATGAGTCTTGATTTTTTTATGTTATTACTCATTTGAAGGTCTCTAGAACAAAAAGTAATTTTTGACGAAAAGCCTAGGCAATGTAGACACGCTTTGTTTTCGTAAAAATGACCCAAATTGTATCTTGATTTTATCATAATATATTGTTATATGGTCTATAAGCTTTCTAATGAGTCTTTATCTTTTTCTATGTCTTACTAAATTGAAGGTCTCTAGAGTAGAAAGTAATTTTAGATGAAAAGCCTAGGCCACGCTTTGTTTTCGTAAAAATGACCCAAAGTGTATCTTGATTTTTTCATAATATATTGTTATATGGTCTATAAGTTTTCTAATGAGTCATCATTTCTCTATGTCTTATTCAATTGAAGGTCTCTAGAGAAGAAAGTATTTTTTGACGAAAAGCCTAGGTAGTTGTACACATTTTTTTTTTGTTTTCGTAAAAATGACCCAAATTATATCTTCATTTTTTCATAATATATTGTTATATGGTCTGTAAGCTTTCTAATGAGTCTTTATCTTTCTATGTCTTACTCAATAGAATGTCTCTAGAGCAAAAAGTAATTTTTGACGAAAACCTAGGCAGCTGAACACGCTTTGTTTTTATAAAAATGACCTAAATTGTATGTTGATTTTTTTCATAATATATTGTTATATGGTCTATAAGATGTCTAATGAGTCTTGATATTTCTATGTATTACTCAATTGAAGGTCTCTAGAGAAAAAATTAATTTTTGACGAAAACCTAGGCAAATGGGACACGCTTTGTTTTCGTAAAAATGACCCAAATTGTATCTTGATTTTTTCATAATATATTGTTATATGGTCTATAAGATTTCTAATGAGTCTTGATATTTCTATGTATTACTCAATTGAAGGTCTCTAGAGAAAAAAGTAATTTTTGACGAAAAGCCTAGGCAGTTGTACACGCTTTGTTTTCGTAAAAATAACCCAAATTGTATCTTTAATTTTTCATAATATATTGTTATATGGTCTATAAGATTTCTAATGAGTCTTGATTTTCTATGTATTACTCATTTGAAGGTCTCTAGAGAAAAAGTAATTTTTGACGAAAATCCTAGGCAGTTGTACACGCTTTGTTTTCGTAAAAATGACCCAAATTGTATCTTGATTTTTTCATAATATATTGTTATATGGTCTATAAGTTTTCTAATGAGTCATCATTTCTCTATGTCTTATTCAATTGAAGGTCTCTAGAGAAAAAAGTAATTTTTGACGAAAAGCCTAGGTAGTTGTACACATTTTTTTTTTTTTTTCGTAAAAATGACCCAAATTATATCTTCATTTTTTCATAATATATTGTTATATGGTCTATAAGTTTTCTAATGAGTCTTTATCTTTCTATGTCTTATTCAATTGAATGTCTCTAGAGAAAAAAGTAATTTTTGACGAAAAGCATAGGTAGATGTACACGCTTTGTTTTTATAAAAATGACCTAAATTGTATCTTGATTTTTTTCATAATATATTGTTATATGGTCTATAAGATGTCTAATGAGTCTTGATATTTCTATGTATTACTCAATTGAAGGTCTCTAGAGAAAAAATTAATTTTTGACGAAAACCTAGGCAGCGGTACACGCTTTGTTTTTATAAAAATGACCCAAATTGTATGTTGATTTTTTTCATAATATATTGTTATATGGTCTATAAGATGTCTAATGAGTCTTGATATTTCTATGTATTACTCAATTGAAGGTCTCTAGAGAAAAAATTAATTTTTGACGAAAAGCCTAGGCAGCGGTACACGCTTTGTTTTCGTAAAAATGACCCAAATTGTATCTTGATTTTTTCATAATATATTGTTATATGGTCTGTAAGATTTCTAATGAGTCTTGATATTTCTATGTATTACTCAATTGAAGGTCTCTAGAGCAACAAGTATTTTTTTACGAAAATCCTAGGCAGTTGTACACGCTTTGTTTTCGTAAAAATAACCCAAATTGTATCTTTAATTTTTCATAATATATTGTTATATGGTCTATAAGATTTCTAATGAGTCTTGATTTTTTTATGTATTACTCATTTGAAGGTCTCTAGAGAAAAAAGTAATTTTTGACGAAAAAAGCTTAGGCAAATGCGGTACACGCTTTGTTTTCGTAAAAATGACCCAAAGTGTATCTTGATTTTTTCATAATATATTGTTATATGGTCTATAAGATTTCTAATGAGTCTTGATTTTTTTATGTTATTACTCATTTGAAGGTCTCTAGAACAAAAAGTAATTTTTGACGAAAAGCCTAGGCAGCGGTACACGCTTTGTTTTCTTAAAAATGACCCAAATTGTATCTTGATTTTATCATAATATATTGTTATATGGTCTATAAGCTTTCTAATGAGTCTTTATCTTTTTCTATGTCTTACTAAATTGAAGGTCTCTAGAGTAGAAAGTAATTTTAGATGAAAAGCCTAGGCAGCTGTACACGCTTTGTTTTCGTAAAAATGACCCAAAGTGTATCTTGATTTTTTCATAATATATTGTTATATGGTCTATAAGTTTTCTAATGAGTCATCATTTCTCTATGTCTTATTCAATTGAAGGTCTCTAGAGAAGAAAGTATTTTTTGACGAAAAGCCTAGGTAGTTGTACACATTTTTTTTTTGTTTTCGTAAAAATGACCCAAATTATATCTTCATTTTTTCATAATATATTGTTATATGGTCTGTAAGCTTTCTAATGAGTCTTTATCTTTCTATGTCTTACTCAATAGAATGTCTCTAGAGCAAAAAGTAATTTTTGACGAAAACCTAGGCAGCTGAACACGCTTTGTTTTTATAAAAATGACCCAAATTGTATTTTGATTTTTTTCATAATATATTGTTATATGGTCTATAAGATGTCTAATGAGTCTTGATATTTCTATGTATTACTCAATTGAAGGTCTCTAGAGAAAAAAATAATTTTTGACGAAAACCTAGCGTGAGCAAGACACGCTTTGTTTTCGTAAAAATGACCCAAATTGTATCTTGATTTTTCATAATATATTATTATATGGTCTATAAGATGTCTAATGAGTCTTGATATTTCTATGTATTACTCAATTGAAGGTCTCTAGAGAAAAAGTAATTTTTGACGAAAAGCCTAGGCGAAACACACGCTTTGTTTTCGTAAAAATGACCCAAATTGTATCTTGATTTTTTCATAATATATTGTTATATGGTCTATAAGATTTCTAATGAGTCTTGATATTTCTATGTATTACTCAATTGAAGGTCTCTAGAGAAAAATTAATTTTTTACGAAAATCCTAGGCAGTTGTACACGCTTTGTTTTCGTAAAAATAACCCAAATTGTATCTTTATTTTTTCATAATATATTGTTATATGGTCTATAAGATTTCTAATGAGTCTTGATTTTTTTATGTCTTACTCAATTGAAGGTCTCTAGAGAAAAAGTAATTTTTGACGAAAAGCCTAGGCAGTTGTACACGCTTTGTTTTCGTAAAAATGACCCAAATTGTATCTTGATTTTTTCATAATATATTGTTATATGGTCTATAAGCTTTCTAATGAGTCATCATTTCTCTATGTCTTAAACAATTGAATGTCTCTAGAGAATAAAGTATATTTTGACGAAAAGCATAGGTAGATGTACACTTTTTTTTTGTTTTAAAAAATGACCCAAATTATATCTTGATTTTTTCATAATATATTGTTATATGGTCTGTAAGCTTTCTAATGAGTCTTTATCTTTCTATGTCTTACTCAATTGAATGTCTCTAGAGCAAAAAGTAATTTTTGACGAAAACCTAGGCAGCTGAACACGCTTTGTTTTTATAAAAATGACCCAAATTGTATTTTGATTTTTTTCATAATATATAGTTATATGGTCTATAAGATGTCTAATGAGTCTTGATATTTCTATGTATTACTCAATTGAAGGTCTCTAGAGAAAAATTAATTTTTGAAAAACCTTTTTGTTTTTAAAAAATGACCCAAATTGTATCTTGATTTTTTCATAATATATTGTTATATGGTCTATAAGATTTCTAATGAGTCTTGATTATTCTATGTATTACTCAATTGAAGGTCTCTAGAGAAAAAAGTAATTTTTTACGAAAATCCTAGGCAGCGGTACACGCTTTGTTTTCAAAAATAACCCAAATTGTATCTTTAATTTTTCATAATATATTGTTATATGGTCTATAAGATTTCTAATGAGTCTTGATTTTTTATGTATTACTCAATTGAAGGTCTCTAGAGAAAAAATTAATTTTTGACGAAAACCTAGGTGATGTACACGCTTTGTTTTCGTAAAAATGACCCAAATTGTATCTTGATTTTTCATAATATATTGTTATATGGTCTATAAGATGTCTAATGAGTCTTGATATTTCTATGTATTACTCAATTGAAGGTCTCTAGAAAAAAATTAATTTTTGACGAAAACCTAGCGCAATGACACGCTTTGTTTTCGTAAAAATGACCCAAATTGTATCTTGATTTTTTCAAAATATATTGTTATATGGTCTATAAGCTTTCTAATGAGTCTTTATCTTTTTCTATGTCTTACTAAATTGAAGGTCTCTAGAGTAGAAAGTAATTTTAGATGAAAAGCCTAGGCAGCTGTACACGCTTTGTTTTCGTAAAATGACCCAAATTGTATCTTGATTTTTTCATAATATATTGTTATATGGTCTATAAACTTTCTAATGAGTAATCATTTCTCTATGTCTTAAACAATTGAATGTCTCTAGAAAAGAAAGTATTTTTTGACGAAAAGCCTAGGTAGCTGTACACATTTTTTTTTTGTTTTCGTAAAAATGACCCAAATTATATCTTGATTTTTTCATAATATATTGTTATATGGTCTGTAAGCTTTCTAATGAGTCTTTATCTTTCTATGTCTTACTCAATAGAATGTCTCTAGAGCAAAAAGTAATTTTTGACGAAAACCTAAGCAAATTGAACACGCTTTGTTTTTATAAAAATGACCCAAATTGTATGTTGATTTTTTTCATAATATATTGTTATATGGTCTATAAGATGTCTAATGAGTCTTGATATTTCTATGTATTACTCAATTGAAGGTCTCTAGAGAAAAAATTAATTTTTGACGAAAACCTAGCAGCGGTACACGCTTTGTTTTCGTAAAAATGACCCAAAATTGTATCTTGATTTTTTCATAATATATTGTTATATGGTCTATAAGATTTCTAATGAGTCTTGATATTTCTATGTATTACTCAATTGAAGGTCTCTAGAGCAAAAAGTATTTTTTTACGAAAAGCCTAGGCAGTTGTACACGCTTTGTTTTCGTAAAAATAACCCAAATTGTATCTTTAATTTTTCATAATATATTGTTATATGGTCTATAAGATTTCTAATGAGTCTTGATTTTTTTATGTATTACTCATTTGAAGGTCTCTAGAGAAAAAGTAATTTTTGACGAAAAGCCTAGGCGGTGATGTACACGCTTTGTTTTCGTAAAAAATGACCCAAAGTGTATCTTGATTTTTTCATAATATATTGTTATATGGTCTATAAGTTTTCTAATGAGTCATCATTTCTCTATGTCTTATTCAATTGAAGGTCTCTAGAGAAGAAAGTATTTTTTGACGAAAAGCCTAGGTAGTTGTACACATTTTTTTTGTTTTCGTAAAAATGACCCAAATTATATCTTCATTTTTTCATAATATATTGTTATATGGTCTGTAAGCTTTCTAATGAGTCTTTATCTTTCTATGTCTTACTCAATAGAATGTCTCTAGAGCAAAAAGTAATTTTTAGCGAAAAACCTAGGCGGTTGAACACGCTTTGTTTTTATAAAAATGACCTAAATTGTATGTTGATTTTTTCATAATATATTGTTATATGGTCTATAAGATGTCTAATGAGTCTTGATATTTCTATGTATTACTCAATTGAAGGTCTCTAGAGAAAAATTAATTTTTGACGAAAACCTAGGCAGCGGTACACGCTTTGTTTTCGTAAAAATGACCCAAATTGTATCTTGATTTTTCATAATATATTATTATATGGTCTATAAGATGTCTAATGAGTCTTGATATTTGTATGTATTACTCAATTGAAGGTCTCTAGAGAAAAAGTAATTTTTGACGAAAACCCTAGGCGAGCGGTACACGCTTTGTTTTCGTAAAAATGACCCAAACTGTATCTTGATTTTTTCATAATATATTGTTATATGGTCTGTAAGATTTCTAATGAGTCTTGATATTTCTATGTATTACTCAATTGAAGGTCTCTAGAGCAACAAGTATTTTTTTACGAAAATCCTAGGCAGTTGTACACGCTTTGTTTTCGTAAAAATAACCCAAATTGTATCTTTAATTTTTCATAATATATTGTTATATGGTCTATAAGATTTCTAATGAGTCTTGATTTTTTTATGTATTACTCATTTGAAGGTCTCTAGAGAAGAAAGTATTTTTTGACGAAAAGCCTAGGCAGCGGTACACGCTTTGTTTTCGTAAAAATGACCCAAATTGTATCTTGATTTTTCATAATATATTTTTGTATGGTCTATAAGATGTCTAATGAGGCTTGATATTTCTATGTATTACTCAATTGAAGGTCTCTAGAGAAAAAAGTAATTTTTGACGAAAAGCCTAGGCAGTGGTACACGCTTTGTTTTCATAAAAATGACCCAAATTGTATCTTGATTTTTTCATAATATATTGTTATATGGTCTATAAGATGTTTAATTAGTCTTGATATTTCTATGTATTACTCAATTGAAGGTCTCTAGAGAAAAAGTAATTTTTTGCCGAAAAGCCTAGGTAGCGGTACACGCTTTGTTTTCGTAAAAATGACCCAAATTGTATCTTTATTTTTTCATAATATATTGTTATATGGTCTGTAAGCTTTCTAATGAGTCTTTATCTTTCTATGTCTTACTAAATTGAAGGTCTCTAGAGTAGAAAGTATTTTTTGACAAAAAGCCTAGGCAGATGTACACGCTTTGTTTCCGTAAAATGACCCAAATTGTATCTTGATTTTTTCATAATATATTGTTATATGGTCTATAAGCTTTCTAATGAGTCATCATTTCTCTATGTCTTATTCAATTGAAGGTCTCTAGAGAAGAAAGTATTTTTTGACGAAAAGCCTAGGTAGCTGTACACGCTTTGTTTTCGTAAAAATAACCCAAATTGTATCTTGAATTTTTCATAATATATTGTTATATGGTCTATAAGATTTCTAATGAGTCTTGATTTTTTTATGTATTACTCATTTGAAGGTCTCTAGAGAAGAAAGTATTTTTTGACGAAAAGCCTAGGCCTGGTACACGCTTTGTTTTCATAAAAATGACCCAAATTGTATCTTGATTTTTTAATAATATATTGTTATATGTTTATAAGATGTCTAATGAGTCTTGATATTTCTATGTATTACTCAATTGAAGGTCTCCAGAGGAAAAAATAATTTTTGAAGAAAACCTAGGCAGCGGTACACGCTTTGTTTTCGTAAAAGTGACCCAAATTGTATCTTGATTTCTTCGTAATATATTGTTATGTGGTCTATAAGATGTCTAATGAGTCTTGATATTTGTATGTATTACTCAATTGAAGGTCTCTAGAGAAAAAAGTAATTTTTGACGAAAAGCCTAGGCAGCGGTACACGCTTTGTTTTCGTAAAAATGACCCAAATTGTATCTTGATTTTTTCATAATATATTGTTATATGGTTTGTAAGATTTCTAATGAGTCTTGATATTTCTATGTATTACTCAATTGAAGGTCTCTAGAGCAAAAAGTAATTTTTTACGTAAAGCCTAGGCAGTTGTACACGCTTTGTTTTCGTAAAAATAACCCAAATTGTATCTTGAATTTTTCATAATATATTGTTATATGGTCTATAAGATTTCTAATGAGTCTTGATTTTTTTATGTATTACTCATTTGAAGGTCTCTAGAGAAAAAGTAATTTTAGATGAAAAGCCTAGGCAGCACGCTTTGTTTTCGTAAAAATGACCCAAAGTGTATCTTGATTTTTTCATAATATATTGTTATATGGTCTATAAGTTTTCTAATGAGTCATCATTTCTCTATGTCTTATTCAATTGAAGGTCTCTAGAGAAGAAAGTATTTTTTGACGAAAAGCCTAGGTAGTTGTACACATTTTTTTTTTGTTTTCGTAAAAATGACCCAAATTATATCTTCATTTTTTCATAATATATTGTTATATGGTCTGTAAGCTTTCTAATGAGTCTTTATCTTTCTATGTCTTACTCAATAGAATGTCTCTAGAGCAAAAAGTAATTTTTGACGAAAACCTAGGCAGCTGAACACGCTTTGTTTTTATAAAAATGACCCAAATTGTATGTTGATTTTTTTCATAATATATTGTTATATGGTCTATAAGATGTCTAATGAGTCTTGATATTTCTATGTATTACTCAATTGAAGGTCTCTAGAGAAAAAAATTAATTTTTTGACGAAAACCTAGGCAGCGGTACACGCTTTGTTTTCGTAAAAATGACCCAAACTGTATCTTGATTTTTTCATAGTATATTGTTATATGGTCTGTAAGATTTCTAATGAGTCTTGATATTTCTATGTATTACTCAATTGAAGGTCTCTAGAGCAAAAAGTATTTTTTACGAAAAAGCCTAGGCGGTTGTACACGCTTTGTTTTCGTAAAAATAACCCAAATTGTATCTTTAATTTTTCATAATATATTGTTATATGGTCTATAAGATTTCTAATGAGTCTTGATTTTTTTATGTATTACTCATTTGAAGGTCTCTAGAGAAAAAGTAATTTTTGACGAAAAAGCCTAGGCAGCGGTACACGCTTTGTTTTCGTAAAAATGACCCAAAGTGTATCTTGATTTTTTCATAATATATTGTTATATGGTCTATAAGTTTTCTAATGAGTCATCATTTCTCTATGTCTTATTCAATTGAAGGTCTCTAGAGAAGAAAGTATTTTTTGACGAAAAGCCTAGGTAGTTGTACACATTTTTTTTTTTTTTCGTAAAAATGACCCAAATTATATCTTCATTTTTTCATAATATATTGTTATATGGTCTGTAAGCTTTCTAATGAGTCTTTATCTTTCTATGTCTTACTCAATAGAATGTCTCTAGAGCAAAAAGTAATTTTTGACGAAAACCTAGGCAGCTGAACACGCTTTGTTTTTATAAAAATGACCTAAATTGTATGTTGATTTTTTTCATAATATATTGTTATATGGTCTATAAGATGTCTAATGAGTCTTGATATTTCTATGTATTACTCAATTGAAGGTCTCTAGAGAAAAAATTAATTTTTGACGAAAACCTAGGCAGCGGTACACGCTTTGTTTTCGTAAAAATGACCCAAATTGTATCTTGATTTTTCATAATATATTATTATATGGTCTATAAGATGTCTAATGAGTCTTGATATTTGTATGTATTACTCAATTGAAGGTCTCTAGAGAAAAAAGTAATTTTTGACGAAAAGCCTAGGCAGCGGTACACGCTTTGTTTTCGTAAAAATGACCCAAACTGTATCTTGATTTTTTTATAATATATTGTTATATGGTTTGTAAGATTTCTAATGAGTCTTGATATTTCTATGTATTACTCAATTGAAGGTCTCTAGAGCAACAAGTATTTTTTTACGAAAATCCTAGGCAGTTGTACACGCTTTGTTTTCGTAAAAATAACCCAAATTGTATCTTTAATTTTTCATAATATATTGTTATATGGTCTATAAGATTTCTAATGAGTCTTGATTTTTTTATGTATTACTCATTTGAAGGTCTCTAGAGAAGAAAGTATTTTTTGACGAAAAGCCTAGGCAGCGGTACACGCTTTGTTTTCGTAAAAATGACCCAAATTGTATCTTGATTTTTCATAATATATTTTTGTATGGTCTATAAGATGTCTAATGAGGCTTGATATTTCTATGTATTACTCAATTGAAGGTCTCTAGAGAAAAAAGTAATTTTTGACGAAAAGCCTAGGCAGCGGTACACACTTTGTTTTCGTAAAATGACCCAAATTGTATCTTGATTTTTTCAGAATATATTGTTATATGGTCTATAAGATGTTTAATTAGTCTTGATATTTCTATGTATTACTCAATTGAAGGTCTCTAGAGAAAAAGTAATTTTTTACGAAAAGCCTAGGTAGCGGTACACGCTTTGTTTTCATAAAAATGACCCAAATTGTTTCTTTATTTTTTCATAATATATTGTTATATGGTCTGTAAGCGTTCTAATGAGTCTTTATCTTTCTATGTCTTACCAAATTGAAGGTCTCTAGAGTAGAAAGTAATTTTTGACGAAAATCCTAGGCAGCTGTACACGCTTTGTTTTCGTAAAATGACCCAAATTGTATCTAGATTTTTTCATAATATATTGTTATATGGTCTATAAGCTTTCTAATGAGTTATCATTTCTCTATGTCTTATTCAATTGAAGGTCTCTAGAGAAGAAAGTATTTTTTGACGAAAAGCCTAGGTAGCTGTACACGCTTTGTTTTCGTAAAAATTACCCAAATTGTATCTTGAATTTTTCATAATATATTGTTATATGGTCTATAAGATTTCTAATGAGTCTTGATTTTTTTATGTATTACTCATTTGAAGGTCTCTAGAGCAAAAAGTAATTTTTGACGAAAAGCCTAGGCAGCGGTACACGCTTTGTTTTCGTAAAAATGACCCAAATTGTATCTTGATTTTTTCATAATATATTGTTATATGTTCTATAAGATGTCTAATGAGTCTTGATATTTCTATGTATTACTCAATTGAAGGTCTCCAGAGGAAAAAATAATTTTTGAAGAAAACCTAGGCAGCGGTACACGCTTTGTTTTCGTAAAAGTGACCCAAATTGTATCTTGATTTCTTCGTAATATATTGTTATGTGGTCTATAAGATGTCTAATGAGTCTTGATATTTGTATGTATTACTCAATTGAAGGTCTCTAGAGAAAAAAGTAATTTTTGACGAAAAGCCTAGGCAGCGGTACACGCTTTGTTTTCGTAAAAATGACCCAAACTGTATCTTGATTTTTTCATAATATATTGTTATATGGTTTGTAATATTTCTAATGAGTCTTGATATTTCTATGTATTACTCAATTGAAGGTCTCTAGAGCAAAAAGTAATTTTTTACGTAAAGCCTAGGCAGTTGTACACGCTTTGTTTTCGTAAAAATAACCCAAATTGTATCTTGAATTTTTCATAATATATTGTTATATGGTCTATAAGATTTCTAATGAGTCTTGATTTTTTTATGTATTACTCATTTGAAGGTCTCTAGAGAAAAAAGTAATTTTTGACGAAAAGCCTAGGCAGCGGTACACGCTTTGTTTTCGTAAAAATGACCCAAAGTGTATCTTGATTTTTTCATAATATATTGTTATATGGTCTATAAGTTTTCTAATGAGTCATCATTTATCTATGTCTTATTCAATTGAAGGTCTCTAGAGAAGAAAGTATTTTTTGACGAAAAGCCTAGGTAGCTGTACACATTTTTTTTTGTTTTCGTAAAAATGACCCAAATTATATCTTGATTTTTTCATAATATATTGTTATATGGTCTGTAAGCTTTCTAATGAGTCTTTATCTTTCTATGTCTTACTCAATTGAATGTCTCTAGAGAAAAAAGTAATTTTTGACGAAAACCTAGGCAGCTGAACACGCTTTGTTTTTATAAAAATGACCAAAATTGTATTTTGATTTTTTCATAATATATTGTTATATGGTCTATAAGATGTCTAATGAGTCTTGATATTTCTATGTATTACTCAATTGAAGGTCTCTAGAGAAAAAATTAATTTTTGACGAAAACCTAGGCAGTGGTACACGCTTTGTTTTCATAAAAATGACCCAAATTGTATCTTGATTTTTCATAATATATTATTATATGGTCTATAAGATGTCTAATGAGGCTTGATATTTCTATGTATTACTCAATTAAAGGTATCTAGAGAAAAAAGTAATTTTTGATGAAAAGCCTATGTAGCGGTACACGCTTTGTTTTCGTAAAATGACCCAAATTGTATCTTGATTTTTTCATAATATATTGTTATATGGTCTATAAGATGTTTAATTAGTCTTGATATTTCTATGTATTACTCAATTGAAGGTCTCTTGAGAAAAAGTTAATTTTTTACGAAAACCTAGGCAGCGGTACACGCTTTGTTTTCGTAAAAATGACCCAAATTGTATCTTTATTTTTTCATAATATATTGTTATATGGTCTGTAAGATTTCTAATGAGTCTTTCTCTTTCTATATCTTACCAAATTGAAGGTCTCTAGAGGAGAAAGTAATTTTTGACGAAAATCCTAGGCAGCTGTACACGCTTTGTTTTCGTAAAATGACCCAAATTGTGCTGGTAAAGTCTGTCATTAACAGCTATTTTATCCACAATATGGCGATCTATTGGTTTCCAAGAAAGTTCATAACTCAGTGTGAAAGAGCGATAAGAAATTTTATCTGGCCGGGAGACTCTAATGTTAGCAGATCAGTTGTGGTTGCTTTTGATAAAATTTGTTGCCCTGTGGAGGAGGGAGGACTAGGGCTGTCTCGTATGTCTACTATGAACTCTGCGCTGCTGATGAAGTTGTGGTGGAATATCCGTACTTCGAATAAGAAATGGGCAGGCTTCTTTCGCAATAAGTTCTTTGGAAGAAATGGGCATATAAAAAAATACGGAATTAAATCATCTATCATCATTGGTATTCGAAAGGTGTACAAGGTGGTGGACTCTAACACTAAAGTTCTGCTGGGTGATGGTAGGTCTACCTCTCTATACTATGATGCGTGGCTGGACAATATTTGTTTAGCTGATATTTTACAGAACTATTCGCTAGACAATAACATAAGGGTGAGTGATATGCTTGTGGATAACCAATGGAGGTTCCCATATGTGCACTACAACATCTTATCGGCAGCTAATATTGATGTAAATCTTCTTCAAAACCCGGGTGGAGGGGAGGATACTCGAATTTGGATGCCTGAGTACAAAGGTAACTTCACTGTGGTTTCGGCAAAGAACTTGATTAGACAGAGATACGGGGGTCTAGAGGGGTCTTCTTTGATTTGGCGGAAAGAGATCCATCCAACTCTGGCGGATCAGAATTGGAAGTTCCTGCGTAAAGCGTGTGCAACTAATGACCTGATCAAAGAAAGATTCAAGATTCATCTTGCGAAAAACTTCTCTATGTGTGGAGTAGAATAGGAGTCGCTTGACCATGTTGTTTTTCAATGCTCTTTCGCTGAAAAGGCGTGGAATAGGATTGGTTTTCTTTTTAAGGTGAAGCCTGATGCAAATCTGGTGAACTCTTGCAGAGCAACTAAGGGTAGGAGTACAATGATTCGTGATTTGTGGCTGCTATCAAATTTGGTAATAAAAGCGGAGCTTTGGAGGGTAAGAAACAGGGATGTGTTTGATGACAAAAAACCGTGTTGGAATTTTTTCTGCAGGCGAGTGTTGTTTCTTATTCAAGAATTTTCGGTGCGCCTTAAAGGTTTCATGTACAATTCTGATGATGATGTTGTGCTGCTGGAATATTTTGGAGTAAACCATAGAAGTGTTAAGTTGGTTGATCCGGTGGAATGCTACTGGTATCCGCCGGAAACAAATGAAATACATCTTAGTTGTGACGGGGCAGCAAGAGGCAGCCCGGGAGTGGAAGGTGCTGGAGTTATTGCTAGAGATGCCACTGGTGGAGTTCTTGGTGCTTTGTTAGTGGGCTTGGGCACACCAACGAACTATTTAGCTAAAACCTACAGTATTTTGGTGGGCTTGGAATGGGCTACTAAATGGGGTTTCAATAGGGTATCCATCAGATCAGATTCAATTTCGGTTGTTAAAGCATTCAAAGAAAACAACTTACCTTGGTTTGCTAATCCGAGATGGCTGGCAATCAAGCAAGAGTATGTAAACATCAATTTCGTTCACACTTTTAGGGAAGTTAACTTCTTGGCGGATACCATGGCAAAAAAAGGCTGCTTACTGGAAAATAAGGTTGGAATTCAATATGAGGGAAGGCCTATTTTTTTAAACACTGTTGAAAAGACGTATGTGGCGTATTTTAGATTCAAGTAATGCTTTTTAGGTTAGGGGTGCTTGATCCCTGACCCTTAAAATAATTTTGTTGTTTTTTTTCGCTATTTATTAATACAATTTTGACTTAACAAAAAAAAAAAGTAAAATGACCCAAATTGTATCTTGATTTTTTCATAATATATTGTTATATGGTCTATAAGCTTTCTAATGAGTCATCATTTCTCTATGTCTTATTCAATTGAAGGTCTCTAGAGAAGAAATTATTTTTTGACGAAAAGCCTAGGTATGTACACGCTTTGTTTTCGTAAAAATAACCCAAATTGTATCTTGAATTTTTCATAATATATTGTTATATGGTCTATAAGATTTCTAATGAGTCTTGATTTTTTTAAGTATTACTCATTTGAAGGTCTCTAGAGCAAAAAGTAATTTTTGACGAAAATCCTAGGCAGCGGTACACACTTTGTTTTCGTAAAAATGACCCAAATTGTATCTTGATTTTTTCATAATATATTGTTATATGGTCTATAAGATGTCTAATGAGTTTGTTATTTCTATGTATTACTCAATTGAAGGTCTCTAGAGAAAAAAATAATTTTTGACGAAAACCTAGGCAGCGGTACACGCTTTGTTTTCGTAAAAATGACCCAAATTGTATCTTGATTTTTTCGTAATATATTGTTATATGGTCTATAAGATGTCTAATGAGTAATCATTTCTCTATGTCTTATTCAATTGAAGGTCTCTAGAGAAGAAAGTATTTTTTGACGAAAAGCCTAGGTAGCTGTACACTTTTTTTTTTGTTTTCGTAAAAATGACACAAATTATATCTTGATTTTCTCATAATATATTGTCATATGGTCTGTAAGCTTTCTAATGAGTCTTGATTTTTTTATGTCTTACTCAATTGAATGTCTCTAGAGCAAAAAGTAATTTTTGACGAAAACTTAGGCAGCTGAACACGCTTTGTTTTTATAAAAATGACCCAAATTGTATCTTGATTTTTTTCATAATATATTGTTATATGGTATATAAGGTGTCAAATGAGTCTTGATATTTCTATGTATTACTAAATTGAAGGTCTCTAGAGAAAAAAAATAATTTTTGACGAAAACCTAGGCAGCGGTACATGCTCCTCTACAAAACCTAGATCTTCCCAAGGTTCTAATTAATTCATTCATTTCTTAGACTCTCATATCACAGTCAATGACTTATTACAGATCCGCTCGTGCCGCCCTCCTAGCTGGTCTTATCGTTTGGATTCAAACGCGACTAACGTAAACAAAGAGAAAAATAGATGGATGAAGGAATTATACCTTGGACTTGAGTGCTCCTCTACAAACACCACTCCCACCGGTGGCTCTGATACCAAAGAACACCTATATTCACTGTAGAAAAATCAAATTCTACTGTTCATATAGGTGTTCTTTGGTATCAGAGCCACCGGTGGGAGTGGTGTTTGTAGAGGAGCACTCAAGTCCAAGGTATAATTCCTTCATCCATCTATTTTTCTCTTTGTTTACGTTAGTCGCGTTTGAATCCAAACGATAAGACCAGCTAGGAGGGCGGCACGAGCGGATCTGTAATAAGTCGTTGACTGTGATATGAGAGTCTAAGAAATGAATGAATTAATTAGAACCTTGGGAAGATCTAGCTCTTCTCGATATACAACCAGTTCTAAAAGAAACAAAGAACTAGTAATTCATGAAAACCTAGATAATGATCTATCCAATTGGAATTTACCAAAATCTAAAAGAAGCGAGATTTATAAATCAAATTTTCTTTTTAATTCGGATTATGTTATCCAAACAATTGAAGAAGCTTTACCAATTTCTTCAGGTTATAACTCTTTTCAATTATTATCAGATAAGTTAATCAAACTTCACAAACAAAATTATAAGTTTTTACATCTAGGAATGGTTCAAGTAGCCTTGAAACCAGCCACTAGACTAGGCTTAAGTACTTCGGCCTTAATCTGTCTTAGAGACAGGAGACATAAAAGATTTAATGATTCTCTTTTGGGAGTTATTGAGTCAAGTTTATGTGATGGTCCGGTATACTTCTCGTGTTACCCTGATTACACGTTGTCGTTATCAGACCCACACATCAACCAAGTCTTAACTCTAGATATAAAGTCTGCAGGGTACGATATGATGCCTGGATCAGTAAGTCAAATTCTAATCTATAGAATTTATTACAAAGTTATGAACTCGACTATTCCCAATATGCGTACGATTCCAAATCTTAACGCAAAGGGAGAAACAACTTTGTTCGTAACTAATCTAACTAAAAGTAACACCATTGTTCCTAAAAGCATCTCTTGGAGTGAGATTAATTTACCAGAAGAATGGACTTTGGAGGCAGCTAATGAGCCAGAGAAAATTGAAAACAAAACTTTAGAAAAAATTATTGAACATCCAGATGGAGATGTTGAACTAAGATTTTCTAAAGAAAGAATAACTAAAATAAATCCTGGAAGATTTTCCACCTCTTCAGTTCCTTCAACCTCTTTTGAAAAAGAATCGGTTATAGGAACTAGGTTCACAAAAGATGAAGTTTGCCAGCCTGTCTACAAGGTTGAAGACTCTTCATCACCAACCATTTCAGAAATGGGACTCTATGTCTTATCACAACAGGAAAAGGAATTTCCCTTTGATGGTATAGACGAAGAAGTCTTCTATTCTGAAGAAAATGATCTAATTAGAAAATGGTGGTTAGCAAAAGCCACAGATAATCAAAAAATCACTTATTATAATAGATATGATTATTATAAACAAAGAATGGGTAAAGATCATAACCCTCGTGAATATGGTTTCTTTTACTTCCTTAGAAAATCCCTAAGTCTAAGAAGAATAAGAATTCCTGATTTCACAGACCAGAATTATATTCTTGGTCTCGAAAGTATGTATAAGACATACTTGACTAAAAATGGCAGGACTATTAATGAAGTTCATCCCCCTGCTAAGAATTTAGTCATTAAGGTGGACAAAGAAGAAGCTTTGGCAACCCCTTATAGAATTTCTAACAAAATAGAAGCCGCTATAGAACAAAATAATTTCACAAACTTAACTCTCCAATCTATGGGAGAACAGCTAAACAGAATAGAAAAGGCTAGGTTAAACCAGTCTGATGACACTCAAAATAGTGCCGAATCAATCCCGTTTCAACCTTATAAGTTTGAACCCGGACTAAAGCTTGGAAAGTCCAATTTAGATTCAGAGTCTGAATTAGTTAAAGAAATACGTAATAGACTCGAATCTCTTTCAATTGAAGTGAATAAGAGGCATGTTACTATTGCACCTCTTAAAACTCTTGAAGAGCACAAGAGGCCTAGTACTGCTGAACCTCTTAAAACTCTTACAATTGAAAGCCCAACTAATGTGGCTCCTTTGTCTATTAGACAAGACAGTAGTGAAACAGATAGTGAAACAGACAAAGAACCAACTACAAATAAACTAATAACTCAATTAGAAAGCCTAACAGTTGAAAATGAAGTCCTTCCATCTCAACTAAACAGGATTTCTAACAAGAAGTTTAACTATAAAACTTTTACGCCTTATTACCCTAGGCCATCACCCGTTGATCTACTTCACGAAGAAGATCAAAAGCTAACCCAAAATTATGATGGAGCCTCTCTTTATGAGTGGAACCTTGATGGATTTACTGAATATCAAATTCATAAATTAATTCATCAAATGGCTATGTGTGCCACGGCTTATGCAGCCCGAGATAATAAGGAACCTGCTATATCCAAGCTCCTTATTAGTGGCTTTACGGGTCAGCTAAAAGGATGGTGGGATAATTATCTTTCACAAGATGCTAAAAATGCCATTCTAAATGCTTTTAAACCAAACAGTAATAACCCTGACACTGTTAGTACACTTCTGCTTACTATTCTTGTCCACTTTACTGGACAGACCAATTTTAATGCAGACAAGATTCAAGAGCAATTAATTAGCTTAAATTGCCCTTCTCTATCCCATTTCAAATGGTATAAAGATGTATTCTTTTCTAAAATATTTCAATTATCGGACGGACAACAAGATTTTTGGAAAGAAAAGTTCTTATCAGGACTTCCCACATTTTTTGCTGAAAGAATCAAAAATCGTGTGAGAAACGCTAACAATGGGAGAATCCCGTATGAAAACTACACCTATGGTGATCTAGCATCAGAGGTCGTAAAGGAAGGTATAACCTTATGCAACGATTTAAAGCTTCAAAAGCAAATCCAGAAGGATCAGTTTTCGGAAAAACGTGCTCTCGGAGACTTCTGCGAGCAAATGGGTTTTAATCAAACACTTGATAACTTTCGAAAACGACGAAAACCTAAAAGGTATTTCAAAGAAAAATATTTTAAAGAACCTTTTAAAAGAGATAAAGACAAAAGGTTTTCTAAAGGAAAATATCCTAAAAAATCTTTTAAAAGGAAAAATCCAGTTTGCTGGAAGTGTAAACAAGTGGGTCATTATGCTAATAAGTGTACTACCCAACAAAAGATTAACAGTCTTGATGTTGATGAAGGCCTTAAACGGTCACTTATAAAAACCTTTATATCCGACTCAGATTCGGATAACGAAGATAGATTCATCACCGCTGATGACGACTCTTCTGTCGAAGATTCTGCATCATCAGGCAATGAAAGTTGTGATGGTCAATGCAACCATTACAAGACGTTATGTAAAATGAACGGTTTATGTGTCTTAACCAACGAAGAAAGTTTTGTCTTAGAGGTCATTGATAAAGTCAGTGATGCCAATGAAAAGGCTAAACTTCTTACACAATATTTAAAGCGAATGGAAGTTCATAAGCCTGAAAAAATTATCCAGACTTTTGACTACAAAGACATTATGGATAGATTCAATAATACTGTCTCAACGGCCAAAACCCGTGAGGTAACTATATCGGATTTAAAATCTGAATTAAAAGAAGTCCAAAGAGAAATTAATGATTTAAAATCTAGAGTAGTTATATTGGAATCTAACCCAACTCTTCCTCATATAGAAAATGATTTTATTGGAACCTCTTCGGAAGACAATCTAAATCTAAATTCTCAAAAGGAGTTTCCATTTTTGCAAAATACAAATATAAATCTTCTGAATCAGGTTATTACTCATAAATGGTATATTAGGGTTACTTTAGCTGTTAAAAAACTATTTACGCTAAAGACCGTTGCCATGGTTGATTCAGGTGCAGATTTAAACTGCATAGAAGAAGGTTTAGTTCCTTCAAAGTATTTTTCCAAAACTAAAGAAAGATTAAATACTGCAGACAACTCCAGCTTAGATGTAAAATATAAGCTAGACGATGCTGTAATATGCAATGAAGGTATGTGTTTTCAAATCCCCTTCATTATGGTTAAAAACCTGTCTCACCCAATAATTCTAGGAAATCCTTTTTTACATATGCTTTATCCATTTAATGTAGACAAACAAGGAATTCTTAGTAAAATCTCTAATACTGAAGTCTTATTTAAATTTATAACGAAACCTCAGTATAAAGAAATTGACACCATTAAGAAACAAATAAAAAATAAAGAGTCATTTATTAATTCTTTATCAGAAGAAATTTCTTTCAAAAGAATCTCCGAAGCCTTGAAAAATCCTAAGCTTCATGATAAGATAACTCTTTTACAAAAAGAAATTGAAACAGATATTTGTTCTGATGTCCCAAATGCCTTTTGGGAAAGGAAAAAACATATTGTTTCTCTTCCTTATGAACCAGACTTTAAAGAGTCACAGATTTCAACTAAAGCTAGGCCTATAGCCATGAGTCCAGAATATTTGCAATTATGTAAAACAGAAATTCAGGATCTTCTTAGCAAGGGCTTGATACGAAAGTCTCACAGTCCTTGGAGCTGTTCAGCCTTCTACGTCAACAATGCAGCTGAACAAGAAAGAGGAGTACCTAGATTGGTTATCAACTACAAGCCCTTAAATAAGGCCTTGAAATGGATCAGGTATCCAATCCCTAATAAAAGGGATCTTCTGAACCGCTTATATGCGGCAAAAATTAAGTCGAAATTCGACATGAAATCTGGATTCTGGCAGATGCAAATTGCTGAACCAGACAGATACAAAACTGCATTTACAGTTCCCTTTGGCCATTACGAGTGGAATGTAATGCCTTTCGGACTAAAGAATGCCCCCTCTGAATTTCAGAGAATCATGAATGAAATATTCAATCCTTATACGGATTTTATCATTGTCTACATAGACGATGTCTTGGTTTATAGCCAAAATATTGATCAACACTTTAAACATCTTCGGATATTTATCGGTGTTGTCAAGAAGGCAGGCCTAGTTGTCTCTGCTAAGAAAGTTAAACTCTTTCAACAAGAAATTCGTTTTCTTGGGCATAATATTGCCAATGGTTCGATTATTCCTATCGACAGATCTATTATCTTTGGAGAAAAATTCCCTGATGAGATAAAAGATAAAAATCAATTACAGCGTTTTCTTGGCTGTCTAAATTATGTTTCAGAATTCGTCGAAAAGGTTGCTTTTATAGCAAAACCTTTATATGAACGACTGAGGAAAAACCCTCCTACATGGACTATTGAGCACACTCGAGCGGTCCAGCAAATCAAAAAACGAATTAAGGAAATTCCTTGCCTTGCTTTATCCAATCCAAAAGCATTTAAAATTGTAGAAACAGATGCTTCAGACATTGGATACGGTGGGATTCTAAAACAAAAGGTTAATAACCAAGAACAATTAATCAGGTTTACGTCCCGTTTTTGGCGTGGCCCAGAAATAAATTACTCTACGGTAAAAAAAGAAGTTCTTGCCATAGTACTAACAGTACAAAAATTTGAGTCTGATTTAATAAATCAAAAATTTCTTATCAGAGTAGATTGTAAATCTGCTAAAGAAATTTTACAAAAGGATGTTAAAAACATAGTCTCTAAGCAAGTCTTTGCTAGATGGCAAGCTATTATGTCTGTATTTGACTTTGATATTGAGTTTATTCCTGGAAAATCAAATTCTTTGCCTGATTTTCTAACTCGTGAATTTTTACAGGGAAAAAATGTCTGAAAGACTTATTGATAAAGGAAAAGCTCCTCTTCTTCAAGAAAAAGAAGATATTCCTCAAAAGAAAACTTCATCATCTAATCAGATGACTGAAGAGGATATATCTCAGAAGAAAATTTCATCATCTAATAAGATGACTAATAAAGCTGTCAAAAGGCTTGATAACACTCCTAAAAAGGAGAACCTGGTTGGTAAATTCATCCTAATTTCTACTAAATGGCTCCTTCCATTAGAAAGTAGACATGAAGATGTTTATTTTAAAAGTAAACCAGATCCTTTTATTTTTCCTAAGGATCCTAAATATTATCAAGATATTCTATCTTTAACCCGTTCCGTTGGTTTCTATACTGAACGAGTTAGTTGCAGTGATACTTATAACAAGGCCATTATCTATGGGATTCTGAAAAAAGATTTCTGGGGAAAAAACCTCTATCAAACCCATGAGATTACTGGTTTAATTCGGAACCGTAATATCACGGTGAAGTTCAACTATTTTGATTATATTGAAGCCTGGGATTACGCTTTTTATTATGAGAACAATAAAATAAATTTCTCTTGGTTAATAAGATTCTCTTTGAATTTTGTTCTTAACCCAAGTGATATTCCTAACTGGTTTATCAGATGGTTCTCTCACATGGGATTATATCCTATTATTCTTCCCCATGAAGAAAGAATAGTTTTCGATGAGTTTGTTGCTTTAAACCCTACTCTTCTTAACCCATCTCTTTGGTTTACTGCTCTTTATCAAGTTCCTTGGGTTTTACGTTATGAACCTTTTATTTCTCAACACCCACTTTCAAAGTTAGGAGTGAAGTTTAAACCAGTTCCTTATCTAGGAAGGAGAATTTTAATCAAATGGTGGCATAAGTACAGATTCTTTGAAAATTCTGTTTGGGCTGCTAAGGGTTTTATTAATGTTAACATTAATTCTTTCCCTAATCTTAAAGATAATGAAGCATCAAGTTCATCAACTGAAGACAAGGTTGAAGATAAGACTATTATCATTCAGGATTCAAAAAATCCTTACAGTTGGCCTTTTGGTGCTGAGCAGTAAAGCCTTTCAGCACTATTTTCCAGCAGCCTCGACGAAGTTATTCCCTCCGACAAAAGTGGGACCCATATTTTGTCTTTTGTGGCGGCTACCGCACAACTCAGCGGTTTACTATTCTCTTGTCCTTATATGGCGGCTACCGCACATCTGTCTTATACTGTGGGCGGCCTCTTTTTGGGTTAATCCAACCCGGACACTTGTCTCTGCTTTGCTTTTTTACTTTTCTTTTGAGTAGTATAAATATAGTTTGTTTTCGTTGAAGCAAGGCATCTCAAAACTTTCGAGTTAATAACTCTTTGAGACCTCTGCAACTTTGTAATATTACTAAGTTATCAATAAAAGTTCTATCTTTTAAGTAAATTCTTCATCTTCTTCTTGCACATAAATCTCCATTAAAGCTTAAAGCTTCAAAGTTCCGCTAATAGCATCCAGCGATCCTTGTCGCCTATATTCACTGTAGAAAAATCGTAAAAATGACCCAAATTGTATCTTGATTTTTTCATAATATATTGTTATATGGTCTATAAGATTTCTAATGAGTTTGTTATTTCTATGTATTACTCAATTGAAGGTCTCTAGAGAAAAAATAATTTTTGACGAAAACCTAGGCGGCCCGGTACACGCTTTGTTTTCGTAAAAATGACCCAAATTGTATCTTGATTTTTTTCGTAATATATTGTTATATGGTCTATAAGATGTCTAATGAGTAATCATTTCTCTATGTCTTATTCAATTGAAGGTCTCTAGAGAAGAAAGTATTTTTTGACGAAAAGCCTAGGTAGCTGTACACTTTTTTTTTTGTTTTCGTAAAAATGACACAAATTATATCTTGATTTTCTCATAATATATTGTCATATGGTCTGTAAGCTTTCTAATGAGTCTTGATTTTTTTATGTCTTACTCAATTGAATGTCTCTAGAGCAAAAATTAATTTTTGACGAAAACTTAGGCAGCTGAACACGCTTTGTTTTTATAAAAATGACCCAAATTGTATCTTGATTTTTTTCATAATATATTGTTATATGGTATATAAGGTGTCAAATGAGTCTTGATATTTCTATGTATTACTAAATTGAAGGTCTCTAGAGAAAAAAAATAATTTTTGACGAAAACCTAGGCAGCGGTATATGCTTTGTTTTTGTAAAAATGACCCAAATTGTATCTTGATTTTTTCATAATATATTGTTATATGGTCTGTAAGATGTCTAATGAGTCTTGATATTTCTATGTATTACTCAATTGAAGGTCTCTAGAGCAAAAAGTAATTTTTTACGAAAAGCCTAGGCAGTTGTACACGCTTTGTTTTCGTAAAAATGACCCAAACTGTATCTTGATTTTTTCATAATATATTGTTATATGGTCTGTAAGATTTCTAATGAGTCTTGATATTTCTATGTATTACTCAATTGAAGGTCTCAAGAGAAAAAAGTAATTTTTTACGAAAAGCCTAGGCAGCTGTACACGATTTGTTTTCGTAAAAATGACCCAAATTGTATCTTGAATTTTTCATAATACATTTTTATATGGTCTATAAGATTTCTAATGAGTCTTGATTTTTTTATGTATTACTCATTTGAAGGTCTCTAGAGCAAAAAGTAATTTTTGACGAAAATCCTAGGCAGCGGTACACGCTTTGTTTTCGTAAAAATGACCCAAATTGTATCTTGATTTTTTCATAATATATTGTTATATGGTCTATAAGATGTCTAATGAGTTTGTTATTTCTATGTATTACTCAATTGAAGGTCTCTAGAGAAAAAAATAATTTTTGACGAAAACCTAGGCAGCGGTACACGCTTTGTTTTCGTAAAAATGACCCAAATTGTATCTTGATTTTTTCGTAATATATTGTTATATGGTCTATAAGATGTCTAATGAGTCTTGATATTTGTATGTATTACTCAATTGAAGGTCTCTAGAGAAAAAAGTAATTTTTGACGAAAAGCCTAGGCAGCGGTACACGCTTTGTTTTCGTAAAAATGACCCAAATTGTATCTTGAATTTTTCATAATATATTGTTATATGGTCTATATGATTTCTAATGAGTCTTGATTTTTTTATGTATTACTCATTTGAAGGTCTCTAGAGCAAAAAGTAATTTTTGACGAAAATCCTAGGCAGCGGTACACGCTTTGTTTTCGTAAAAATGACCCAAATTGTATCTTGAATTTTTCATAATATATTGTTATATGGTCTATAAGATTTCTAATGAGTCTTGATTTTTCTATGTATTACTCAATTGAAGGTCTCTAGAGAAAAAATTAATTTTTGACGAAAACCTAGGCAGCGGTACATGCTTTGTTTTTGTAAAAATGACCCAAATTGTATCTTGATTTTTTCATAATATATTGTTATATGGTCTCTAAGATGTCTAATGAGTCTTGATATTTCTATGTATTACTAAATTGAAGGTCTCTAGAGAAAAAAGTAATTTTTGACGAAAAGCCTAGGTAGCAGTACACGCTTTGTTTTCGTAAAAATGACCCAAATTGTATCTTGATTTTATCATAATATATTGTTATATGGTCTGTAAGATTTCTAATGAGTCTTGATATTTCTATGTATTACTCAATTGAAGGTCTCTAGAGCAAAAAGTAATTTTTTACGAAAAGCCTAGGCAGTTGTACACGCTTTGTTTTCGTAAAAATGACCCAAACTGTATCTTGATTTTTTCATAATATATTGTTATATGGTCTGTAAGATTTCTAATGAGTCTTGATATTTCTATGTATTACTCAATTGAAGGTCTCTAGAGCAAAAAGTAATTTTCTACGAAAATCCTAGGCAGTTGTACACGCTTTGTTTTCGTAAAAATGACCCAAACTGTATCTTGATTTTTTTCATAATATATTGTTATATGGTCTGTAAGATTTCTAATGAGTCTTGATATTTCTATGTATTACTCAATTGATGGTCTCTAGAGCAAAAAGTAATTTTTGACGAAAAGCCTAGGCAGCGTACACGCTTTGTTTTCGTAAAAATGACCCAAATTGTACCTTGATTTTTCCATAATATGTTGTTATATGGTCTATAAGCTTTCTAATGAGTCTTTATCTTTTTCTATGTCTTACTAAATTGAAGGTCTCTAGAGTAGAAAGTAATTTTAGATGAAAAGCCTAGGCTGTACACGCTTTGTTTTCGTAAAATGACCCAAATTGTATCTTGATTTTTTCATAATATATTGTTATATGGTTTAGAAACTTTCTAATGAGTCATCATTTCTCTATGTCTTATTCAATTGAAGGTCTCTAGAGAAGAAAGTATTTTTTGACGAAAAGCCTAGGCAGCTGTACACGCTTTGTTTTCGTAAAAATGACCCAAATTGTATCTTGAATTTTTCATAATATATTGTTATATGGTCTATAAGATTTCTAATGAGTCTTGATTTTTTTATGTATTACTCATTTGAAGGTCTCTAGAGCAAAAAGTAATTTTTTACGAAAATCCTGGCGTTGTTACACGCTTTGTTTTCGTAAAATGACCCAAATTGTATCTTGATTTTTTCAAATTGTATCTTGATTTTTTCATAATATATTGTTATATGGTCTATAAACTTTCTAATGAGTCATCATTTCTCTATGTCTTATTCAATTGAAGGTCTCTAGAAAAGAAAGTATTTTTTGACGAAAAGCCTAGGCAGCTGAACACGTTTTTTTTTTTTTTCGTAAAAATGACCCAAATTATATCTTGATTTTTTCATAATATATTGTTATATGGTCTGTAAGCTTTCTAATGAGTCTTTATCTTTCTATGTCTTACTCAATTGAATGTCTCTAGAGCAAAAAGTAATTTTTGACAAAAACCTAGGCAGCTGAACACGCTTTGTTTTTATAAAAATGACCCAAATTGTATCTTGATTTTTTTCATAATATATTGTTATATGGTCTATAAGATGTCAAATGAGTCTTGATATTTCTATGTATTACTCAATTGAAGGTCTCTAGAGAAAAAATTAATTTTTGACGAAAACCTAGGCAGCGGTACACGCTTTGTTTTCGTAAAAATGACCCAAATTGTATCTTGATTTTTTCATAATATATTGTTATACGGTTTATAAGATGTCTAATGAGTCTTGATATTTCTATGTATTACTCAATTGAAGGTCTCTAGAGAAAAAATTAATTTTTTACGAAAATCCTAGGTAGCAGTACATGGTTTGTTTTCGTAAAAATGACCCAAATTGTATCTTGATTTTATCATAATATATTGTTATATGGTCTGTAAGATTTCTAATGAGTCTTGATATTTCTATGTATTAGTCAATTGAAGGTCTCTAGAGCAAAAAGTAATTTTTTTACGGTACACGCTTTGTTTTCGTAAAAATGACCCAAATTGTATCTTGATTTTTTTCATAATATATTGTTATATGGTCTATAAGCTTTCTAATGAGTTTGTTATTTCTATGTATTACTCAATTGAAGGTCTCTAGAGAAAAAAAAAATTTTGACGAAAACCTAGGCAGCGGTACACGCTTTGGTTTCGTAAAAATGACCCAAATTGTATCTTGATTTTTTCATAATATATTGTTATATGGTCTATAAGATTTCTAATGAGTCTTGATATTTCTATGTATTACTCAATTGAAGGTCTCTAGAGAAAAAAGTAATTTTGACGAAAAACCTAAATTGTATCTTGATTTTATCACGCTTTGTTTTATAAAAATGACTAAATTGTATCTTGATTTTTTCATAATATATTGTTATATGGTCTATAAGATTTCTAATGAGTCTTGATATTTCTATGTATTACTCAATTGAAGGTCTCTAGAGCAAAATTAATTTTTTACGAAAATCCTGGTTATGTAGTTTTGTAACGCTTTGTTTTCGTAAAATGACCCAAATTGTATCTTGATTTTTTCATAATATATTGTTATATGGTCTATAAGATTTCTAATGAGTCTTGAAAGTATTTTTTGACTATGTAAAATTAAATTATATCTCAATTGATATGGTCTCTAAGCAAAAATTAATTTTTTTACGAAAATCCTAGGTAGCAGAAGGTCACGGTTTGTTTTCGTAAAAATGACCCAAATTGTATCTTGATTTTTTCATAATAATATATTGTTATATGGTCTCAATTGAAGGTCTAAGATTTCTAATGAGTTTGATATTTCTATGTATTACTCAATTGAAGGTCTCTAGAGAAAAAAAAATTTTTTCGAAATTAAAAAGGTTTCTAGTTTTGTATCTTGACACGCTTTGGTTTCGTAAAAATGACCCAAATTGTATCTTGATTTGTTCGTAATATATTGTTATATGCTCTATAAGATGTCTAATGAGTCTTGATATTTGTATGTATTACTCAATTGAAGGTCTCTAGAGAAAAAAGTAATTTCTGACGAAAAGCTTAGGCAGCGGTACACGCTTTGTTTTCGTAAAATGACCCAAATTGTATCTTGATTTTTTCATAATATATTGTTATATGGTCTGTAAGATTTCTAATGAGTCTTGATATTTCTATGTATTACTCAATTGAAGGTCTCTATAGCAAAAAGTAATTTTTTACGAAAAGCCTAGGTAGTTGTACACGCTTTGTTTTCGTAAAAATAACCCAAATTGTATCTTGATTTTTTCATAATATATTGTTATATGGTCTGTAAGCTTTCTAATGAGTCTTGATTTTTTTATGTCTTACTCAATTGAATGTCTCTAGAGCAAAAATTAATTTTTGACGAAAACCTAGGCAGCTGAACACGCTTTGTTTTTATAAAAATGACCCAAATTGTATCTTGATTTTTTTCATAATATATTGTTATATGGTATATAAGGTGTCAAATGAGTCTTGATATTTCTATGTATTACTCAATTGAAGGTCTCTAGAGAAAAAATTAATTTTTGACGAAAACCTAGGCAGCGGTACATGCTTTGTTTTTGTAAAAATGACCCAAATTGTATCTTGATTTTTTCATAATATATTGTTATATGGTCTCTAAGATGTCTAATGAGTCTTGATATTTCTATGTATTACTAAATTGAAGGTCTCTAGAGAAAAAAGTAATTTTTGACGAAAAGCCTAGGTAGCAGTACATGCTTTGTTTTCGTAAAAATGACCCAAATTGTATCTTGATTTTATCATAATATATTGTTACATGGTCTGTAAGATTTCTAATGAGTCTTGATATTTCTATGTATTAGTCAATTGAAGGTCTCTAGAGCAAAAAGTAATTTTTTTACGAAAAGCCTAGGCAGTTGTACACGCTTTGTTTTCGTAAAAATGACCCAAACTGTATCTTGATTTTTTTATAATATATTGTTATATGGTCTATAAGCTTTCTAATGAGTCATCATTTCTCTATGTCTTATTCAATTGAAGGTCTCTAGAGAAGAAATTATTTTTTGACGAAAAGCCTAGGGAGCTGTACACGCTTTGTTTTCGTAAAAATAACCCAAATTGTATCTTGAATTTTTCATAATACATTGTTATATGGTCTATAAAATTTCTAATGAGTATTGATTTTTTTATGTATTACTCATTTGAAGGTCTCTAGAGCAAAAAGTAATTTTTGACGAAAAGCCTAGGCAGCGGTGCACGTTTTGTTTTCGTAAAAATGACCCAAATTGTATCTTGATTTTTTCATAATATATTGTTATATGGTCTATAAGCTTTCTAATGAGTCTTTATCTTTTTCTATGTCTTACTAAATTGAAGGTCTCTAGAGTAGAAAGTAATTTTAGATGAAAAGCCTAGGCAGCTGTACACGCTTTGTTTTCGTAAAATGACCCAAATTGTTTCTTGATTTTTTCATAATATATTGTTATATGGTTTATAAACTTTCTAATGAGTCATCATTTCTCTATGTCTTATTCAATTGAAGGTCTCTAGAGAAGAAAGTATTTTTTGACGAAAAGCCTAGGCAGCTGTACACGCTTTGTTTTCGTAAAAATGACCCAAATTGTATTTTGAATTTTTCATAATATATTGTTATATGGTCTATAAGATTTCTAATGAGTCTTGATTTTTTTATGTATTACTCATTTGAAGGTCTCTAGAGCAAAAAGTAATTTTTTACGAAAATCCCAGGCAGCTGTACACGCTTTGTTTTCGTAAAATGACCCAAATTGTATCTTGATTTTTTCATAATATATTGTTATATGGTCTATAAACTTTCTAATGAGTCATCATTTCTCTATGTCTTATTCAATTGAAGGTCTCTAGAAAAGAAAGTATTTTTTGACGAAAAGCCTAGGTAGCAGTACACATTTGTTTTTTGTTTTCGTAAAAATGACCCAAATTATATCTTGATTTTTTCATAATATATTGTTATATGGTCTGTAAGATTTCTAATGAGTCTTTATCTTTCTATGTCTTACTCAATTGAATGTCTCTAGAGCAAAAAGTAATTTTTGACGAAAACCTAGGCAGCTGTACACGCTTTGTTTTCGTAAAAATGACCCAAATTGTATCTTGATTTTTTCATAATATATTGTTATATGGTCTATAAGATGTCTAATGAGTCTTGATATTTCTATGTATTACTCAATTGAAGGTCTCTAGAGAAAAATTAATTTTTTACGAAAACCTAGGCAGCGGTACACGCTTTGTTTTCGTAAAAATGACCCAAATTGTATCTTGATTTTTTCATAATATATTGTTATATGGCTTTATAATGAGTCATCATTTCTCTATGTCTTATTCAATAGAAGGTCTCTAGAGGAGAAAGTATTTTTTGACGAAAATCCTATGTAGTTGTACACGTTTTTTTTTTTTCGTAAAAATGACCCAAATTATATCTTGATTTTTTCATAATATATTGTTATATGGACTATAAGCTTTCTAATGAGTCATCATTTCTCTATGTCTTATTCAATAGAAGGTCTCTAGAGAAGAAAGTATTTTTTGACGAAAATCCTAGGTAGCTGTACATGTTTTTTTTTTTTTTCGTAAAAATGACCCAAATTATATCTTGATTTTTTTCATAATATATTGTTATATGGTCTGTAAGCTTTCTAATGAGTCTATATCTTCCTATGTCTTACTCAATTGAATGTCTCTAGAGCAAAAAGTAATTTTAAACGAAAATCTAGGCAGGGGTACATGCTTTGTTTTCATAAAAATGACCCAAATTGTATCTTGATTTTTTTCATAATATATTGTTTTATGGTCCGTAAGCTTTCTAATGAGTCTTGACTTTTTCTATGTATTACTCAATTGAAGGTCTCTAGAGCAAAAAGTAATTTTTTACGAAAATACTAGGCAGCTGTACACGCTTTGTTTTCGTAAAAATGACCCAAATTGTATCTTGAATTTTTCATAATATATTGTTATATGGTCTGTAAGATTTCTAATGAGTCTTGATTTTTTTATGTATTACAATTTTTTTTACTCATTTGAAGGGCATGAAAGCACAACCCTACGGTCTTGGGAATCTCAAAATTGATCCTAGGCATGTCAAATTTAAACTTGGGAATATCAAGTTTAATCTTGAGCATGAGAATGAAAGCACAACCCTACGGTCTTAGGAATCTCAAAATTGATCCTAGGCATGTTAAATTTGAACTTTGGAATATCAAATTGAATGCTAGGCATGTGCATGAAAGCACAACCCTACGGTCTTGGGAATCTCAAAATTGATCCTAGGAATGTAAAATTTGAACTTGGGCATATCAAATTGAATGTTATGCATGGGCATGAAAGCACAACCCTACGGTTTTGGGCATCTCAAAATTGATTTTAGGCATGTCAAATTTTAACTTGGGCATATAAAATTGAATGTTGGCCATGGGCATGAAAGCACAACCCTACGGTCATGGGAATCTCAATATTGATCCTAGGCATTCAAATTTAAACTTGGGCATATCAAGTTGAATCTTGGGCATGGGAATGAAAGCGCAACCTTACGGTCTTAGGAATCTCAAAATTGATCCTTGGCATGTCAAATTTAAACTTGGGCATATCAAATTGAATGTTGGGCATGGGCATGAAAGCACAACCCTACGGTCTTGGGCATCTTAAAATTGATCCAAGGCATGTCTAATTTTTACTTGGGCATATGAAATTGAATGTTAGGCATGGGCATGAAAGCACAACCCTACGGTCTTGGGCATCTCAAAATTGATCTTAGGCATGTCAAATTTTAACTTGGGCATATAAAATTGAATGTTGGGCTTGGGAATGAAAGCACAACCCTACGGTCTTGGGAATCTCAAAATTCATCCTAGGCATGTCAAATTTAAACTTGGGCATATCAAGTTTAATCTTGGGCATGGGAATGAAAGCACAACCCTACGGTCTTAGGAATCTCAAAAATGATCCTAGGCATGGCAAATTTAAACTTGGGCATACAAAATTGAATGCTGGGCATGGGCATGAAAGCACAACCATACGGTCTTTGGCATCTCAAAATTGATCCTAGGCTTGTCAAATTTAAACTTTGGCATATCAAGTTTAATCTTGGGCATGGGAATGAAAGCACAACCATACGGTCTTAGGAATCTCAAAATTGATCCTAGACATTTCAAATTTAAACTAGGGAATATTAAATTGAATGTTGGGCATGGCCATGAAAGCACAACCCTACGGTCTTGGGCATCTCAAAATTGATCCAAGGCATGTCAAATTTTAACTTGGGCATATAAAATTGAATGTTGGGCATGGGAATAAAAGCACAACCCTACGGTCTTTGGAATCTCAAAATTGATAGCATGTCAAATTTAAACTTGGGCATATCAAGTTTAATCTTGGGCATGGGAATGAAAGCACAACCGAACGGTCTTAGGAATCTCAAAATTGATCCAAGGCATGTCAAATTTAAACTTGGGCATATCAAATTGAATGTTATGCATGGGCATGAAATCACAACCCTACTGTCTTGGGCATCTCAAAATTGATCTTAGGCATGTCAAATTTTAACTTGGGCATATAAAATTGAATGTTGGGCATGGGCATGAAAGCACAACCCTACGGTCTTGGGAATCTAAATCCTAGGCATTCAAATTTAAACTTGGGCATATCAAGTTGAAAATTGGGCATGGGAATGAAAGCGCAACCCTACGGTCTTAAAAATCTCAAAATTGATCCTTGGCATGTCAAATTTAAACTTGGGCATATCAAATTGAATGTTGGACATGGGCATGAAAGCACAACCCTATGGTCTTGGGCATCTTAAAATTGATCCAAGGCATATCAAATTTTAACTTGGGCATATGAAATTGAATGTTAGGCATGGGCATGAAAGCACAACCCAACGGTCTTGGGCATCTCAAAATTGATCTTAGGCATGTCAAATTTTAACTTGGGCATATAAAATTGAATGCTGGGCTTGGGCATGAAAGCACAACCCTACGGTCTTGGGAATCTCAAAATTGATCCTAGGCATGTCAAATTTAAACTTGGGCATAACAAGTTTAATCTTGGGCATGGGAATGAAAGCACAACCCTACAGTCTTAGGAATCTCAAAATTGATCCTAGGCATGTCAAATTTAAACTTGGGCATATCAAATTGAATGTTAGGCATGGGCATGAAAGCACAACCCTACGGTCTTGGGAATCTCAAAATTGATCCTAGGCATGTCAAATTTGAACTTTGGCATATCAAATTGAATGTTATGCATGGGCATGAAAGCACAAAAAAAAAAAAAAAAAATGGGCATGAAAGCACAACCCTACGGTCTTGGGCATCTCAAAATTGATCTTTGGAATGTCAAATTTAAACTTGGGCATATAAAATTGAATGTTGGGCATGGGCATGAAAGCAAAACCCTACGGTCTTGGGAATCTAAATCCTAGGCATTCAAATTTAAACTTGGGCATATCAAGTTGAAAATTGGGCATGGGAATGAAAGCACAACCCTACGGTCTTAAAAATCTCAAAATTGATCCTTGGCATGTCAAATTTAAACTTGGGCATATCAAATTGAATGTTGGACATGGGCATGAAAGCACAACCCTATGGTCTTGGGCATCTTAAAATTGATCCAAGGCATGTCAAATTTTAACTTGGGCATATGAAATTGAATGTTAGGCATGGCATGAAAGCACAACCCAACGGTCTTGGGCATCTCAAAATTGATCTTAGGCATGTCAAATTTTAACTTGGGCATATAAAATTGAATGCTGGGCTTGGGCATGAAAGCCCAACCCTACGGTCTTGGGAATCTCAAAATTGATCCTAGGCATGTCAAATTTAAACTTGGGCATAACAAGTTTAATCTTGGGCATGGGAATGAAAGAACAACCCTACAGTCTTAGGAATCTCAAAATTGATCCTAGGCATGTCAAATTTAAACTTGGGCATATCAAATTGAATGTTAGGCATGGGCATGAAAGCACAACCCTACGGTCTTGGGAATCTCAAAATTGATCCTAGGCATGTCAAATTTGAACTTTGGCATATCAAATTGAATGTTATGCATGGGCATGAAAGCACAAAAAAAAAAAATGGGCATGAAAGCACAACCCTACGGTCTTGGGCATCTCAAAATTGATCTTTGGAATGTCAAATTTAAACTTGGGCATATAAAATTGAATGTTGGGCATGGGCATGAAAGCAAAACCCTACGGTCTTGGGAATCTAAATCCTAGGCATTCAAATTTAAACTTGGGCATATCAAGTTGAAAATTGGGCATGGGAATGAAAGCGCAACCCTACGGTCTTAAAAATCTCAAAATTGATCCTTGGCATGTCAAATTTAAACTTGGGCATATCAAATTGAATGTTGGACATGGGCATGAAAGCACAACCCTATGGTCTTGGGCATCTTAAAATTGATCCAAGGCATGTCAAATTTTAACTTGGGCATATGAAATTGAATGTTAGGCATGGGCATGAAAGCACAACCCAACGGTCTTGGGCATCTCAAAATTGATCTTAGGCATGTCAAATTTTAACTTGGGCATATAAAATTGAATGCTGGGCTTGGGCATGAAAGCCCAACCCTACGGTCTTGGGAATCTCAAAATTGATCCTAGGCATGTCAAATTTAAACTTGGGCATAACAAGTTTAATCTTGGGCATGGGAATGAAAGCACAACCCTACAGTCTTAGGAATCTCAAAATTGATCCTAGGCATGTCAAATTTAAACTTGGGCATATCAAATTGAATGTTAGGCATGGGCATGAAAGCACAACCCTACGGTCTTGGGGAATCTCAAAATTGATCCTAGGCATGTCAAATTTGAACTTTGGCATATCAAATTGAATGTTATGCATGGGCATGAAAGCACACAAAAAAAAAATGGGCATGAAAGCACAACCCTACGGTCTTGGGCATCTCAAAATTGATCTTTGGAATGTCAAATTTAAACTTGGGCATATAAAATTGAATGTTGGGCATGGGCATGAAAGCAAAACCCTACGGTCTTGGGAATCTCAATATTGATCCTAGGAATTCAAATTTAAACTTGGGCATATCAAGTTGAATCTTGGGCATGGGAATGAAAGCGCAACCCTACGGTCTTAGGAATCTCAAAATTGATCCTTGGCATGTCAAATTTAAACTTGGGCATATCAAATTGAATGTTGGGCATGGGCATGAAAGCACAACCCTATGGTCTTGGGCATCTTAAAATTGATCCAAGGCATGTCAAATTTTAACTTGGGCATATGAAATTGAATGTTAGGCATGGGCATGAAAGCACAAACCTACGGTCTTGGGCATCTCAAAATTGATCTTAGGCATGTCAAATTTTAACTTGGGCATATAAAATTGAATGTTGGGCTTGGGCATGAAAGCACAACCCTACGGTCTTGGGAATCTCAAAATTGATCCTAGGCATGTGAAATTTAAACTTGGGCATGGGATGGAAAGCACAACCCTACGGTCTTAGGAATCTCAAAATTGATCCTAGGCATGTCAAATTTAAACTTGGGAATATCAAATTGAATGTTAGGCATGGGCATGAAAGCACAACCTGATAGGTGTGTAAAAACACCTTTCTAAGTATCGATTGGTTATGCTATCTTAGCTAGTTTTCTTGCGAAATTTTATTATTATCTTTCTTTTTATATTTTACGGGAATTTTGGAGCTTATTCCCAAAAAGAACAAGAATCGTCCAACTTGCCAAAAGAGAGACGGAATTATCATTGCATGAAAACTACTACGGACAGTCGAGTGGGTGTGAAGAAGCAACCAGCTGAATGCTGTCATGATCCAAATGTGCGGAGCTTGAGGAACTCATGGGCTTAACACCGGACCAGTTTAAATTGTTGGGCTAAGCTGTTTCAAACAATGGGTTAGTGGTGAAAGGTGTGTGGCTGTGTTGGTTGAGCAGCATTCGAAGATGGGAGACTGCATGGCGCTGTTATGTGTGCATGGTGTGTGTGTGACGTAAGAAGGATCTGAGATGGACTATTTTATGCCACGTTGGCAGGGAACGGAGAAGATGAATAACCAGCGATGTTGGAGGTAGCTGTTCTGGTGATTGTGGACGAGGTTGGAGCTCGACAGGCAGAGCTTGGCCGAGTTTAATAAGAAAAGCAAAGTTCGTAACTTTAACTCACGATCACCAGAGCATACGAGGGAAAGATGGAATGGTTTTGCTGTGTGTGAAAACGATGGTGAATGTGATGTTGTGGTATCTACCGGGGTTAGTTGGCTATAGGTTCGAGTCTAAGAAGAAAACAGGGAAAGGTGAGCTCGAGATTAATGGCATGGCAGTGTTGTTACGGTGTTGTTTTAGATGGTGATAAATGGCAGCAAAGGAGAATGAAGCTGGATGGAGTTCGTAATACTCCCGGAGAGTTTGGATGGTGGTGGAATGCCACTGATCGATGGAGAAGTTGAGTTGTCGATGGTGAGTGATGATGGCAGCGCTAGAAATGGTGCTCCATGGTGCTGTTTCTTTAGTCGAATTAGTGTGGAGACGAGAATAAATCCATGGAAGAGATGGCAGTGACTGAATAATGCCGAGAATGGTGGTTGATGGATGTTTTTGCCAAGGTTTAAAGGTGCACTCGAGCTTGGAAGTGAGGATGGAGTTGTTTGCTGCCATTGCTGATGAAGTTGCTAATGATGATGGCTTGGAGTGGGTTTGGAGATTCTAAGAGTTAAGATGAGAGGTTGGACGTAGTTTCTGCCAGTGAAGGTTGCGGTGAATGGAAAATCAAGTTAAGGCTACACAGGAGCAGTGATGTTGGTGACTGACGAGAGTGAAGGTTGCTGCTCGCGTTTGGGTTTTGCTATGTTAATTCGAGCTTGGCAGAGTTCGAGATGAGAGGAGATGACGAGCTCGTGTTGGACTTGGGATGATGGCAGTCACAATGTGTTGAAGTGAGTTAAATGGGCTGGGATTTGTTTGGGTTTTTGATTTTGCCGTGGCTCAGTTTGAGCAGATTTGGCCGTGAATTTTTGGCCAGACTTTGGCAACCTTCTTTGGTCCGGGTGTTATGCACGGGACATTTTTAAGAAGGTGCTCTTTCCTATTTTTGCTAGGTTTTCTAGTTTTTTCAAGAGGAGGCGCACTTTCCTATTTTTGCTAGGTTTTCTAGTTTCTTTAGGAGGAGGTTACAAAACTCTATATATAGGGAACCCTAGATACAATATTATATATCTTCTTCACACATATCTTCTTTTCACCGTTTTTCTCCCCCTTAGGGGGAGAACTATCTCTTTTCTATTCTTTTTATATTGTAAGGATGAATTCAAAGTTCTAATGTGAAGCGCAATTATTTTGCAAGTTTGTTTCAAGTTTTAAATTGATTCATTGTGGATTGTTTTTACCATATTGAAGATTTATGATTGGTTCTTAGATTGGTTTGGGAACGCAACCATATTAGTTTATTAATCATTCTAATGCGAGTAGAGAGTTGAGTCGACCCATAATTGTCTCTTAACTCCTACACAAGTAGAAATCACAAGACCTTACGAAGGGATTCTGTGGAGCAATTGCGAGTAAAGCCAACACCAGTAAGTGGACCGAGCGTACCGAGTTTAACTGCTGGGATCAAACCTAAATTCACAAATCTTAATTCATTCTGGGAATTACATCTTGTAGTCGAGCGCTTCGTGTCAAGGTGGTTCTTTTGAATAGCTCAAAATTGATCCCAGGCATGTCAAACTTGAACTTGGGCATATCAAGTTTAATCTTGGGCATGGGAATGAAAGCACAACCCTACGTTCCTAAGAATCTCAAAATTGATCATAGGCATGTCAAATTTAAACTTGGGCATATCAAAATGAATGTTGGGCATGTGCATGAAAGCACAACCCTACAGTCTTGGGCATCTCAAAATTGATCCTAGGCATGTCAAATTTTAACTTGGGCATATAAAATTGAATGCTGCCAATGGGCATGAAAGCACAACCCTACGGTCTTGGGAATCTAAATATTGATCCCAGACATGTCAAATTTAAACTTGGGCATATCAAGTTTAATCTTGGGCATGGGAATGAAAGCACAACCCTACGGTCTTAGGAATCTCAAAATTGATCCTAGACATGTCAAATTTAAACTAGGGCATATTAAATTGAATGTTGGGCATGGGCATGAAAGCACAACCCTACGGTCTTGGGAATCTCAAAATTGTTCCCATGCATGTAAAATTTTAACTTGGGCATATAAAATTGAATGATGGGCATGGGCATGAAACCACAACCCTATGGTCTTGGGACTCTCAAAATTTATCCTAGGTATGTCAAATTGTAACTTGGGCATATAAAATTGAATGCTTGGCATGGGCATGAGAGCACAACCCTACGGTATTGGGAATCTCAAAATTGATCCTAGGCATGTCAAATTTAAACTTGGGCATATCAAGTTTAATCTTTGGCATGGGAATGAAAGCACAACCGTACGGTCTTAGGAATCTAAAAATTGATTCTAGGCATGTCAAATTTTAACTTGGGCATATCAAGTTTAATCTTGGGCATGGCATAAAGGCACAACCCTACGGTCTTTGGAATCTCAAAATTGATCCAAGGCATGTCAAATTTTAACTTGGGCATATCAAATTGAATGTTGGGCATGGGCAAGAAAGCACTACCATACGGTCTTGGGCATATCAAAATTGATCCTAGGCATGTCAAATTTAAACTTGGGCATATCAAGTTTAATCTTGGGCAAGGGAATGAAAGCACAACCCTACGGTCTTAGAAATCTCAAAATTGATCCAAGGCATGTCAAATTTTAACTTGGGCATATCAAATTGAATGTTGGGCATGGGCATGAAAGCATAATCCTACGGTAGGAGTGTCAAATTTTAACTTGGGCATTTAAAATTGAATGTTGGGCATGGTCATGAAAGTACAACCCTAAGGTCTTGGGAATCTCAAAATTGATCCTAGGCATGTCAAATTTGAATTTGGGCATATAAAGTTTAATCTTGGGCATGGGAATGAAAGCACAACCGTACGGTCTTAGGAATCTCAAAATTGATTCTAGGCATGTCAAATTTTAACTTGGGCATATCAAGTTTAATCTTGGGCATGGCATAAAGGCACAACCCTACGGTCTTTGGAATCTCAAAATTGATCCTAGGCATGTCAAATTTTAACTTGGGCATATCAAATTGAATGTTGGGCATGGGAAAGAAAGCACTACCATACGGTCTTGGGAATCTCAAAATTCATCATGGGCATGTCAAATTTAAACTTGGGCATATCAAGTTTAATCTTGGGCATGGGCATGAAAGCACAACCCTACGGTCTTGGGAATCTCAAAATTGATCATAGGCATGTCAAATTTTAACTTGGGCATATAAAATTGAATGCTGGGCATGGGCATGAGAGTACAACACTACGGTCTTGGGCATCTCAAAATTGATCCTAGGCATGTCAAATTTAAACTTGGGCATATCAAGTTTAATCATGGGAATGAAAGCACAACCGTACGGTCTTAGGATTTTCAACATTGATCCTAGGCATGTAAAATTTCAACTTGGGCATATCAAATTGAATGTTAGGCATGGGCATGAAAGCACAACCCTACAGTCTTGGGCATCGCAAAATTGATCATAGGCATGTCAAATTTTAACTTGGGCATATAAAATTGAATGTTGGGCATGGGCATGAGAGCACAACCCTACGGTCTTGGGAATCTCAAAATTGATCATAGGCATGTCAAATTTAAACTTGGGCATATCAAGTTTAATCTTGGGCATGGGAATGAAATCACAACCCTACGGCCTTAGGAATCTCAAAATTGATCCTAGGCATGTCAAATTTAAACTTGGGAACAACAAATTGAATGTTAGGCATGGGCATGAAAGCACAACCCTACGGTCTTGGGCATCTCAAAATTGATCCTAGGCATGTCAAATTTTAACTTGGGCATATAAAATTGAAGGCTGGGCATGGGCATGAAAGCACAACCCTATGGTCTTGGGAATCTCAAAATTGATCCTATGAATGTCAAATTTAAACTTGGGCATATCAAGTTTAATCTTGGGCATGGGAATGGAAGCATAACCCTACGGTCTTAGGAATCTCTAAATTGATCCTATACATGTAAAATTTAACTTGGGCATATCAAAATTGAATGTTGGGCATGGGCATGAAAGTACAACCCTACGGTCTTGCGCATCTCAAAATTGATCTTAGGCATGTCAAATTTAAACTTTGGCATATAAAATTGAATGTTGGGCATGAGCATGAAAGCACAACCCTACGGTCTCGGGATTCTCAAAATTGATCCTAGGCATTTCAAATTTAAACTTGGGCATATCAAGTTTAATCTTGGGCATGAGAATGAAAGCTCAACCCTACGGTGTTAGGAATTTCAAAATTGATCATAGGCATGTCAAATTTTAACTTGGGCATATAAAATTGAATGTTACGCATGGGCATGAAAGCACAACCCAACGGTCTTGGGAATCTAAAAATTGATCCTTGGCTTGTCAAATTTAAATTTGGGCATATCAAGTTTAATCTTGGGCATGGGGATGAAAGCACAACCCTACGGTCTTAGGAATGTCAAAATTGATCCTAGGCATGTCAAATTTTAACTTGGGCATATCAAGTTTAATCTTGGGCATCTATAATATAAGCGAAAATGGGTTTTCTCCCGTTCCACCGTTATACATGAACTTCCGAAACTATCCCCCCGTGTTTCTGATACAAAAATGAATGTTTTGTTATTATCGTTGAAGTCAGGGGCATACTATTCACTACTTTTCTTTCTAAAACATGTAAAAAAGAACAGAACTCTCTCTCACCTTCTCTTCTTCTCTTCGACTGTTTTTTTTTCTCAATCGATATCTTCCATCTTCGATACCACCGATGACACCATGACCACCACCGGAAGCACCATCACTACTACCATAGCGCCAACACCTCCACCGTTACCACCATCCACCTAATTCAATTTCACCACCACTTTCTTTCATACTCTTCTTCCTTCTGGATCTTTAACGAACGCCTCCGTCCAGTTTTACCATCTTCATCAATTTATTAACACCTCAATTTCATTATTCAACCCTAATTTCATTATTTTGATCCCAATCAAATTAACACCTCAATTCATTATTTAACCCTAATTTCATTATTTTGATCCCAATCAATACAAACCATAAATTTCTACTAAATTTTGTGATTAGGTTATTGCGAAGAAGAACAAGAGAATGAAAATTTGGAAGAGAATGAAAATTTGGAAGAGAAATTGAAAAATCCGATGGGGTAGAAATATTTATTCTACTTCTTCGAAATTTCAATTCCTCCACCAATTTTTCCAATCCTATCTACAAATTTCACTCTCCACCAATCTTACTAAGGTAATGAACTTTCTCTTAACATTATTGCATCCATAATTGTATTTGGTTGATTACAGTAATAATTTGATTTTTTTGCTATATTTGGTTGAATGAACATTAGATAATCCATTCAGATGTTGTCAGTTAAAATATTCTTAGCTCTACATGTTTGTAAATATGCTTCAGAGTATCACTTTTTTTTCTTCGTTTTGGACTATTTGGTTGAATGAACACTTCAAGTAAAATGTATTGTATGTGAAATCTCATATTTTGAAGAGGATTGCACTGGATAGAAAAAATTGTAAAAGTGAGGCACTGTTTGAAATGAATATCTGTGATGCCCAATATCGAATTGAAATGCAGTTTATTGGGAATATTTTTTAGTATTCATGTTTCTGAATTATGTTTCTCGACGATGAGCATTAGTTCATAGGTATGCTCTGTTCTGCATTTCTATAGAGAAATCTGCTTTCATGACTGGGTGGTAAGATGAATTGTTCCAGATTCTAGCCTTGATGTATGACTTTAGCATTCTATCTCTTGATTTTTGTAGTATGGTTTCTTAGGGATTCACTATGAAAGTATTCGAAAGTTAAAGATGTAGAGAAGTAGAAGAGTTCCACTTCTTAGCACAGTAATAGTGTGCAAGTACATATATATAAAATTTGCATATCATTTGAAAGGGTTTTCCTTTTGTGCTTAAGCTGAAATGAGCTGTTTCTGGCATCAGATAAGAATTCTGCTTATTCTGTCAATAGGTAAAGAATTTGGTGTTATGACATCTTTATATAGAAAGTAGGTTGTCATTTCTGATTTGTGACAGGACATACATCACACGATATGTTGAAACTTCCATACACTTTCACACATTTTTTCAGTTCCCTCCAATATTTACGATGTCTTCTTCCAAAGCCCTTAAAGATCTTTGCTCAGTTCCTTATAACATCATATGTTCAAGGAAGTTCAAGGAAGTGTGCAATACCATTATCTTAAAAACAATCTTTCATTTCTGAAATGTGCAGTACCATTAGTTTAAAAAAGTTAACATTGAACTTATTTATTACCATAGGTTATCAAGTTTAAGGATATCGTACACCCACTGTTAGCGAGAGATTTTTATTGATGTTGACATCGTATATGAGTTGATGTCTGCACAGACACCGACTGAAGATCATCGTCTGGTAAATTATTCTATAAACTCTACCTGTCAAAAAAAAATTTATCTTAGGCACTGCCTCTCCCTTATTTTAGACTTGAGATTTGTTCAGCTATATTAGTGCATTATACTTTTTATAACCTTTTGCTTCCATTGAAGTCATAAATTCTCAACACTCATGAGTAAAATAATCTGTGATCACTTTTGGCAGTCCTTTTTGCCAGTTACTAAGAGGGTTGAACTATGTATGTTACGCAAATAACTTATCTAATATTTGTTTTTTTGATTATTCATTCTTTCTGGCGGAAGTAGGTTGAGATACTACAGTGGCGAAAAATGAAAGCTTTGCTCATAATGTGTCTTCCTGACAGTATGATTGTTAAGAATTCTTGCTCCTTGCAGAATATGTTGCACAATAATGGACTAATTTAAAAAATGTACACCCATTGCAAAATCATGTGTTGCAGACGAAAACCATCAGCCATCTTTCAGAATTGTATCACATTTTCCTTATTCAATATCTAGAATGTGTAACATAAAAAATGAAAATACCAATCTTTTACAAATTACTCGGTTGTAAATTGTACTCGGTTGTTAAACATGATATAGTACAAAATTGTTAGAAATGAGACGTGTTAGTGACTGATCTTCTCTAACCTATTTACGTAAATCTTAATATTTTCGGGAAAAATAATTCTCCCATAAATCGAACAACCCTAACTTAAAATCACCAAACCAAACTGTAACACCAGTTTATCAGAATTGATGAGACTTAGATTGCAGCAAAATAACTTCTATAATGACCCATAAATCGGAAACTTGGAGATTCAGATGTTTCATTTACAAAAAGCCCAACCCTACGGTCTTGGGAATCTCAAAATTGATCCTAGACATGTCAAATTTAAACTTGGGCATGTCAAATTGAATCTTGGCATGGGAATGAAAGCACAAGCCTACGGTCTTGGGAATCTCAAAATTGATCCTAGACATGTCAAATTTAAACTTGGGCATGTCAAATTGAATCTTGGGCATGGGAATGAAAGCACAACCCTACGGTCTTGGGAATCTCAAAATTGATCCTAGACATGTCAAATTTAAACTTGGGCATGTCAAATTGAATCTTGGGCATGGGCATGAATGAACAAGCCTACGGTCTTAGGAATCTCAAAATTGATCCTAGACATGTCAAATTTAAAATGGGCATGTCAAATTGAATCTTGGGCATGGGCATGAAAGCACAATCCTACGGTCTTGGGCATCTCAAAATTGATCCTAGACATGTCAAATTTAAACTTGGGCATGTCAAATTGAATCTTGGGCATGGGATTGAAAGCACAAGCCTACGGTCTTGGGAATCTCAAAATTGATCCTAGACATGTCAAATTTAAACTTGGGCATGTCAAATTGAATCTTGGGCATGGGAATGAAAGCACAAGCCTACGGTCTTAGGAATCTCAAAAAATGATCCTAGACATGTCAAATTTAAACTTGGGCATGTCAAATTGAATCTTGGGCATGGGCATGGAAGCAAAAGCCTAATCTTGGGAATCTCAAAATTTGTCCTAGACATGTCAAATTTAAACTTGGGCATGTCAAATATAAACTTGGGCATGTCAAATTGAATCTTGGGCATGGTCATGAAAGCACAACCCTACGGTCTTGGGAATCTCAAAATTGATCCTAGACATGTCAAATTTAAACTTGGGCATGTCAAATTGAATCTTGGGCATGGGATTGAAAGCACAAGCCTACGGTCTTGGGAATCTCAAAATTGATCCTAGACATGTCAAATTTAAACTTGGGCATGTCAAATTGAATCTTGGGCATGGGCATGAAAGCACAAGCCTATGGTCTTGGAATCTCAAAATTGATCCTAGACATGTCAAATTTAAACTTGGGCATGTCAAATTGAATCTTGGGCATGGGCATGAAAGAAAGCACTCACCTACGGTCTTGGGCATCTCAAAATTGATCCTAGACATGTCAAATTTAAACTTGGGCATGTCAAATTGAATCTTGGGCATGGCATTGAAAGCACAAGCCTACGGTCTTGGGAATCTCAAAATTGATCCTAGACATGTCAAATTTAAACTTGGGCATGTCAAATTGAATCTTGGGCATGGGCATGAAAGCACAACCCTACGGTCTTGGGCATCTCAAAATTGATCCTAGACATGTCAAATTTAAACTTGGGCATGTCAAATTGAATCTTGGGCATGGGCATGAAAGCACAAGCCTACGGTCTTGGGAATCTCAAAATTGATCCTAGACATGTCAAATTTAAACTTGGGCATGTCAAATTGAATCTTGGGCATGGGATTGAAAGCACAAGCCTACGGTCTTGGGAATCTCAAAAATTGATCCTAGACATGTCAAATTTAAACTTGGGCATGTCAAATTGAATCTTGGGCATGGGCATGAAAGCACAAGCCTACGGTCTTGGGAATCTCAAAATTGATCCTAGACATGTCAAATTTAAACTTGGGCATGTCAAATTGAATCTTGGGCATGGGCATGAAAGCACAAGCCTACGGTCTTGGGAATCTCAAAATTGATCCTAGACATGTCAAATTTAAACTTGGGCATGTCAAATTGAATCTTGGGCATGGGAATGAAAGCACAAGCCTACGGTCTTGGGAATCTCAAAATTGATCCTAGACATGTCAAATTTAAACTTGGGCATGTCAAATTGAATCTTGGGCATGGGCATGAAAGCACAACCCTACGGTCTTGGGAATCTCAAAATTGATCCTAGACATGTCAAATTTAAACTTGGGCATGTCAAATTGAATCTTGGGCATGGGCATGAAAGCACAAGCCTATACGGTCTTGGGAATCTCAAAATTGATCCTAGACATGTCAAATTTAAACTTGGGCATGTCAAATTGAATCTTGGGCATGGGATTGAAAGCACAAGCCTACGGTCTTGGGAATCTCAAAATTGATCCTAGACATGTCAAATTTAAACTTGGGCATGTCAAATTGAATCTTGGGCATGGGCATGAAATCACAAAGCCTACGGTCTTGGGCATCTCAAAATTGATCCTAGACATGTCAAATTTAAACTTGGGCATGTCAAATTGAATCTTGGGCATGGGATTAAAAGCACAATCCTACGGTCTTTGGAATCTCAAAATTGATCCTAGACATGTCAAATTTAAACTTGGGCATGTCAAATTGAATCTTGGGCATGGGCATGAAAGCACAAGCCTACGGTCTTGGGAATCTCAAAATTGATCCTAGACATGTCAAATTTAAACTTGGGCATGTCAAATTGAATCTTGGGCATGGGATTGAAAGCACAAGCCTACGGTCTTGGGAATCTCAAAATTGATCCTAGACATGTCAAATTTAAACTTGGGCATGTCAAATTGAATCTTGGGCATGGGCATGAAAGCAAAAGCCTACGGTCTTGGGCATCTCAAAATTGATCCTAGACATGTCAAATTTAAACTTGGGCATGTCAAATTGAATCTTGGGCATGGGATTGAAAGCACAAGCCTACGGTCTTGGGATCTCAAAATTGATCCTAGACATGTCAAATTTAAACTTGGGCATGTCAAATTGAATCTTGGGCATGGGCATGGGCATGAAAGCACAAGCATACGTTCTTGGGAATCTCAAAATTGATCCTAGACATGTCAAATTTAAACTTGGGCATGTCAAATTGAATCTTGGGCATGGGCATGAAAGCACAAGCCTACGGTCTTGGGAATCTCAAAATTGATCCTAGACATGTCAAATTTAAACTTGGGCATGTCAAATTGAATCTTGGGCATGGGATTGAAAGCACAAGCCTACGGTCTTAGGAATCTCAAAATTGATCCTAGACATGTCAAATTTAAACTTGGGCATGTCAAATTGAATCTTGGGCATGGGCATGAAAGCACAAGCCTACGGTCTTGGGAATCTCAAAATTGATCCTAGACATGTCAAATTTAAACTTGGGCATGTCAAATTGAATCTTGGGCATGGGCATGAAAGCACAAGCCTACGGTCTTGGGAATCTCAAAATTGATCCTAGACATGTCAAATTTAAACTTGGGCATGTCAAATTGAATCTTGGGCATGGGCATGAAAAGCACAAGCCTACGGTCTTGGGAATCTCAAAATTGATCCTAGACATGTCAAATTTAAACTTGGGCATGTCAAATTGAATCTTGGGCATGGGATTGAAAGCACAAGCCTACGGTCTTGGGAATCTCAAAATTGATCCTAGACATGTCAAATTTAAACTTGGGCATGTCAAATTGAATCTTGGGCATGGGCATGAAAGCACAAGCCTACGGTCTTGGGAATCTCAAAATTGATCCTAGACATGTCAAATTTAAACTTGGGCATGTCAAATTGAATCTTGGGCATGGGCATGAAACACACAACCCTACGGTCTTGGGAATCTCAAAATTGATCCTAGACATGTCAAATTTAAACTTGGGCATGTCAAATTGAATCTTGGGCATGGTATTGAAAGCACAAGCCTACCGCCTTCGGAATCTCAAAATTGATCCTAGACATGTCAAATTTAAACTTGGGCATGTCAAATTGAATCTTGGGCATGGGATTGAAAACACAAGCCTACGGTCTTGGAATCTCAAAATTGATCCTAGACATGTCAAATTTAAACTTGGGCATGTCAAATTGAATCTTGGGCATGGGCATGAAAGCACAAGCCTACGGTCTTGGGAATCTCAAAATTGATCCTAGACATGTCAAATTTAAACTTGGGCATGTCAAATTGAATCTTGGGCATGGGCATGAAAGCACAAGCCTACGGTCTTGGGAATCTCAAAATTGATCCTAGACATGTCAAATTTAAACTTGGGCATGTCAAATTGAATCTTGGGCATGGCATTGAAAGCACAAGCCTACGGTCTTGGGAATCTCAAAATTGATCCTAGACATGTCAAATTTAAACTTGGGCATGTCAAATTGAATCTTGGGCATGGGATTGAAAGCACAAGCCTACGGTCTTGGGAATCTCAAAATTGATCCTAGACATGTCAAATTTAAACTTGGGCATGTCAAATTGAATCTTGGGCATGGGCATGAAAGCACAAGCCTACGGTCTTGGGCATCTCAAAATTGATCCTAGACATGTCAAATTTAAACTTGGGCATGTCAAATTGAATCTTGGGCATGGGCATGAAATCCAAAGCCTACGGTCTTGGGAATCTCAAAATTGATCCTAGACATGTCAAATTTAAACTTGGGCATGTCAAATTGAATCTTGGGCATGGGATTGAAAGCACAAGCCTACGGTCTTGGGAATCTCAAAATTGATCCTAGACATGTCAAATTTAAACTTGGGCATGTCAAATTGAATCTTGGGCATGGGCATGAAAGCACAACCCTACGGTCTTGGGAATCTCAAAATTGATCCTAGACATGTCAAATTTAAACTTGGGCATGTCAAATTGAATCTTGGGCATGGGCATGAAAGCACAAGCCTACGGTCTTGGGAATCTCAAAATTGATCCTAGACATGTCAAATTTAAACTTGGGCATGTCAAATTGAATCTTGGGCATGGGAATGAAAGCACAAGCCTACGGTCTTGGGAATCTCAAAATTGATCCTAGACATGTCAAATTTAAAACTTGGGCATGTCAAATTGAATCTTGGGCATGGGCATGAAAATAAAAGCCTACGGTCTTGGGAATCTCAAAAATGATCCTAGACATGTCAAATTTAAACTTGGGCATGTCAAATTGAATCTTGGGCATGGGCATGAAAGCACAAGCCTACGGTCTTGGGAATCTCAAAATTGATCCTAGACATGTCAAATTTAAACTTGGGCATGTCAAATTGAATCTTGGGCATGGGATTGAAAGCACAAACCTACGGTCTTGGGAATCTCAAAATTGATCCTAGACATGTCAAATTTAAACTTGGGCATGTCAAATTGAATCTTGGGCATGGGCATGTAAGCACAAGCCTACGGTCTTGGGAATCTCAAAATTGATCCTAGACATGTCAAATTTAAACTTGGGCATGTCAAATTGAATCTTGGGCATGGGCATGTAAGCACAAGCCTACGGTCTTGGGAATCTCAAAATTGATCCTAGACATGTCAAATTTAAACTTGGGCATGTCAAATTGAATCTTGGGCATGGGATTGAAAGCACAAGCCTACGGTCTTAGGAATCTCAAAATTGATCCTAGACATGTCAAATTTAAACTTGGGCATGTCAAATTGAATCTTGGGCATGGGCATGAAAGCACAACCCTACGGTCTTGGGCATCTCAAAATTGATCCTAGACATGTCAAATTTAAACTTGGGCATGTCAAATTGAATCTTGGGCATGGGAATGAAAGCACAAGCCTACGGTCTTAGGAATCTCAAAATTGATCCTAGACATGTCAAATTTAAACTTGGGCATGTCAAATTGAATCTTGGGCATGGGCATGAAAGCACAAGCCTACGGTCTTGGGAATCTCAAAATTGATCCTAGACATGTCAAATTTAAACTTGGGCATGTCAAATTGAATCTTGGGCATGGGCATTGAAAGCACAACCCTACGGTCTTGGGAATCTCAAAATTGATCCTAGACATGTCAAATTTAAACTTGGGCATGTCAAATTGAATCTTGGGCATGGGAATGAAAGCACAAGCCTACGGTCTTGGGAATCTCAAAATTGATCCTAGACATGTCAAATTTAAACTTGGGCATGTCAAATTGAATCTTGGGCATGGGCATGAAAGCACAAGCCTACGGTCTTGGCAATCTCAAAATTGATCCTAGACATGTCAAATTTAAACTTGGGCATGTCAAATTGAATCTTGGGCATGGGCATGAAAGCCTACGGTCTTGGGAATCTCAAAATTGATCCTAGACATGTCAAATTTAAACTTGGGCATGTCAAATTGAATCTTGGGCATGGGCATGAAAGCACAAGCCTACGGTCTTGGGAATCTCAAAATTGATCCTAGACATGTCAAATTTTAAACTTGGGCATGTCAAATTGAATCTTGGGCATGGGAATGAAAGCACAAGCCTACGGTCTTGGGAATCTCAAAATTGATCCTAGACATGTCAAATTTAAACTTGGGCATGTCAAATTGAATCTTGGGCATGGGCATGAAAGCACAACCCTACGGTCTTGGGAATCTCAAAATTGATCCTAGACATGTCAAATTTAAACTTGGGCATGTCAAATTGAATCTTGGGCATGGGCATGAAAGCACAAGCCTACGGTCTTGGAATCTCAAAATTGATCCTAGACATGTCAAATTTAAACTTGGGCATGTCAAATTGAATCTTGGGCATGGGAATGAAATTTAAACTTGGGCTACGGTCTTGGGAATCTCAAAATTGATCCTAGACATGTCAAATTTAAACTTGGGCATGTCAAATTGAATCTTGGGCATGGGCATGAAAGCACAAGCCTACGGTCTTGGGAATCTCAAAATTGATCCTAGACATGTCAAATTTAAACTTGGGCATGTCAAATTGAATCTTGGGCATGGGATTGAAAGCACAAGCCTACGGTCTTGGGAATCTCAAAATTGATCCTAGACATGTCAAATTTAAACTTGGGCATGTCAAATTGAATCTTGGGCATGGGCATGAAAGCACAAGCCTACGGTCTTGGGAATCTCAAAATTGATCCTAGACATGTCAAATTTAAACTTGGGCATGTCAAATTGAATCTTGGGCATGGGAATGAAAGCACAAGCCTACGGTCTTGGGAATCTCAAAATTGATCCTAGACATGTCAAATTTAAACTTGGGCATGTCAAATTGAATCTTGGGCATGGGAATGAAAGCACAACCCTACGGTCTTGGGAATCTCAAAATTGATCCTAGACATGTCAAATTTAAACTTGGGCATGTCAAATTGAATCTTGGGCATGGGCATGAAAGCACAACCCTACGGTCTTGGGCATCTCAAAATTGATCCTAGACATGTCAAATTTAAACTTGGGCATGTCAAATTGAATCTTGGGCATGGGAATGAAAGCACAAGCCTACGGTCTTGGGAATCTCAAAATTGATCCTAGACATGTCAAATTTAAACTTGGGCATGTCAAATTGAATCTTGGGCATGGGATTGAAAGCACAACCCTACGGTCTTGGGAATCTCAAAATTGATCCTAGACATGTCAAATTTAAACTTGGGCATGTCAAATTGAATCTTGGGCATGGGCATGAAAGCACAAGCCTACGGTCTTGGGCATCTCAAAATTGATCCTAGACATGTCAAATTTAAACTTGGGCATGTCAAATTGAATCTTGGGCATGGGCATGAATTGAAAGCACAACCCTACGGTCTTGGGAATCTCAAAATTGATCCTAGACATGTCAAATTTAAACTTGGGCATGTCAAATTGAATCTTGGGCATGGGAATGAAAGCACAAGCCTACGGTCTTGGGAATCTCAAAATTGATCCTAGACATGTCAAATTTAAACTTGGGCATGTCAAATTGAATCTTGGGCATGGGCATGGAAGAAAAAACCTACGGTCTTGGGAATCTCAAAATTGATCCTAGACATGTCAAATTTAAACTTGGGCATGTCAAATTGAATCTTGGGCATGGGCATGAAAGCACAAGCCTACGGTCTTGGGAATCTCAAAATTGATCCTAGACATGTCAAATTTAAACTTGGGCATGTCAAATTGAATCTTGGGCATGGGCATGAAAGCACAAGCCTACGGTCTTGGGAATCTCAAAAAAGATCCTTGGGCATGTCAAATTTAAACTTGGGCATGTCAAATTGAATCTTGGGCATGGGCATGAAAGCACAAGCCTACGGTCTTGGGAATCTCAAAATTGATCCTAGACATGTCAAATTTAAACTTGGGCATGTCAAATTGAATCTTGGGCATGGGCATGAAAGCACAACCCTACGGTCTTGGGAATCTCAAAATTGATCCTAGACATGTCAAATTTAAACTTGGGCATGTCAAATTGAATCTTGGGCATGGGATTGAAAGCACAAGCCTACGGTCTTAGGAATCTCAAAATTGATCCTAGACATGTCAAATTTAAACTTGGGCATGTCAAATTGAATCTTGGGCATGGGCATGAAAGCACACGCCTACGGTCTTGGGAATCTCAAAATTGATCCTAGACATGTCAAATTTAAACTTGGGCATGTCAAATTGAATCTTGGGCATGGGATTGAAAGCACAAGCCTACGGTCTTGGGAATCTCAAAATTGATCCTAGACATGTCAAATTTAAACTTGGGCATATCAAATTGAATCTTGGGCATGGGCATGAAAGCACAACCCTACGGTCTTGGGCATCTCAAAATTGATCCTAGACATGTCAAATTTAAACTTGGGCATGTCAAATTGAATCTTGGGCATGGGCATGAAAGCACAAGCCTACGGTCTTGGGAATCTCAAAATTGATCCTAGACATGTCAAATTTAAACTTGGGCATGTCAAATTGAATCTTGGGCATGGGATTGAAAGCACAAGCCCACGGTCTTGGGAATCTCAAAATTGATCCTAGACATGTCAAATTTAAACTTGGGCATGTCAAATTGAATCTTGGGCATGGGCATGAAAGCACAATCCTACGGTCTTGGGAATCTCAAAATTGATCCTAGACATGTCAAATTTAAACTTGGGCATGTCAAATTGAATCTTGGGCATGGGAATGAAAGCACAATCCTACGGTCTTGGGAATCTCAAAATTGATCCTAGACATGTCAAATTTAAACTTGGGCATGTCAAATTGAATCTTGGGCATGGGATTGAAAGCACAATCCTACGGTCTTGGGCATCTCAAAATTGATCCTAGACATGTCAAATTTAAACTTGGGCATGTCAAATTGAATCTTGGGCATGGGCATGAAAGCACAAGCCTACGGTCTTGGGAATCTCAAAATTGATCCTAGACATGTCAAATTTAAACTTGGGCATGTCAAATTTAATCTTGGGCATGGGATTGAAAGCAAAAGCCTACGGTCTTGGGAATCTCAAAATTGATCCTAGACATGTCAAATTTAAACTTGGGCATGTCAAATTGAATCTTGGGCATGGGCATGAAAGCACAAGCCTACGGTCTTGGGAATCTCAAAATTGATCCTAGACATGTCAAATTTCAAATTTAAACTTGGGCATGTCAAATTGAATCTTGGGCATGGGCATGAAAGCACAAGCCTACGGTCTTGGGAATCTCAAAATTGATCCTAGACATGTCAAATTTAAACTTGGGCATGTCAAATTGAATCTTGGGCATGGGCATGAAAGAACAATCCTACGGTCTTGGGAATCTCAAAATTGATCCTAGACATGTCAAATTTAAACTTGGGCATGTCAAATTGAATCTTGGGCATGGGCATGAAAGCACAACCCTACGGTCTTGGGCATCTCAAAATTGATCCTAGACATGTCAAATTTAAACTTGGGCATGTCAAATTGAATCTTGGGCATGGGCATGAAAGCACAACCCTACGGTCTTGGGAATCTCAAAATTGATCCTAGACATGTCAAATTTAAACTTGGGCATGTCAAATTGAATCTTGGGCATGGGAATGAAAGCACAACCCTACGGTCTTGGAATCTCAAAATTGATCCTAGACATGTCAAATTTAAACTTGGGCATGTCAAATTGAATCTTGGGCATGGGCATGAAAGCACAAGCCTACGGTCTTGGGAATCTCAAAATTGATCCTAGACATGTCAAATTTAAACTTGGGCATGTCAAATTGAATCTTGGGCATGGGATTGAAAGCACAAGCCTACGGTCTTGGAATCTCAAAATTGATCCTAGACATGTCAAATTTAAACTTGGGCATGTCAAATTGAATCTTGGGCATGGGCATGAAAGCACAAGCCTACGGTCTTGGGCATCTCAAAATTGATCCTAGACATGTCAAATTTAAACTTGGGCATGTCAAATTGAATCTTGGGCATGGGCATGAAAGCACAAGCCTACGGTCTTGGGAATCTCAAAATTGATCCTAGACATGTCAAATTTAAACTTGGGCATGTCAAATTGAATCTTGGGCATGGGAATGAAAGCACAACCCCTACGGTCTTGGGAATCTCAAAATTGATCCTAGACATGTCAAATTTAAACTTGGGCATGTCAAATTGAATCTTGGGCATGGGCATGAAAGCACAACCCTACGGTCTTGGGCATCTCAAAATTGATCCTAGACATGTCAAATTTAAACTTGGGCATGTCAAATTGAATCTTGGGCATGGGAATGAAAGCAAGCCTACGGTCTTGGGAATCTCAAAATTGATCCTAGACATGTCAAATTTAAACTTGGGCATGTCAAATTGAATCTTGGGCATGGGCATGAAAGCACAAGCCTACGGTCTTGGGCATCTCAAAATTGATCCTAGACATGTCAAATTTAAACTTGGGCATGTCAAATTGAATCTTGGGCATGGGCATGAAAGCACAAGCCTACGGTCTTGGGAATCTCAAAATTGATCCTAGACATGTCAAATTTAAACTTGGGCATGTCAAATTGAATCTTGGGCATGGGCATGAAAGCACAACCCTACGGTCTTGGGAATCTCAAAATTGATCCTAGACATGTCAAATTTAAACTTGGGCATGTCAAATTGAATCTTGGGCATGGGCATGAAAACACAAGCCTACGGTCTTGGGCATCTCAAAATTGATCCTAGACATGTCAAATTTAAACTTGGGCATGTCAAATTGAATCTTGGGCATGGGCATGAAAGCACAAGCCTACGGTCTTGGGAATCTCAAAATTGATCCTAGACATGTCAAATTTAAACTTGGGCATGTCAAATTGAATCTTGGGCATGGGCATGAAAGCACAAGCCTACGGTCTTGGGAATCTCAAAATTGATCCTAGACATGTCAAATTTAAACTTGGGCATGTCAAATTGAATCTTGGGCATGGGCATGAAAGCACAAGCCTACGGTCTTGGAATCTCAAAATTGATCCTAGACATGTCAAATTTAAACTTGGGCATGTCAAATTGAATCTTGGGCATGGGCATGAAAGCACAAGCCTACGGTCTTGGGAATCTCAAAATTGATCCTAGACATGTCAAATTTAAACTTGGGCATGTCAAATTTAAACTTGGGCATGTCAAATTGAATCTTGGGCATGGGCATGAAAGCAAAAGCCTACGGTCTTGGGCATCTCAAAATTGATCCTAGACATGTCAAATTTAAACTTGGGCATGTCAAATTGAATCTTGGGCATGGGCATGAAAGCACAACCCTACGGTCTTGGGAATCTCAAAATTGATCCTAGACATGTCAAATTTAAACTTGGGCATGTCAAATTGAATCTTGGGCATGGGAATGAAAGCACAAGCCTACGGTCTTGGGAATCTCAAAATTGATCCTAGACATGTCAAATTTAAACTTGGGCATGTCAAATTGAATCTTGGGCATGGGCATGAAAGCACAACCTACGGTCTTGGGAATCTCAAAATTGATCCTAGACATGTCAAATTTAAACTTGGGCATGTCAAATTGAATCTTGGGCATGGGCATGAAAGCACAACCCTACGGTCTTGGGCATCTCAAAATTGATCCTAGACATGTCAAATTTAAACTTGGGCATGTCAAATTGAATCTTGGGCATGGGCATGAAAGCACAAGCCTACGGTCTTGGGAATCTCAAAATTGATCCTAGACATGTCAAATTTAAACTTGGGCATGTCAAATTGAATCTTGGGCATGGGCATGAAAGCACAAGCCTACGGTCTTGGGCAACTCAAAATTGATCCTAGACATGTCAAATTTAAACTTGGGCATGTCAAATTGAATCTTGGGCATGGGCATGAAAGCACAACCCTACGGTCTTGGGAATCTCAAAATTGATCCTAGACATGTCAAATTTAAACTTGGGCATGTCAAATTGAATCTTGGGCATGGGCATGAAAGCACAAGCCTACGGTCTTGGGAATCTCAAAATTGATCCTAGACATGTCAAATTTAAACTTGGGCATGTCAAATTGAATCTTGGGCATGGGCATGAAAGCACAAGCCTACGGTCTTGGGCATCTCAAAATTGATCCTAGACATGTCAAATTTAAACTTGGGCATGTCAATTGAATCTTGGGCATGGGCATGAAAGCACAAGCCTACGGTCTTGGGGAATCTCAAAATTGATCCTAGACATGTCAAATTTAAACTTGGGCATGTCAAATTGAATCTTGGGCATGGGATGAAAGCACAACAAGCTACGGTCTTGGAATCTCAAAATTGATCCTAGACATGTCAAATTTAAACTTGGGCATGTCAAATTGAATCTTGGGCATGGGCATGAAAGCACAAGCCTAACGGTCTTGGGAATCTCAAAATTGATCCTAGACATGTCAAATTTAAACTTGGGCATGTCAAATTGAATCTTGGGTATGGGCATGAAAGCACAAGCCCTACGGTCTTGGGCATCTCAAAAATGATCCTAGACATGTCAAATTTAAACTTGGGCATGTCAAATTGAATCTTGGGCATGGGCATGAAAGCACAACCCTACGGTCTTGGGAATCTCAAAATTGATCCTAGACATGTCAAATTTAAACTTGGGCATGTCAAATTGAATCTTGGGCATGGGCATGAAAGCACAACCCTACGGTCTTGGGAATCTCAAAATTGATCCTAGACATGTCAAATTTAAACTTGGGCATGTCAAATTGAATCTTGGGCATGGGCATGAAAGCACAAGCCTACGGTCTTGGGAATCTCAAAATTGATCCTAGACATGTCAAATTTAAACTTGGGCATGTCAAATTGAATCTTGGGCATGGGCATGAAAGCACAAGCCTACGGTCTTAGGAATCTCAAAATTGATCCTAGACATGTCAAATTTAAACTTGGGCATGTCAAATTGAATCTTGGGCATGGGATTGAAAGCACAACCCTACGGTCTTGGGCATCTCAAAATTGATCCTAGACATGTCAAATTTAAACTTGGGCATGTCAAATTGAATCTTGGGCATGGGCATGAAAGCACAAGCCTACGGTCTTGGGAATCTCAAAATTGATCCTAGACATGTCAAATTTAAACTTGGGCATGTCAAATTGAATCTTGGGCATGGGAATGAAAGCACAAGCCTACGGTCTTAGGAATCTCAAAATTGATCCTAGACATGTCAAATTTAAACTTGGGCATGTCATATTGAATCTTGGGCATGGGCATGAAAGCACAAGCCTACGGTCTTGGGCATCTCAAAATTGATCCTAGACATGTCAAATTTAAACTTGGGCATGTCAAATTGAATCTTGGGCATGGGCATGAAAGCACAAGCCTACGGTCTTGGAAATCTCAAAATTGATCCTAGACATGTCAAATTTAAACTTGGGCATGTCAAATTGAATCTTGGGCATGGGCATGAAAGCACAAGCCTACGGTCTTGGGAATCTCAAAATTGATCCTAGACATGTCAAATTTAAACTTGGGCATGTCAAATTGAATCTTGGGCATGGGCATGAAAGCACAAGCCTACGGTCTTGGGAATCTCAAAATTGATCCTAGACATGTCAAATTTAAACTTGGGCATGTCAAATTGAATCTTGGGCATGGGCATGAAAGCACAAGCCTACGGTCTTGGGAATCTCAAAAATGATCCTCTATGGTCTTGGGAATCTCAAAATTGATCCTAGACATGTCAAATTTAAACTTGGGCATGTCAAATTGAATCTTGGGCATGGGCATGAAAGCACAACCCTACGGTCTTGGGAATCTCAAAATTGATCCTAGACATGTCAAATTTAAACTTGGGCATGTCAAATTGAATCTTGGGCATGGGAATGAAAGCACAAGCCTACGGTCTTGGGAATCTCAAAATTGATCCTAGACATGTCAAATTTAAACTTGGGCATGTCAAATTGAATCTTGGGCATGGGCATGAAAGCACAAGCCTACGGTCTTGGGCATCTCAAAATTGATCCTAGACATGTCAAATTTAAACTTGGGCATGTCAAATTGAATCTTGGGCATGGGCATGAAAGCACAAGCCCACGGTCTTGGGAATCTCAAAATTGATCCTAGACATGTCAAATTTAAACTTGGGCATGTCAAATTGAATCTTGGGCATGGGAATGAAAGCACAAGCCTACGGTCTTGGGAATCTCAAAATTGATCCTAGACATGTCAAATTTAAACTTGGGCATGTCAAATTGAATCTTGGGCATGGGCATGAAAGCACAACCCTACGGTCTTGGGAATCTCAAAATTGATCCTAGACATGTCAAATTTAAACTTGGGCATGTCAAATTGAATCTTGGGCATGGGCATGAAAAGCACAAGCCTACGGTCTTGGGAATCTCAAAATTGATCCTAGACATGTCAAATTTAAACTTGGGCATGTCAAATTGAATCTTGGGCATGGGATTGAAAGCACAAGCCTACGGTCTTGGGCATCTCAAAATTGATCCTAGACATGTCAAATTTAAACTTGGGCATGTCAAATTGAATCTTGGGCATGGGCATGAAAGCACAATCCTACGGTCTTGGGCATCTCAAAATTGATCCTAGACATGTCAAATTTAAACTTGGGCATGTCAAATTGAATCTTGGGCATGGGCATGAAAGCACAAGCCTACGGTCTTGGGAATCTCAAAAAATGATCCTAGACATGTCAAATTTAAACTTGGGCATGTCAAATTGAATCTTGGGCATGGGAATGAAAGCACAAGCCTACGGTCTTAGGAATCTCAAAATTGATCCTAGACATGTCAAATTTAAACTTGGGCATGTCAAATTGAATCTTGGGCATGGGCATGAATGCACAAGCCTACGGTCTTGGGAATCTCAAAATTGATCCTAGACATGTCAAATTTAAACTTGGGCATGTCAAATTGAATCTTGGGCATGGGATTGAAAGCACAACCTACGGTCTGGGAATCTCAAAATTGATCCTAGACATGTCAAATTTAAACTTGGGCATGTCAAATTGAATCTTGGGCATGGGCATGAAAGCACAAGCCTACGGTCTTGGGAATCTCAAAATTGATCCTAGACATGTCAAATTTAAACTTGGGCATGTCAAATTGAATCTTGGGCATGGGCATGAAAGCACAAGCCTACGGTCTTGGGAATCTCAAAATTGATCCTAGACATGTCAAATTTAAACTTGGGCATGTCAAATTGAATCTTGGGCATGGGCATGAAAGCACAAGCCTACGGTCTTGGGAATCTCAAAATTGATCCTAGACATGTCAAATTTAAACTTGGGCATGTCAAATTGAATCTTGGGCATGGGCATGAAAGCACAAACCTACGGTCTTGGGCATCTCAAAATTGATCCTAGACATGTCAAATTTAAACTTGGGCATGTCAAATTGAATCTTGGGCATGGGCATGAAAGCACAAGCCCTACGGTCTTGGGAATCTCAAAATTGATCCTAGACATGTCAAATTTAAACTTGGGCATGTCAAATTGAATCTTGGGCATGGGCATGAAAGCACAAGCCTACGGTCTTGGGAATCTCAAAATTGATCCTAGACATGTCAAATTTAAACTTGGGCATGTCAAATTGAATCTTGGGCATGGGCATGAAAGCACAAACCTACGGTCTTGGGAATCTCAAAATTGATCCTAGACATGTCAAATTTAAACTTGGGCATGTCAAATTGAATCTTGGGCATGGGCATGAAAGCACAAGCCTACGGTCTTGGAATCTCAAAATTGATCCTAGACATGTCAAATTTAAACTTGGGCATGTCAAATTGAATCTTGGGCATGGGATGAAAGCACAAGCCTACGGTCTTGGGAATCTCAAAATTGATCCTAGACATGTCAAATTTAAACTTGGGCATGTCAAATTGAATCTTGGGCATGGGCATGAAAGCACAAGCCTACGGTCTTGGGAATCTCAAAATTGATCCTAGACATGTCAAATTTAAACTTGGGCATGTCAAATTGAATCTTGGGCATGGGATTGAAAGCACAAACCTACGGTCTTGGGAATCTCAAAATGATGCTAGACATGTCAAATTTAAACTTGGGCATGTCAAATTGAATCTTGGGCATGGGCATGAAAGCACAGGCCTACGGTCTTGGGAATCTCAAAATTGATCCTAGACATGTCAAATTTAAACTTGGGCATGTCAAATTGAATCTTGGGCATGGGCATGAAAGCACAAGCCTACGGTCTTGGGAATCTCAAAATTGATCCTAGACATGTCAAATTTAAACTTGGGCATGTCAAATTGAATCTTGGGCATGGGCATGAAAGCACAACCTACGGTCTTGGGAATCTCAAAATTGATCCTAGACATGTCAAATTTAAACTTGGGCATGTCAAATTGAATCTTGGGCATGGGCATGAAAGCACAAGCCTACGGTCTTGGGAATCTCAAAATTGATCCTAGACATGTCAAATTTAAACTTGGGCATGTCAAATTGAATCTTGGGCATGGGCATGAAAGCACAACCCTACGGTCTTGGGCATCTCAAAATTGATCCTAAGCATGTCAAATTTAAACTTGGGCATGTCAAATTGAATCTTGGGCATGGGCATGAAAGCACAACCCTACGGTCTTGGGAATCTCAAAATTGATCCTAGACATGTCAAATTTAAACTTGGGCATGTCAAATTGAATCTTGGGCATGGGAATGAAAGCACAAGCCTACGGTCTTGGGAATCTCAAAATTGATCCTAGACATGTCAAATTTAAACTTGGGCATGTCAAATTGAATCTTGGGCATGGGCATGAAAGCACAAGCCTACGGTCTTGGGAATCTCAAAATTGATCCTAGACATGTCAAATTTAAACTTGGGCATGTCAAATTGAATCTTGGGCATGGGCATGAAAGCACAAACCTACGGTCTTAGGAATCTCAAAATTGATCCTAGACATGTAAAATTTAAATTTGGGCATGTCAAATTGAATCTTGGGCATGGGCATGAAAGCACAAGCCTACGGTCTTGGGCATCTCAAAATTGATCCTAGACATGTCAAATTTAAACTTGGGCATGTCAAATTGAATCTTGGGCATGGGCATGAAAGCACAAGCCTACGGTCTTGGGAATCTCAAAATTGATCCTAGACATGTCAAATTTAAACTTGGGCATGTCAAATTGAATCTTGGGCATGGGCATGAAAGCACAAGCCTACGGTCTTAGGAATCTCTCAAAATTGATTGATCCTAGACATGTCAAATTTAAAACTTGGGCATGTCAAATTGAATCTTGGGCATGGTATTAAAAGCACAAGCCTACGGTCTTGGGCATCTCAAAATTGATCCTAGACATGTCAAATTTAAACTTGGGCATGTCAAATTGAATCTTGGGCATGGGCATGAAAGCACAACCCTACGGTCTTGGGAATCTCAAAATTGATCCTAGACATGTCAAATTTAAACTTGGGCATGTCAAATTGAATCTTGGGCATGGGAATGAAAGCACAAGGCTACGGTCTTGGGAATCTCAAAATTGATCCTAGACATGTCAAATTTAAACTTGGGCATGTCAAATTGAATCTTGGGCATGGGCATGAAAGCACAAGCCTACGGTCTTGGGAATCTCAAAATTGATCCTAGACATGTCAAATTTAAACTTGGGCATGTCAAATTGAATCTTGGGCATGGGCATGAAAGCACAAAGCCTACGGTCTTGGGAATCTCAAAATTGATCCTAGACATGTCAAATTTAAACTTGGGCATGTCAAATTGAATCTTGGGCATGGGCATGAAAGCACAACCCTACGGTCTTGGGAATCTCAAAATTGATCCTAGACATGTCAAATTTAAACTTGGGCATGTCAAATTGAATCTTGGGCATGGGCATGAAAGCACAAGCCTACGGTCTTGGGCATCTCAAAATTGATCCTAGACATGTCAAATTTAAACTTGGGCATGTCAAATTGAATCTTGGGCATGGGCATGAAAGCACAAGCCTACGGTCTTGGGAATCTCAAAAATTGATCCTAGACATGTCAAATTTAAACTTGGGCATGTCAAATTGAATCTTGGGCATGGGCATGAAAGCACAACCGTACGGTCTTAGGAATCTCAAAATTGATCCTAGACATGTCAAATTTAAACTTGGGCATGTCAAATTGAATCTTGGGCATGGGCATGAAAGCACAACCCTACGGTCTTGGGCATCTCAAAATTGATCCTAGACATGTCAAATTTAAACTTGGGCATGTCAAATTGAATCTTGGGCATGGGCATGAAAGCACAAGCCTACGGTCTTGGGAATCTCAAAATTGATCCTAGACATGTCAAATTTAAACTTGGGCATATCAAATTGAATCTTGGGCATGGGAATGAAAGCACAAGCCTACGGTCTTGGGAATCTCAAAATTGATCCTAGACATGTGTCAAATTTAAACTTGGGCATGTCAAATTGAATCTTGGGCATGGGCATGAAAGCACAACCCTACGGTCTTGGGCATCTCAAAATTGATCCTAGACATGTCAAATTTAAACTTGGGCATGTCAAATTGAATCTTGGGCATGGGCATGAAAGCACAAGCCTACGGTCTTGGGAATCTCAAAATTGATCCTAGACATGTCAAATTTAAACTTGGGCATGTCAAATTGAATCTTGGGCATGGGATTGAAAGCACAAGCCTACGGTCTTGGGAATCTCAAAATTGATCCTAGACATGTCAAATTTAAACTTGGGCATGTCAAATTGAATCTTGGGCATGGGATTGAAAGCACAAGCCTACGGTCTTGGGAATCTCAAAATTGATCCTAGACATGTCAAATTTAAACTTGGGCATGTCAAATTGAATCTTGGGCATGGGCATGAAAGCACAAGCCTACGGTCTTGGGAATCTCAAAATTGATCCTAGACATGTCAAATTTAAACTTGGGCATGTCAAATTGAATCTTGGGCATGGGCATGAAAGCACAAGCCTACGGTCTTGGGAATCTCAAAATTGATCCTAGACATGTCAAATTTAAACTTGGGCATGTCAAATTGAATCTTGGGCATGGGAATGAAAGCACAAGCCTACGGTCTTGGGAATCTCAAAATTGATCCTAGACATGTCAAATTTAAACTTGGGCATGTCAAATTGAATCTTGGGCATGGGCATGAAAGCACAAGCCTACGGTCTTGGGAATCTCAAAATTGATCCTAGACATGTCAAATTTAAACTTGGGCATGTCAAATTGAATCTTGGGCATGGGCATGAAAGCACAAGCCTACGGTCTTGGGAATCTCAAAATTGATCCTAGACATGTCAAATTTAAACTTGGGCATGTCAAATTGAATCTTGGGCATGGGCATGAAAGCACAAGCCTACGGTCTTGGGCATCTCAAAATTGATCCTAGACATGTCAAATTTAAACTTGGGCATGTCAAATTGAATCTTGGGCATGGGCATGAAAGCACAACCCTACGGTCTTGGGAATCTCAAAATTGATCCTAGACATGTCAAATTTAATCTTGGGCATGGGAATGAAAGCACAACCCTACGGTCTTAGGAATCTCAAAATTGATCCTAGGCATGTCAAATTTAAACTTGGGCATGTCAAATTGAATCTTGGGCATGGGCATGAAAGCACAATCCTACGGTCTTGGGAATCTCAAAATTGATCCAGAGGGGACAAAAACAACCAAAAAGATCACAAATGATCGAAATTACAATAAAATAACAAAAGTGCTCGAAAGAAAAAGACAAGGAATCAAGTGCTTCCCACCTTCTCAAACTTTCCAATTTGTTTTTAATTTTCCTAAAACACTCGTTACGGATTGTGGAAACAAACTGACCTCCACCGAACCAAACAACTGCCATGCTTCACTTTTTTTTTTTTTTTTTTTGTTAAGATGCTTCACTTTTTCTTAAACATTCTTTCCAAATGATTAAGGAAAGAGGAATCATTCCACTGACTTTTTTACACGCCAAAATTCTTTGCACGCCACTAACTTCCTAAGAGGAATCAAACAAGAGTGATTTATCCCAAAAAACACTCAAGTGCTTACACCACCTTATATTTTCTTAAACATTCTTTCCAAAAAAGGTGAAACATTCAACTGACTTCTTAGCAAAAAAACGCACTCCCCACTGAGCCTTCTTCTTTTGAAGAAATACTTCTTCTTTTATAATTTCAGAAAATCACCGACGTCTATTTCCTATGCCTCTCAATTTTCCCCTATTTCCATTCCTGACGTTTTTCCTCCTAGACTGAGAACTCGACAAAATAAAATACAAGTCCCCCGAATCTTCATAACCATCCACGAGATCCATATGCTCATCTTCCTCCGAAGCGTAATTTCCAGGAACGAGCATGATAGGACTCAGTGCTTTGCTGGATTGAGAATGCCCATGCGACTTCCCCTTTTGATCCTTGATACTGACGGTACTAATATTTGGAGATTTATCCAAAATATTCCCCTCCAAATCAGTTCTACCCTCCAACATTTCACGGCCAAGAAGAGACATTTCTCGCTGTGATTTAATAGCATCCAATCGAGCCCGAAAAGCCTCCGAGCTATTTTTTATTTCCAAACCCGGTCTTAAAATTTCCTGCCCAGAATCCAAGACGGAGTGGGCTTCCAAATTCAAGACACAAGTTTCCGTATTCAAACAAGAATCTTTTTCCACGTTTTGACTGTTTGAAGATTCCGAGTAGACAACACATTGTTTTTGACTGTCTGCTACCTTGGAGACTTCAAAGTCCCTGAATTACCATCACGGCCAGCAAGACTGTCAGAAGATTCCGATTCTTCCGTAATTACCTTTTGACTGGAAGCTTCCGAGGAGACTTCAACATTTAAAATCTCTAAATTAGCACGTTCAGTGATCAATTTTGAAGAGCAATCTTCATCTTTACTTAAGACCGAATGAGAATTCTTTGGTTTAACTCTTTTTTCCTTCTTAGACAGCCTTTTTAATTCCCTTCTAGCACGAATACCTTCATCAACTTCCGCCCAATCCTTAGAACCAATACTCCCATCATAAAAATCAGCCTCCTCTTCCACATTTGTTTCCACGTTATTCTCCCATTCCTCACCATTTTTCTCATCAGCGATGCCTAATTCGCTGGTAAGAACATTAAATCTATTTCCATGGACAACGTGTTCAGAACTGTTGAATAAATCATCCGCCATTGGAGTGTTATCCCCTACTTGCTTCCAGTCATTTGCATCTCTCAAATTATGTTTTTTACCATCTTGCAATTGAGTATTAAATTTAGAAGCATCAATAGCTGCACTTTTCTGATGTTGTCTCCCTTCCAATGAATTGGTAGGTTGCGAATTCTTCTTAGCAGCTACACTAGCCGTGTTTCCCTTCTCCTCAGCATTCTTTGTTGGAGCATTATTAACCTTATTAGCAGGACCATCCTGAGCAATCGAATTGTTGTTACCTGATTGACTCTTTTTAGCATTCGTATTATTATTGTTTATCGCTTTCCCGAACAACTTTCGGGCCTTTTTACACTCAGCATAGGCGTGTCCTATGATATTGCAATGTTTACAATAAGCAGGCCTCTTAGGAATTTCTACAGATTGTGGAAACTTCCTCCCACCAGAAGTTAGAATGATCTCCTCAACAACGTTTTCAGCAAAATTTATATCAATCAAAACAGAAGCAAAAAAACCATAATCATGATTTAAAGTTTTTGAATCCACCACAATGGGTGTACCAAGTGTTTTACCTAATGATAAGATTAATTCTTCCGTCCATAATTCCATTGGAAGACCCGGAAACTTTACCCACAGCAGCGTGAGAAGTTCTTTGTTTTGAAGGATCAAAACTTGGAAACCACACTTGCATCTTTAAAGCTTGATTTCCAACAATCCATGACTCTTTGTGATTTACTTTTTGCTGATCCTCTTTGGATGATAACTTGATAATGAAAAAACCCCTACTCATAGGGACGAACTTCACTTTATCCTCACCCAGATGCCATTGTTGTAAAAGAGACTTTTTAACATCACCGAGATTCAGATCTTTAAAATCGAGTCTCCCAATGAGGCAATACTGCCATATAGCACATCACTTTTGAAAGAAAACGTCTGGAATCACCAAGGATGGTTTTCCTTCTTCCATAGAAGGGTTAGGAAGCGTAGCCAGATCAATGGAAGTGGTATGAAGATGTTTCTTACCAGCAACAATTTATGCAAAAGATATACTCTTCATAGATCCTGGATCTGATGCTTCTTCCATCTTGAATCACCCAAAGGGTGAACAAGATTTGTAAAACAAATTGAATAAACGATAAAATTCCTTTGAATCACAAAAATCGCCAAAGCTATTTTGAGGAGAGAGAAAAATCGCAAGCTTTAAGGCTTTTAAGAGAACATTCAAATTTGATCTTCACTTTTCAAAATTGATCCTAGGACTGTCAAATTTTAAATTGGGCATTTAAAATTGAATGCTGGGCATGGGCATGAAAGCACAACCCTACGGTCTTGGGCATCTCAAAATTGATCCTAGGCATGTAAAATTTTAACTTGGGCATATAATATTGAATGCTGGGCATGGGCATGAAAGCACAACCTTACGGTCTTGGGAATCTCAAAATTGATCCTAGGCATCTCAAATTTTAACTTGGGCATATCAAATTGAATGTTGGGCATGGGAATGAAAGCACTACCCTACGGTCTTGGGCATCTCAAAATTGATCATAGGCATCTCAAATTTAAACTTGGGCTTATCAAATTGAATATTTGGCATGGGCATGAAAGCACAACCCTACGGTCTTGGGAATCTCAAAATTGAACCTAGGCATGTCAAATTTAAACTTAGGAATATCAAATTGAATGTTGGGCATGGGCATGAAAGCACAACCCTATGGTCTTGGGAATCTTAAAATTGATCCTAGGCATGTCAGACATTAACTTGGGCATATAAAATTGAATGCTGGGCATGGGAATGAAAGCACAACCCTACGGTCTTTGGAATCTCAAAATTGATACTAGGCATGTCAAGTTTGAACTTGGGAATATCAAGTTTAAGCTTGGGCATGGGAATGAAAGCACAACCTTACGGTCTTAGGAATCTCAAAATTGATCCTAGGTAGGTCAAATTTAAAATTGGGCATATCAAGTTTAATCTTGGGCTTGGGCATGGGTATGAAAGCACAACCCTACGGTCTTGGGAATCTCAAAATGGAACCTAGGCATGTCTAATTTTAACTTGGTCATATCAAGTTTAATCTTTGGCATGGGCATAAAGGCACAACCCTACGGTCTTTGGAATCTCAAAATTGATCCCAGGCATGTCAAATTTCAACTTGGGCATATAAAATTGAATGCTAGGCATGGGATTGAAAGCACAACCCTACGGTCTTGGGCATCTCAAAATCGATCATAGGCATGTCAAATTTAAACTTGGGCATATCAAGTTTAATCTTGGTCATGGGAATGAAAGCACAACCCTACAGTCTTAGAAATCTCAAAATTGATCTTAGGCATGTCAAATTTAAACTTAGGCATATCAAATTGAATGTTGGGCATGGGCATGAAAGCACAACCCTACGGTCTTGGGTATCTTAAAATTGATCCTAGGCATGTCAAACATTAACTTGGGCATATAAAATTGAATGCTGGGCATGGGCATGAAAGCACAACCCTACGATCTTTGGAATCTCAAAATTGATACTAGGCATATCAAATTTGAACTTGGGAATATCAAGTTTAAGCTTGGGCATGGGAATGAATGCACAACCTTACGGTCTTAGGAATCTCAAAATTGATCCTGGGCATGTCAAATTTAAAGTTGGGCATATCAAGTTTAATCTTGGGCATGGGCATGAAAGCACAACCCTACGGCTTGGGAATCTCAAAATTGAACCTAGGCATGTCAAATTTAAACTTGGGCATATCAAATTGAATGTTGGGAATGAGAATGAAAGCACAACCCTACTGTCTTCGGAATCTCAAAATTGATTCTAATAATGTCAAATTTAAACTTGGGAATGGGAATGAAAGCACAACGCTACGGTGTTTGGAATCTCAAAATTGATTCTAGGCATTTCAAATTTAAACTTGGGAATATCAAGTTTAATCTTGGGTATGGGCATGAAAGCACAACTGTACGGTCTTAGGAATATCAAAATTGATCCTAGACATGTCTAATTTTAACTTGGGCATCTCAAAATTTATCTGAAGCATGTCTAATTTTAACTTAGGCATGGGCATAAAGGCACAACCCTACGGTCTTTGGAATCTCAAAATTGATCCTAGGCATGTCTAATTTTAACTTGGGCATATGTTGGGCATGAGAATGAAAGCACTACCCTACGGTCTTGGGCATCTCAAAATTGATCATATGCATGTCAAATTTAAACTAGGGCATATTAAATTGAATGTTGGGCTTGGGCATGAAAGCACAACCCTACGGTCTTGGGCATCTTAAAATTGATCCAAGGCTTGTCAAATTTTAACTTGGGTATATAAAATTGAATTTTGGGCATGTGCATGGGCATGAAAGCACAACCCTACGGTCTTGGGAATCTCAAAATTGATCCTAGGCATGTCAAATTTAAATTTGGGAATATCAAGTTTTATCTTGGGCATGGGAATGAAAGCACAACCGTACGGTCTTTGGAATCTCAAAATTGATCCTAGGCATGTAAAATTTTAACTTGGGCATATCAAATTGAATGTTGGGCATGGGCAAGAAAGCACTACCCTACGGTCTTGGGCATCTCAAAAATGATCCTAGGGATGTCAAATTTAAACTTGGGCATATCTAGTTTAATCTTGGGCATGGGAATGAAAGCACAACCGTACGGTCTTAGGAATCTCAAAATTGATCTTAGGTATATCAAATTGAATGTTGGGCATGGGCATGAAAGCACAACCCTACGGGCTTGGGCATCTCAAAATTGATCCTAAGCATGTCAAATTTTAACTTGGGCATATCAAGTTTAATCTTGGGCATGAGAATGAGAGCACAACCCTACAGTCTTAGAAATCTCAAAGTTGATCTTAGGCATGTCAAATTTAAACTTAGGCATATCAAATTGAATGTTGGGCATGGGCATGAAAGCACAACCCTACGGTCTTGGACATCTTAAAATTGATCCTAGGCATGTCAAATTTTATCTTGGGCATATAAAATTGAATGCTGGGCATAGGCATGAAAGCACAACCCTACGGTCTTTGGAATCTCAAAATTGATCCTAGGTATCTCAAATTTGAACTTGGGCATATCAAGTTTAATCTTGGGCATGGGAATGAAAGCACAACCTTACGGTCTTAGGAATCTCAAAATTGATCCTAGGCATGTCAAATTTAAACTTGGGCATATCAAGTTTAATTTTGGGCATGGGCATGAAAACACAACCCTACGGTCTTGGGAATCTCAAAATTGAACCTAGGCATGTCAAATTTAAACTTGGGCATATCAAATTGAATGTTCGGCATGGGAATGAAAGCACAACCCTACGGTCTTCGGAATCTCAAAATTGATCTTAGGCATGTCAAATTTAAACTTGGGCATATCAAGTTTAACCGTAGGCTTGGGCATGAAAGCACAACCCGACGGTCTTAGGAATCTCAAAATTGATTCTAATAATGTCAAATTTAATATTGGGAATGGGAATGAAAGCACAACGCTACGGTCTTGGGAATCTCAAAATTGATCCTAGGCATGTTAAATTTAAACTTGGGCATATCAAGTTTAATCTTGGGCATGAACATGAAAGCACAACCCTACGGTCTTGGGAATCTCAAAATTGAACCTAGGCATGTCTAATTTTAACTTGGGCATATCAAGTTTAATCTTGGGCATGGGCATAAATGCACAACCCTACGGTTTTTGGAATCTCAAAATTGATCCCAGGCATGTCAAATTTTAACTTGGGCATATCAAATTGAATGATGGGCATGGGATTGAAAGCACAACCCTACGGTCTTGGGCATCTCAAAATCGATCCTAGGCATGTCAAATTTAAACTTGGGCATATCAAGTTTAATCTTGGGCATGGGAATGAAAGCACAACCCTACAGTCTTAGAAATCTCAAAATTGATCTTAGGCATGTCAAATTTAAACTTAGGCATATCAAATTGAATATTGGGCATGGGAATGAAATCACAACCCTACGGTCTTGGGCAACTAAAAATTGATCCTAGGCATGTCAAGCATTAACTTGGGCATATAAAATTGAATAATGGGCATGGGCATGAAAGCACAACCCTACGGTCTTTGGAATCTCAAAATTGATCCTAGGCATGTCAAATTTGAAATTGGGCATATCAAGTTTAATCTTGGGCATGGGAATGAAAGCACAACCTTACGGTCTTAGGAATCTCATAATTGATCCTAGGCATGTCAAATTTAAACTTGGGCATATCAAGTTTAATCTTGGGCATGTCATGAAAGCACAACCCTACGGTCTTGGGAATCTCAAAATTGAACCTAGGCATGTCAAATTTAAACTTGGGCATATCAAATTGAATGTTGGGCATGGGAATGAAAGCACAACCCTACGGTCTTCGGAATCTCAAAATTGCATGTCAAATTTAAACTTGGGCATATCAAGTTTAATCGTGGGCTTGGGCATGAAAGCACAACCCGACGGTCTTAGACATCTCAAAATTGATTCTAATAATGTCATATTTAAACTTGGGAATGGGAATGAAAGCACAACGCTACGGTCTTGGGAATCTCAAAATTGATCCTAGGCATGTCAAATTTAAACTTGGGCATATCAAGTTTAATCTTGGGCATGGGCATGAGGGCACAACTGTACGGTCTTAGGAATCTCAAAATTGATCCTAGGCATGTCAAATTTAAACATGGGCATATAAAGTTTAGTCGTGGGCATGGGAATGAAATCACAACCCTACGGTCTTAGGAACCTCAAAATTGATCCTTGGCATGTCATATTTAAACTTGGGCATATCAAATTGAATGTTGGGCATGGGCATGAAAGCACAACCTACGGTCTTGGGTATCTCAAAATTGATCCCAAGCATGTCAAATTCTAACTTGGGCATATAAAATTGAATGATGGGAAAGGGCATGAAAGCACAACCCTACGGTCTTGGGAATCTCAAAATTGATTCTAGGCATGACAAATTTGAACTTGGGCATACCAAGTTTTATCTTGGGCATGGGAAAGAAAGCACAGCCATACGGTCTTAGGAATCTCAAAATTGATCCAAGAAATATTAAATTTAAACTTGGGCATATCAAATTGAATGTTGGGCATGGGATTGAAAGCACAACCCTACGGTCTTGGGCATCTCAAAATTGATCCTAGGCATGTGAAATTTAAAGTTAGGCATATCAAGTTTAATCTTGGGCATGGGAATGAAAGCACAACCCTACGGTCTTAGAAATCTCAAAATTGATATGAGGCATGTCAAATTTAAACTTAGGCATATCAAATTGAATGTTGGGCATGGGCATGAAAGCACAACCCTATGGTCTTGGGCATCTTAAAATTGATCGTAGGCATGTCAAATTTTAACTTGGGTATATAAAATTGAATGCTGGGAATGGGCATGAAAGCACAACCCTACGGTCTTTGGAATCTCAAAATTAATCCTAGGCATGTTAAATTTTAACTTGGGCATATCAAATTTAATGTTGGGCATGGGAATGAAAGCACTACCCTACGGTCTTGGGAATATCAAAATTGATCCTAGGCATGTCAAATTTAAACCTGGGCATATCAAATTTAATGTTGGGCATGGGCATGAAAGCCCAACCCTACGGTATTGGGCATCTTAAAATTGATCCTAGGCATGTCAAATATTAACTTGGGAATATAAAATTGAATGTTGGGCATGGGCATGAAAGCACAACCCTACGGTCTTTGGAATATCAAAATTGATCCTAAGCATGTCAAATTTGAACTTGGGCATATCAAGTTTAATCTTGGGCATGGGAATGAAAGCACAACCTTACTGTCTTAGGAATCTCAAAATTGATCCTAGGCATGTCAAATTTAAACTTGGGCATGGGCATGAAAGCACAACCCTACGGTCTTGGGAATCTCAAAATTGAACCTAGGCATGTCAAATTTAAACTTGGGCATATCAAATTGAATGTTGGGCATGGGAATGAAGGCACAACCCTACGGTCTTCGGAATCTCAAAATTGATCCTAGGCATGTCAAATTTAAACTTGGGCATATCAAGTTTAATCGTGGGCATGGGCATGAAAGCACAACCCGACGGTCTTAGGCGTCTCAAAATTTATTCTAATAATGTCAAATTTAAACTTACGGACTTGGGAATCTCAAAATTGATTCTAGGCATGACAAATTTGAACTTGGGCATACCAAGTTTAATCTTGGGCATTGGAATGAAAGCACAGCCATACGGTCTTAGGAATCTCAAAATTGATCCAAGACATATTAAATTTAAACTTGGGCATATCAAATTGAATGTTGGGCATGGGATTGAAAGCACAACCCTACGGTCTTGGGCATCTCAAAATTGATCCTAGGCATGTGAAATTTAAAGTTGGGCATATCAAGTTTAATCTTGGGCATGGGAATGAAAGCACAACCTTACAGTCTTAGAAATCTCAAAATTGATGTGAGGCATGTCAAATTTAAACTTAGGCATATCAAATTGAATGTTGGGCATGGGCATGAAAGCACAACCCTACGGTCTTGGACATCTTAAAATTGATCGTAGGCATGTCAAATTTTAACTTGGGTATATAAAATTGAATGTTGGGAATGGGCATGAAAGCACAACCCTACGGTCTTTGGAATCTCAAAATTAATCCTAGGCATGTTAAATTTGAACTTGGGCATATCAAGTTGAATGTTGGGCATGGGCATGAAAGCACAGCCCTACCGTCTTGGGCATCTCAAAATTGATCCTAAGCATGTCTAATTTTAACTTGGGCATATCAAATTGAATGTTGGGCATGGGAATGAAAGCACTACCCTACAGTCTTGGGCATATCAAAATTGATCCTAGGCATGTCAAATTTAAACCTGGGCATATCAAATTTAATGTTGGGCATGGGCATGAAAGCACAACCCTACGGTCTTGGGCATCTTAAAATTGATCCTAGTCATGTCAAATTTGAACTTGGGCATATAAAATTGAATGCTGGGCATGGGCATGAAAGCACAACCCTACGGTCTTTGGAATATCAAAATTGATCCTAAGCATGTCAAATTTGAACTTGGGCATATCAAGTTTAATCTTGGGCATGGGAATGAAAGCACAACCTTACGGTCTTAGGAATCTCAAAATTGATCCTAGGCATGTCAAATTTAAACTTTGGCATATCAAGTTTAATCTTTGGCATGGGCATGAAAGCACAACCCTACGGTCTTGGGAATCTCAAAATTGAACCTAGGCATGTCAAATTTAAACTTGGGCATATCAAATTGAATGTTGGGCATGGGAATGAAAGCACAACCCTACGGTCTTCGGAATCTCAAAATTGATCCTACGCATGTCAAATTTAAAATTGGGCATATCAAGTTTAATCGTGGGCTTGGGCATGAAAGCACAACCCGACGGTCTTAGGCGTCTCAAAAATTATTCTAATAATGTCAAATTTAAACTTACGGTCTTGGGAATCTCAAAATTGATTCTAGGCATGTCAAATTTAAACTTGGGCATATCAAGTTTAATCTTGGGCATGGGAATGAAAGCACAACCGTACGGTCTTAGGAATCTCAAAATTGATCCTAGGCATATCAAATTGAATTTTTGGCATGGGCATGAAAGCACAACCCTACGGTCTTGGGCATCAAAAAATTGATCCAAGGCATGTCAAATTTTATCTTGGGCATATCAAATTAAATGTTGGGCATGGGAATTAAAGTACAACCCTACGGTCTTAGGAATCTCAAAATTGATCCTACGCATGACAAATTTAAACTTGGGCATATCAAATTGAATGTTGGGCATGGGAATGAAATTACAACCCTACGGTCTTCGGAATCTCAAAATTGATCCTAGGATTGTCAAATTTAAACTTGGGCATATCATTGAATCCATGGGATGAAATTACAACCCTACGGTCTTCGGAATCTCAAAATTGATCCTAGGATTGTCAAATTTAAACTTGGGCATATCAAGTTTAATCGTGGGCTTGGGCATGAAAGCACAACCCGACGGTCTTAGGCGTCTCAAAATTGATTCTAATAATGTCAAATTTAAACTTACGGTCTTGGGAATCTAAAAATTGATTCTAGGCATGTCAAATTTAAACTTGGGCATATCAAGTTTAATCTTGGGCATGGGAATGAAAGCACAACCGTACGGTCTTAGGAATCTCAAAATTGATCCTAGGCATATCAAATTGAATTTTTGGCATGGGCATGAAAGCACTACCCTACGGTCTTGGGCATCAAAAAATTGATCCAAGGCATGTCAAATTTTAACTTGGGCATATCAAATTAAATGTTGGGCATGGGAATGAAAGCACAACCCTACGGTCTTAGAAATCTCAAAATTGATCCTACGCATGACAAATTTAAACTTGGGCATATCAAATTGAATGTTGGCATGGGCATGAAAGCATAATCCTACGGTCTTGGGCATCTCAAAATTGATCCTAGGCGTGTCAAATTTTAACTTGGGCATATAAAATTGAATGCTGGGCATGGGCATGAAAGCACAACCCTACGGTCTTGGGAATCTCAAAATTGATCCTAGGCATGTCAAATTTTAACTTGGGCATATCAAGTTTAATCTTGGGCATGGGCATAAAGGCACAACCTACGTTCTTTGGAATCTCAAAATTGATCCTAAGCATGTCAAATTTTAACTTGGGCATGGGCAACAAAGCACTACCCTACGGTCTTGGGCATCTCAAAATTGATCCTAGGCATGTCAAATTTAACCTTGGGCACATCTAGTTTAATCTTGGGCATGGGAATGAAAGCACAGCCGTACGGTCTTAGGAATCTCAAAATTGATCCTAGGCATGTCAAATTTAAACTTGGGCATATCAAATTGAATGTTAGGCATGGGCATGAAAGCACAACCCTACGGTCTTGGGAATCTCAAAATTGATCCTAGGCATGTCAAATTTTATCTTGGGCATATAAAATTGAATGCTTGGCATGGGCATGAAAGCACAACCCTACGGACTTGGGAATCTCAAAATTGATCCTAGGCATGTCAAATTTAAACTTGGGCATATCAAGTTTAATCTTGGGCATGGGAATGAAAGAACAACCCTACGGTGTTAGGAATCTCAAAATTGATCCTAGGCATGTCAAAATTAAACTTGGGCACATCAAATTGAATGTTGGGCATGGGCATGAAAGCACAACCCTACGGTCTTGCGCATCTTAAAATTAATCCTAGGCATGTTAAATTTAAACTTGGGCATATAAAATTGAATGATGGGCATGGGCATGAAAGCACAACCATACGGTCTTGGGAATATCAAAATTGATCTTAGGCATATCAAATTTAAACTTGGGCATATCAAGTTTAATCTTGGGCATGGGAATGAAAGCACAACCCTACGGTGATAGGAATCTCAAAATTGATCCTAGGCATGTCAAATTTAAACTTGGGCATATCAAATTGAATGCTGGGCATGGGCATGAAAGCACAACCTACGGTGTTGGGAATCTCAAAATTGATCCTAGGCATGTCAAATTTGAACATGGGCATATCAAGTTTAATCTTGGGAATGGGAATGAAAGCACAACCGTACGGTCTTAGGAATCTCAAAATTGATCCTAGGCATATCAAATTGAATTTTGGGCATGGGAATGAAAGCACAACCCTACGGTCTTGGGCATCTCAAAATTGATCCATGGAATGTTAAATTTTAACTTGGGCATAGAAAATTAAATATTGTGCATGGGAATGAATGCATAACCCCACGGTCTTGGGAATCTCAAAACTGATATTAGGCATGTCAAATTTAAACTTGGGCATATCAAGTTTAATCTTGGGTATGAGAATGAAAGAACAACCCTACGGTCTTAAGAATCTCAAAATTGATCCTACGCATGACAAATTTAAACTTGGGCATATCAAATTGAATGTTGGCATGGGCATGAAAGCATAATCCTACAGTCTTGGGCATCTCAAAATTGATCCTAGGCGTGTCAAATTTTATCTTGGGCATATAAAATTAAATGCTGGGCATGGGAATGAAAGCACAACCCTACGGTCTTGAGAATCTCAAAATTAATCCTAGGCATGTCAAATTTAAACTTGGGCATATCAAGTTTAATCTTGAACATGGGCACGAAATCACAACCATACGGTGTTAGGAATCTCAAAATTGATCCTAGGCATGTCACATTTAAACTTAGGGTTACCAAATTGTATGTTGGGCATGGGCATGAATGCACAACCCTTCGGTCTTGGGAATCTCAAAATTGATCATAGGCATATCAAATTTAAACTTGGGAATATCAAGTTTAATCTTGGGGATGGGCATGAAAACACAACCCTACGGTCTTAGGCATCTTAAAATTGGTCATAGGCATGTCAAATTTAAACTTGCGCATATCAAATTCAATGTTGGGCATGGGCATTGGCATGAAAGCACAACCTTACGGTCTTAGGCATCTTAAAATTGATCCTAGGCCTGTTAATTTAAAACTTGGGAATAACATATTGAATATTGGGCATGAGAATAAAAGCACAAAACTACGGTCTTGAGAATCTCAAAATTGATCCTAGGCATGTCAAATTTAAACTTGGGCATATCAAGTTTAATCTTGGGCATGAAAGAACAACCCTACGGTCTTAGGCATCTCAAAATTGATCCTAGTCATGTCAAATTTAAACTTGGGCATATCAAATTGAATGTTGGCCATGGGAATGAAGTATAACCCTATGGTCTTGGGAATCTCATAATTGATCCTAGGCATGTCAAATTTAAACTTGGGCATATCAAGTTTAATCTTGGGCATGGGCATGAAAGCACAACCCTATGGTCTTAGGCATCATAAAATTGGTTCTAGGCATGTCAAATTTAAACTTAGGCTTACCAAATTGAATGTTGGGCATGGGCATGAATGCACAACCCTTCGTTCTTGGGAATCTCAAAATTGATCCTAGGCATATCAAATTTAAACTTGGGCATATCAAGTTTAATCTTGGGGATGGGCATGAAAGCACAACCCTACGGTCTTAGGCATGTCAAAATTGATCATAGGCATGTCAAATTTAAACTTGGGTATATCAAATTGAATGTTGGGCATGGGCATGAAAGCACAACCCCACGGACTTGATGATAGGTGTGTAAAAACACCTCTCTAAGTATCGATTGGTTATGCTTTCTTAGCTAGTTTTCGTGTGAATTTGTATTATTATCCTTCTTTTAATATTTTATGGGAATTTTGGAGCTTATTCCCGAAAAGAACAATAAATTGTCCAATTTACCAAAAGAGAGACGGAGTTATCATTGCATGGGAAACCACATCGTAGTTGCACCGGAGTTCAGGGTACAACCACAGGTAAGGTGGTTTTTGAGATTTACTGTATGGGATAGTATGGGCTTACTGATGGGCTTGCAATAAGTCACATCAACAGAATAAAGTTGGCAGTTAAAGGAAAGGGTTTTATACCAGTCTGGTTTGGTTTTGAACGTATTTGCTGCCAAGAGAAAACAATGGGTGTGACTTCTGGAATAGTGCAGATGGGTGGTTGTGGACATGACTGGCAGTGAATGGCTGGTGTCATTATCAGTGAACGGTGAAAGAAAAGATGGCAGATACGGCAGATATCATTGTGTTCATAATGGAGCTCGATTGTTTAGTAGCAGTAACGAGTTAACGAGATGGTGAAGACATGGGTGTTGTTACGTTATCGTGCATGGAAGCAGCAATGTTGGAGCTGGTGAGTGAAGTTGAGATGCTGGAAGTGAACTCGAGACGGTGAAGACATGGGTGCTGAGTTACGAGAGAGATACTGGTAGTGATGTGGTGGTTTATGGCAGTGGCAATGAGGATTGAGTCGAGTTGTTACAAGACTGAGATGCTGGTGCTGTGACAGCCATGGATGAATATAGCAGCTGGATTCAGGTTGTTGCTGCTAGGGTTTGAGTTCTTGGAGGTTGCAGTGAGTTGAGATGGTGGATAATGAAGGCAGGTTCATGAGAGTTCGAGTCAGAGAATGAGTTTACCGGGAAGGGACATTGGTACTGCTGTGGATCGAATAGGAAAGATGCATGGTGCTATTAATGTGCTTTGGCTGAGTAAAACTATGGAGCTGTATATTTTTGGAAGTAACTCAGTGAGAAGAGAGTAAATGGTTGCAAAAATGGAGCTGAGATGTAGAGAGTTGGCGCTGAGAGTGATCGATGATGAAGTTCAGCATGATAAGGAATGTAGCTGCATCAAGCTAATGAAGTTGAGAATAGCCAGCGACGATCGAGTTTATACGGAGGATCCTTGGTTACGTACTACAGGAACTGATGCCACTAATGCTGATGGTTATCAATGTGCATGAGATGAATATGGAATAAACATGCAGAAAATGATGTCAGGTCGGAGGTTAGCAGGGAGATGCATTGTTGGAATTTGTGGTTATCGAATAAATAAATGGTTGGCTGTAGAAGCAGCCATTAATTAACGGCAGAATGACGGTGCTGTGGTGACGATCTAGAGATGGGTGCTTGAAGTATTAATGTCTCTGGAAGGTTGTGATCGAACAAGGATGGCTGCGACAGACGGAAGGCTAAGAATGCAGTATGGCATGAGGAGTTAAACTAGACACAAAATAGAGTACGGCAGTGATGATTCTTTGGCTGTCGTCTGTCGAAGGAGGAGTCCGTACTATGAGAAGTTCCTAATGAGAAAAGAATGGCAGTTGGGTGATGTTGTTGACGACTGAAGACGAGAGGGAAATATGTTGCTGCCATTTGTGATAGCAATGGAAAGAAGTTGAACTCTGTGGTTCGGTAGCAGACGTGAATGGTTGTTGCATGGTGGAGGTTACTGAAGACGAGATGGAAATGAGGAAATGGGATGGGCTCAGACGATGAATCCTGTGAAGTTAAGCTACCAAGTGGGCCGGCCGGCTAGATTAGTTGAGCCCAACAGGCTATTGGCCAATTTGTTTTACACGAACAGAACTAAGGGTTCAGCCATGAGTGCGCAAAGGGTTTTTGGAACCTACTTCGACCGGGTGTTATGCACGGGACTAAGGAGGTGCACTTTCCTATTTTTGCTAGGTTTTCTAGTTTTTTCAGGAGGAGGTTACAAAATTCTATATATAGGGAACCCTAGGCATAATTTTATATATCATATCTTCTTTACACATATCTTCTTTTCACCGTTTTTCTCCCCCTTAGGGGGAGAACTATCTCTTTTATATTGTGAGGATGAATTCAAAGTTCTAATTGTGAAGCTCAATTATTTTGCAAGTTTGTTTCAAGTTTTAAATTGATTCATTGTGGATTGTTTTTACTATATCGAAGTTTTATGATTGGTTCTTAGATTGGTTTGGGTGCGCAACCAGATTAGTTTATTAATCATTCTAATGATAGTAGAGAGTTGAGTCGACCCGTAATTGTCTCTTATATCCTACACAAGTAGAAATCGCAAGACCTTACGGAGGGATTCTGTGGAGAAATTGCGAGTAAAGACAACACCAGTAAGTGGACCGAGCGTACCGATCTTAAATACTGTGATCAAACCTAAATTCACAAATCTTATTACATTCTGGGAATTACATCTTGTAGTCGAGCGCTTCCGTGTCAAGGTTGTTCTTTGAATAGAATACGGTAGTCGAGCGCTTCCGTATCCGGTGATATAAGGAGTTTTTGGGGATTGCTAAGCGTACCTGTTATCCTACGGTTGGTGAAAATTGAGTCTAACAAGATATAAACGGGTACAATGTTGAGTTAACGGTTAGTAAATGCGAAGGATTTCTTCAATATCTTTTTCTTATTATCCTTATTTTATATTTTCGCTGATTTAGATAACATATCAATTGCATTACTCTTCGTGGGAACGATCTCTTACTACCGCTATATTATATTTAATTAGTGGGAAATATATTTTTATTTTGTTGAGTAAACGACGCTCACCAAAATTGGCGCCGTTCTTTAGTAATTGTTAATTGGTATGTTATTCTTTTTGGCGTAAAGGTTTTGTGGGTATATCTCTCGTAAGCCCTCACGAGACTATAACTCGTCCACTAGGGACACCTAGGGGTTTAAAGGTATGTTATTCATGCTAAGAGTAACTGTATCCTCACGACATGGAGTTGTATTTTATTTTTATTTTGTTTTGTTTGCTCGAGGACTAGCAAAGTTTGGGTGTGGGGGAATTTGATAGGTGTGTAAAAACACCTCTCTAAGTATCGATTGGTTATGATTTCTTAGCTAGTTTTCATGTGAATTTTTATTATTATCTTTCTTTTAATATTTTTTTGGAATTTTGGAGCTTATTCCCGAAAAGAACAAGAAATCGTCCAATTTACCAAAAGAGAGACGGAGTTATCATTGCATGGGAAACCACATCGTAGCTGCACCGGAGTTCAGGGTACAACCACAGGCTAGGTGGTTTTTGAGCTTTACTGTATGGTATAGTATGGGCTTACTGATGGGCTTGCAATAAGTCACAGCAACAGAATGAAGTTGGCAGTTAAAGTAAAGGGTTTTATACCAGTCTGGTTTGGTTTTGAACGTATTTGCTGCCAAGAGAAAACAATGGGTGTGACTTCTGGAATAGTGCAGACGGGTGGTTGTGGACATGACTGGCAGTGAATGGATGGTGTCGTTACCAGTGAACGGTGAAAGAAAAGATGGCACAGACGGCAGAGATCATTGTGTTGATAATGGAGATCGATTGTTTAGTAGCAGTAACGAGTTAACGAGATGGTGAAAACATGGGTGATGTTACGTTATCGTGCATGGCAGCAGCAACGTTGGAGCTGGTGAGTGAAGTTGAGATGCTGGCAGTGAACTCGAGACGATGAAGACATGGGTGCTAAGTTACGAGAGAGATGCTGGCAGTGATGTGGTGGTTTATGGCAGTGGCAATGAGGATTGAGTCGAGTTGTTACAAGAGTGAGATTGTATGCGTGTCGTAACCACAATAAATTAATTAATACTTTACTACCTAATTAACAAGTAATATAGGGTAGTCAAGGTCGATCCCACGAGGAGCACGAGATTCTAGTTGTCTTATAATGTCACAAAGGGGGGTATGTTTTAGATAAGTAAAAGAAAATAAAATAAATAAACAAAACAATTAAAGAGATAAGAGAAATCAATAAGAGAGATTAGATCAAGGAATCCTTCTTCGCTGCAAAACAATGATTAAAGTTATGTTCTTTTCTACTTCTTATTAGTCACAAATTATCACCAACTGTAGGTATAGCAGCTAGATCAGTGCTAACCCCAAAATCCCTTATATCACCGGATATGGAAGTTCTCGACTACCGGATTCTATTCACTAAACCACCTAGTAGTAGATCACTCAAGATGTAATTTAGTTAAACGAATTAATATTTATGAATTTATTAGGTTGATATTAGTTGTTAGACTCTTAGATCAAGGTCCACTTGCTAACGTTGTTTTCACACACAATTACTCAACGGAATCCCACCGCAAGGTCTCGTGTTTGCTACTTATGTAAAGAGTCAAGAAACGATTACTTATCCCCTAACTTTCACTAGCTATAGATCAAATTAACAAATCAATTTAGTTGCGCACCTAAACAATCTATCAATCAATCATGAATGTATAAACATTCCTATTAGTAAAAACAAACGATAATCATGTGAAAAACTTCAAGATAGAATTGAAACAAAAACTCAAACCATATGTTAAGAACTAGGAATTCATCCTAAATCAATTTAGTTACTCATGCTAAGAGTTCACACAAAGAATAAAGAAAAGAAAAGTGTTGTGCGTGTAAAAGGTATCAATGTGTAAGGAAGTGTGGAAGTGTATATAGAAAAGTAGAGAACTTCTCTATTTATAGGCTTCAATGTTCTCCATATCTTCCAAGGAATAGAATCCCTTTCCTTTAGCACTTCAATTTCCAAATCCAAGCCTTTCTCAAATCTTCCATCTCCTCTTTCCAAATCCAAGCCAAATTCTTCATTCAATTCCAAGTCTAACTCTTCACATCCCATGAGAGAAATCCACACAAAATTCTGTTTTTTTGGCTCGCCGGAAAACTGGGTTTTTGGCCGGAAATAGGCCGGAATCCGTCGCCGCTGGCCACCTGAAAATTCTTCTCCGGTGAAGGTATATTATGTTGGTCAACCGTTAGGACTAACGGTCAAAGAGGTCAACCGTCAGTCAAACTGTTAGTCAAAGGTCAAAGGGAGGGGAAATCAGACACCGAGTAAGCTCACTCAGATGTCTAACTCTGTCTTACTAGCTGAGTTGGATCAGTCGGATCGATCATCAGACTCGTCTGGATCGGTCCCGTCGGATACCGAGTTAACTCGCCGGAATAGAAATCCGGCCGAGTTTCGGCTATTTACAGAGCTTTCCCATGCCGAATTCAGGACGATCTTTTCTTCATTCCCTGTAAATCCTAAGCATACATCTATTTGAGCATTCATTCATCAATAGAATTCCAATTTAGCTCAGTTCAATGGTTGTATCTCAATCCCATCTTCAATTGTAATTTCTCTTGAATACATCCTCAGCACCACCACCTTGTCTTCGATTCACCATCTTAATCACTGCCACTGAACCCATCATTTAAGCTTCATACACATCCCCAGTAGCAGCAGCATCTAACCCATCTCTTAACTTGCAGTTGCAGACCCCCAACAGCAATAACCATTCTCTGATTTCTTCAACTCCGTCTTCAATTCTGCTCAATAATCATCCACAAACACAAAGACATATCAATTTTAAAGATTCAAATCCCTGATTTCACCCATGTGATCAATCTCAGCACCATTCCAGATCCCCTTCATTTCGAAACCCATTTCTTCAATTTCATTATCTCGAGCTTCCATTATTTCTCCGTTGAATTCATCATTCACACTAAACACATATCCAATTTCATCTCAGAATCAAACCCATTTGCTTCTTCATCTGCCGTAACTTCAACTCGAACATCAACAAATCAAACCCTAATTTCACAGAAACCCTTTTCGATTCTCTCTTTGATTTATCATAGAACAACCATTATCATTCTTTAGATTCATCCAGCGACATCTGAATTCATAGCTACTCTTGATTTCTCTACATGCTTCTCTGACAACAACACCACTGCTTTCTTCTCGATCTGGTCTTGATTTAAGCAGCATCCGCTTCTTTTTAACTTCTCGTTTTCAGCTGTGTTCTGAAAGAGATGAACGAAACTGTAGGTTATGGGGTGGGTGTGATTAAGACACCCAATATAAGATCCACCCCAGATGGGTGCCTTTATAAATAGTCTATTCTGTAAGGGCTAGCCAATGGCAGCCCCTTAACATTAGCTAGCCTGTCTTTAAAACTTTAAAAAGGGTTGTCCCTTAACCATGACTGGACTCCAGATAGTGCTCTCCCTATGAAATGACAATTTTTCCCTTTATGCTCAAATTGGACGATTTCTTCTCCTTTTCCTCCGTGCGACTCCAGAGTACCTAATAACTCAAAAACACACGTAAAATACCTAATTTACAAGAAAAATAGCAAAGAAAGCATAAACTACTAGATAGTAAATTAGGTGTATTCTACACCTATCAAATTCCCCCACACTTAGACTTTGCTAGTCCTCGAGAAAATCAAACTACAACTCCAAAGCGTTCCAGTGTCCCAAGCATCCAAAGAGCTATGAGGACATAGAATTTCTGCATGCTAGTAATAAGAAGTTAGAAATACTAAAGAACATATTCTCACTCTTAAATGTTGAGTGAGAAATAACCACACCATAATGAGAGAACGCGTGTTTGAGAAACGATCAATAAGCATTTCGCCTCGACTTCTGCCTCACCAAAAATGGTTTTATGATAATTGCACTCAAAAAGACGGCTTTTTTATGGGTCTCACATGTGTGCAGGTAGGAATGAAGAGAGAATTCCTGCAACACGTTGAATGGTGGGAAGGATAACTTCCGAAATTTTGAAAAACCCACATCTTTTAACATTTTGAAAAACCATTTCTAACGATCTCTAAGAAAGGAAATCAACCATTTATATCGAGGATGAGATTACTTACTTACCTTCACATCCGATTGCCAATTATGATAACACCACTCTCACGGAATCCAAAAGAAACGTCTTCCACTCCTTGTCTTCATCTTCTTGGTCTTCGGCTTCAACTATTGATGATAAACTTTCGAACTTCATAAATCCTTGACAATTTGTAACATTTTTCCTTAACTCCTTGTCACTTGAAACTTCCTTATAGATTTTCCTTCCCCACGTCTTATTCAAAACAAAAAAATAATAGATATTTCTCTTGTCTCATATTTTTCAATATTTTTCTTTTCTTTTTCATTTTTTTTTAGACAAGAGAAACGTAATACAAATCAAAAGTGAAAAATAAAATAAACCATGGCCGTGGAAAAGTACTTTACCGCTTGATTCTTCACAACTTGTATCGTCTCGAAATCATAAACTTCAATAATTTTCACCTTTTCTTTTCTTCGCTTTTGTAAATAAGTCTTAACACTTGGATATAGAATTACCTCATTGCATTCTAAGTCTTCAACTTTGATACTTGTTCCATTGTTGCTTGCAAACCTTGAACCTTTTCAACTTTCCTTGTAGATTTTGATGTCGCTCCCTTGTTGTTGATGTGGTGTTTCTATGGACCCGTTGTTGTCGAGTGAGAGAATGGTGCTAACTGCAAATCGAACTACAAGAAGGTGGCTTTCATCTATAGACGTCACCCTCATGATTGACAAAAATTAGCACTCAAGAGATCAAAATAGTGCTGAAATTGGTGTGAAATTGGGTAGCTCACCATTCTACCCGGAATTAACGTACGGTGACACACACTCAAAAGAAGCTCTTTAGTAAAGGAAGAATTTTGGTCGGTGCCTCACATGATATGAAAATGGGTAGTCTCCACTAATGATTGATCAGCAACTCTAATAACGCACTTCTCCCTGCACCAAATTTGCATCACCGGCATGATTAAATCCATTATTTAACACTCTAACAAGCAAGAAATCGAACGTAGTTCCCTAACACTTCCAAGTTCAATTATGTTGGTCAGAATTCTCTATGTAATCATACCTAGAAGTATGCTAGTGACTCTAAAATCTCTAAAAGTTGAAAGTTGTATGCAAAAATTTTTTTTTTTTTTTTTTTTTTTTATGCAAAAATATATGCTTAGCCAAACCCCCACACTTAAACTTCACATTGTCCTCAATGTGTAAAACCGAAAGTTCTGAATTCTGACGTAACAGCAGATAAAACGCAAAAACTGTGCAAATTGGTAAGGAATTTGGAAAAACTCCATTTCACAAAAGTTGTTCACCTACGTGTTTTCTACACAGTGTCAAAATTTCATAGTGTTCTGATAAACGGTCTGACAGTTATGGTCTCTGGACTGATCTACGCGCAGTCTGAAATTTTCTGACGAAAAGGTATTCATCATAATTCTCTTCTAAGATAGATTATGGACTTAATGAAATTAAATATGGGGATGCAAATATGATATGAAAACAATAAAAAATAAATAAACAAAACAAAACAAAAATAAAAATAAAAGCAAAAGGATAAGAGATACAAAACCGGTGGGTTGCCTCCCACTTAGCGCTTGTTTTAAAGTCGACGGCCCGACATAGCTCATGCTTCACATTACTCCTTTAGAGGGAGAAAATCTTCAAATGGAAGTTCATCCACATTCACATAGGCGATGTTCTCATAGTATGGCTTCAATCTATGGCCGTTGACTTTGGAAACCGAGTTGTCTCTAAGACTAGTAATTTCAACTGCACCATAAGGAAAAACATTAGTAACAACATATGGTCCAATCCAACGGGACCTTAATTTTCCAGGAAATAGTTTAAGGCGAGAATGAAATAAAAGGACTTTTTGTCCCACAACGAAGCTTTTACGAGAAATCATCTTGTCGTGAAAAAGCTTGGTCTTTTCTTTATAAATCCGGGCACTCTCGTAAGCATCATTACGTATCTCCTCTAGCTCATTTAGTTGCAACTTTCTTTGTTTCCCCGCTTCATCATACTCCATGTTGAATTTCTTTATCGCCCAATAAGCCTTATGTTCAAGTTCAACCGGAAGATGACAAGCTTTGCCATAAACCAACCTATATGGAGACATGCCAATCGGTGTTTTGTACGCCGTTCTATACGCCCAAAGTGCATCATTGAGCTTAAAGCTCCAATCTTTCCTTGTTGTATTTACTGTTTTCTCAAGGATGGACTTGATTTCACGGTTTGAAATTTCAGCTTGTCCACTAGTTTGTGGATGGTAAGGCGTACCAATCTTGTGTGTTATGTTGTACTTCTTGAGGAGAGTGTGGAAAGACTTCTTGAAATGCGAGCCTCCATCGCTTATCACCACTCTTGGTGTGCCGTGCCTAGTAAATATGTTTTCTCTTACAAAATCACAAACAACTTGAGAATCATTAGTTTTGGTGGCTCTAGCCTCCACCCATTTAGAAACATAATCTACGGCAAGAAGTATATAAAAATTTCCATTAGAATTGACAAAAGGGCCCATAAAATCAATTCCCCACACATCAAAAATCTCTACGACGAGAATTGGTGTGAGTGGCATTTGATTTCGAGCACCTAGATTGCCCGTTCTTTGACATCTATCACACGATTTACAAAAAACATATGAATCTTCAAACAAGGTGGGCCAATAAAATCCACTTTCAAGAACCTTGAGAGCGGTACGTTTAGAACCAAAGTGGCCACCACATGCATAAGTATGACAAAAGGAGAGAATAGATTGAAATTCAGAGTTAGGTACGCACCTTCGTATGATTTGATCAACGCCATATTTCCATAAGTATGGTTCATCCCACACATATTGCTTCGCTAGCTTCTTAAGCTTCATCTTTTGGAAGTTAGACATTGTGCTAGGTACCTTTCTTGTCACCAAATAATTCACTATATCCGCATACCAAGGTGTTGATTCATCCAAGGAGAAAAGTTGTTCGTCCGGAAAGCGGTCTTGTAATGGAAGTTCTTCTTGAGACATAACAAGTCTACTAAGATGATCCGCAACGGTATTCTCCACACCTTTCTTATCTCGAATTTCTATGTCGAATTCTTGTAGTAATAGGATCCACCGGATTAGTCTTGGCTTAGCTTCTTTCTTCTTTATTAAGTATCTAAGTGCCGCATGATCGGAATACACAATAACCTTTGTACCCACCAAGTATGAGCGAAACTTTTCTAATGCAAACACAATAGCCAATAACTCCTTTTCCGTGGTAGAATAGTTGATTTGTGCATCATTAAGGGTCCTAGATGCATAATAGATAACATGGGACAACTTGTCCACTCTTTGACCCAAAACGGCTCCAACCGCATAATCACTAGCATCACACATTAGTTCAAATGGAAGATTCCAATCCGGTGACTTAATAATTGGCGCACTTGTCAACATTGCTTTCAATTTGTCAAAAGCATCCTTGCATTCCTTGTTGAAGTCAAAAGGTACCTCCTTTTGTAGTAACTTGCACATCGGCATGGAGATTTTAGAGAAATCCTTGATAAATCGCCTATAGAAACCTGCATGACCAAGAAAGGAACGAACTTCCCTCACCGAAGTGGGATATTGTAAGTTTCTTATTAAATCTATCTTTGACTTGTCCACTTCAAGCCCTTTGGAGGACACAATGTGACCAAGTACTATGCCATGGTTTACCATAAAATGACATTTCTCCCAATTAAGAACAAGGTTAGTGTCTATGCATCGTTTAAGAACTAGTTCAAGGTTGTCTAAACAAATATCAAAAGAATTTCCATAAACACTAAAGTCGTCCATAAATACCTCGATAATGCGCTCCACGTAATCCGAGAATATGCTTACCATACATCTTTGGAAAGTAGCCGGTGCATTGCAAAGACCAAACGGCATCCGTCTATACGCAAACGTTCCAAACGGACAAGTAAAAGTGGTCTTCTCTTGGTCCTCCGGTGCAATAACAAGTTGATTATATCCCGAATAACCATCCAAGAAACAATAATAAGAATGCCCCGCTAACCGCTCCAACATTTGATCAATGAAAGGTAAAGGAAAGTGATCCTTTCGGGTTGCGGAATTAAGCTTTCTATAATCAATGCACACTCTCCAACCGGTTTGAACTCTTGTAGGAACAAGTTCATCGTCTTGATTTCGAACAACCGTAACACCGGACTTCTTTGGCACCACTTGTACCGGACTTACCCATTTGCTATCGGAAATTGGGTAGATCACCCCCGCACTTAACAATTTGAGTATCTCTTTCTTCACAACCTCCATCATGGGAGGATTAAGCCTACGTTGAGCATCACGTACCGGCTTCACGTTCTCTTCCATTAGAATCCTATGCATGCATATGGATGGACTAATGCCTTTGATATCCGCAATTGTCCAACCAATAGCCGTTTCGTGCTCTTTCAAGACTCTAAGCAAACGGTCTTCTTGTACCGGTGTGAGGTTCTTTGAAATAATCACCGGAAGCTCATCTCCATCTCCCAAAAATGCATACTTTAAATGGTCCGGAAGTGGCTTCAACTCTAGCTTAGGCGCCTTCACAATAGATGGTACAAGTAATTCATCATTCATGGGTAAAGAGATATAGGAAACATTACCCTTAGCTTCTTTTAATGCCGTCAAGGCACCACATGTCTCCACCATTTCTGTGGAAATTTCAACATCCAAGTTAGACACGCCGTGGACGTCTAATTCAATGCTCTTTTGCAATACCACATCAAGTTCGTCCTCTCGATTCCATTCTACCATTTGTTGTGCTAATGAACCAACCACATCAATGGAGTAAGCGGAATGCACATCACTTGGGTAGCGCATGGCTTCAAATATGTTGAAGTGTATTACTTCCTTGTCGAATTCCATAGTGAGTGTACCCTTATCAACATCAATCTTCGTCTTTGCGGTCTTCATAAATGGCCTCCCAAGAAGTAGAGAAGTAGACGAACGATTCTCATTATTGTCCATATCCACCACAAAGAAATCCACCGATAAATTAACTCATTCACTTGCACGAACGTCTTCTACAAGCCCCTTTGGATAGATGTTAGACTTGTTTGCTAGTTGGATAATAACTCTTGTCTCTTTCAACGGTCCAAGATTCAAGGAGTCATAAATATCGGCCGACATCACACTAATGGAAGCTCCCAAATCAAGTAAAGCATGTTCAAACCTTTTCTTACCAATAGTAATTGGTACCGTGAAACCACCGGGATCCGTGCACTTTGTAGGCATCTTCTTCAAAAGCATAGCCGACGCACTCTCGCCAACTTTAGTAATTTCATTATCAAGCAACCTATCCTTCTTTGTGCATAACTCCTTCATGAACTTAGCATACCTTGGCATTGTCCTTATGGCCTCTATGAAGGGGATGTTGATTTCTATCTTTTTGAAGATATCTATGAGTACCTTGTCTTGAGCTTCCTTCTTGGACTTAGCAAAACGACTAGGAAAAGGAGGTGGAGTAGTAAAAGTAGGAACCGGTTCCTTGGATTGGGCGGTTGGTGGTGAATTCTCCTTTGGTACGGCTTCGTCCTTGTCTTTGACTATCTCTTCAATAGCTTCTTCATGATGAGTTGGACTCTCCACTTGTCTTCCACTTCTTAAAGTAACCGCACTAACATTCTCCCTTGGATTCACAATTGGTTGCGAAGGGAGCTTTGTGGATGCTTGAGCTTTCATTAAGTTCATATCGGTCGCCAATTGTCCCATTTGAGTTTGCAAATCCTTGATTGCCGAATCGGTCTTTTGTTGGGTTTGTTGTAACATAGAAGTGAGACCTTGCATGCTTTGCATTATCACATTCAACTTGTCATTATTCGAAGAATCTTGCTCCTTGACTTGTTGTGGTTGGAATTGTTGTTGTTGAGGTTGGAAACGTGATTGTTGGAAACCACCTTGTTGCGCATATGGATTAGGAGCCGCCGCTTGCTTGTTTGCATAGCTAAAGTTGGGATGATCCTTCCAACCGGGATTGTAAGTATTCGAGTATGGATCGTACCTTGGCCTTTGATTTGGATATAAAGCATTTACTTGTTCGGTTTCATCATCCGATTAATTACAAGCAGCCAATCGTTGCACTACCCTCTCTATGTTGTTTAACCGTTGATCGGATTGTGGAGACGAGTCACTAACTTCATGCACCAACTTAACCATTGAATCACCTCTTGCATAGAATTGTTGCGAGTTTGCCGCCATACTTTCAATCAACTCGGTAGCTTCGGCCACCGTCTTGTTCACTAGTGCACCACCACCGGCGGCGTCAAGAAGATATCTATCATTGGTTTGAAGACCCTCATAGAAGTATTGGATTATCATGGCGTCACTAAATTGATGGTGTGGACAACTTGCCACCAATCTCTTGTATCGATCCCAACATTCATATAATGACTCTCCCACATGTTGCTTGATCCCACAAATCTCTTTGCGAATTTGAGTAGCCTTTGATGCGGGAAAATATCTCTCGAGGAAAATTTTCTTCATCCCATTCCATGTTGTGATACTTCCGGAAGGCAAATAGTATAACCATTCCTTAGCATTGCCCGCCAAAGAAAACGGAAAATCTTTCAACATTGCTCCATCCGCATTAGTGTTCGGTGGAAGCATAGCCATGACTAAGGTATTGAAGTCCATAAGATGTTTGTTTGGGTCCTCATTCACCATGCCATGAAACTTTGGTAATTCTCTAATCAACCCCGTCTTGATCTCGAAAGTTGAGTTAGTTTGGATACACCATTGTTGTGTATCGAGCTTGTGAGAAGCTAGGTCCTTGAGTGTACGATCACCCATTGCCTCTTCTTCAATGTCCGAATCTGCGAATTCACTTGATGTAGAACGAGGAAGCGGAGTGTTAACCGCTTGAATGAAATCCTTTAATTGAGTGACGGATCGAAGACGTATTCTAGTTGAACTCGGTCTTCCCCCTTGAAGCATTCACCAAAGATATAGTACCTACAGCAAGGTTCACAAAACTAAGTTAGATACGGTATAGAATCTAACAAAGGAAGAATAAAAACAACTAAAATCGCCCGTTTCTCCCCGGCAACGGCGCCAAAATTTGTACGCGTGTCGTTACCACTACAAATTAATTAATACTTTACTACCTAATTAACAAGTAATATAGGGTAGTCAAGGTCGATCCCATGAGGAGCAAGAGATTCTAGTTGTAAAATTGTCACACAAAAGGGGGGTATTGGTTGTAAAATTTATAAAGCAAAAGAAATAAACAAAGGAATTAAAATTGTAAGTTGAAATCAATGAGAGAGAATAGATCAAGGAATCCTTCTTCGCTGCAAAACAATGATTAAAGTTATGTTCTTTTCCACTTGTTATTAGTCATAGATTATCACCAACCGTAGGTATAGCAGCTAGATCAGTGCTAACCCCAAAATCCCTAATTTCACCGGATACGGAAGTTCTCGCCTACCGGATTCTATTCACCAAACCACCTAGTAGTAGATCACCCAAGATGTAATTTAGTTAAACGCATTAAGATTTATGAATTTATTAGGTTGATATTAGTAGTTAGACTCTTAGATCAAGGTCTACTTGCTAACGTTGTTTCCACACACAATTGCTCCACGGAATCCCTCCGCAAGGTCTTGTGTTTGCTACCTGTGTAAAGAGTCAAGAAACGATTACTTATCCCCCAACTTTCACTAGCTATAGAATAATTAACAAATCAATTTAGCGTGCACTCTAAACGACCTATCAATCAAACATAAACATTAATATTAGCAAAAACAATCGATAATCATATGAAAAACTTCAAAGTAGAATTGAAACAAAACTTAAATCAAATATTAAGAACTAGGAATTCATCCTCAATCAATAAGAAAATTAGCTACTCATAATTCGGAGTTCACACAATGATAATAATTAAGGAAGAAAGAAAAACTTATTGCAAAGATGATGGTTGCTCCTTCCTCCAATCCTTGTGCACTTTGACTCCTTCTCCAAAGTAGATGTGTGTGTTAAAAGTTGTAGAGAACTCCTCTATTTATAGGCTTCAATACTCTCCATATCTTTGTAGGAAAAGATTCCTCATTCCATAAGAACACCACTTTCCCAAATTGAGCCATATTCCAAATTCTAGTCCAATTCTCCAAAACTTCCAAGTTTTCATCCAATTCCCACTTCTAAGTCTTCACACACATGAGAGAAGTCCATCCAAAATTCTGCATTTTTGCTCACCGGAAAACTGTGTTTTTGGTCGGAAGTTGGCCGGAATCCGGCACCGGAATGTCGCCGACGTTCACCTGAAATTCTGTCGTCGGGAGAATATTCGACGGAATATTCCGTCAGTCCACCGTTAGTTGGTGGGTCAAGTCTGAGTCACCCGAGTTAGAACCCAGTCAGCGAGCTAACTCAGCTGACTGGTCTTGGTTGGCTATCTTATTCTCACTTGCTACTATGCACGGCCAAGATGGCCGTGCATCGCAATCGTCACTCAGCCATGATGGTTGTCACGCAAACAACCATTGCAACTTCCCTGTAACTTCATGAACTGCAGCTTCCCTGCATCTCCTGCAATACTCCATGGCTTCACTGCTCCTGTACTTTCTCTAACACCATAACACAGCCACACCACCAGGTCATTGCAGTTTCATTACTCCAATTGCAACTCCTACATACCCCTAACAGCTTATGAAACATAGCCACAACACACTCCAGTTTTGTAGCTTATCACCATCAGTGCCAGCTTTGAACCTACAACCACCCATGCCACCTGCAATTACCATAATGAGAAACAACTGTAACACTCTTAGTTCCATCCGCAGCACAATCTCTGCTCCCTGTTTCATCTCAGCTGTAGCACCATAACCACGACAGCTACAACAGCACCATCGCCAAAATCAGAATCGCACAAAGCTTAAAACATCCACAACTAACCACCAGCTATCTCAGTTGCAATCACCGAGCACACCCCAATCCTTTCACCTTGAATTACACCTCGAACTTCACAAAGATCTTCCACCAATTTCACTTTCCTACCAGCTTCAACAGACTTCTCATTGCAGAACCAACACAACATGCCTCCATAATCTCCCATGCCTAATTGCCAACTACCAATTCCAACTGCTTCAACATCTCCTTAGCTTCACAGTAATATCCCCCGCAATTACATAATTCATCTCACGCACAAGTACCACCGCCAGAACCCAGCCTAAGAATGCAAGACAATAAGCTCTTGCTCCCCTTACATTTCAGCTCACAGTCTCGCCATATCTCGCCTCAAGCATCTCCATCATGAGTCTACCTAGTCAGAACTCCATCATGCTCGCAAGACAAAGATCACTTGTTGCACAACATATACTCTCAACCTGCCATCACAGAACCATTACTGCACCAAAAACCAATCTATACCTTGCATCTTCAAGCACCGATGTGCTTGCAATTGCCTCAACTCCGTGCTCAGTGCATTCCCTTGCAAGTTGCAACTTCACTCCGGTTCCATTCATCAAGATTCATTCCACCTCCATCCGAGGTACCCGAGCTACTGCCTTACTCTTCCTCCGAATCAACCATCTTCACCTTGTTGTCCTCTTAGTTGCAAGCACCCTCACCTCGAAACTGTCGCTCCCAAGCTTGATAAACCACAGCAATGACAAGATCTCGTGAACTTCCAACAACACCCAAACCTTGGAATTCCATCATTCAGCCTAACATCGCGCCAACCGCTGTTCTTCTCGCTTACATGGATTCACTTTGAGAAAATTGCACTCTCTCCGTGTTGTTAATTTGAACGCCACTTTCCACTTTCTCGTGATCGACAGCAATTCCTCCATTGTCTCACTCATCAATTTCTATTTTTCTTCCAATTTCTCGAACGTCACTACAGCTTTTCTCTTCTCATTTTAGTGTACAATGATTGAGAAGCAAACTTCGATTTAGGTTTAGGAAATAGCTGTTGGGTTTGGATCCGGGTATGAATGTGGGTCTATGGGTTTGGGTTTCAACATCCATGGACATAACCCATCCATTTTACCAATTGATAACGACACTATGTTTCTGGATAAGGGCTACCCAGTTTGGCAGCCCCTTAACTTGAACTGTCCTTTATTTAGCACTCCTCTGAAAGAGTTTCCTTTAACCGTGGCTGGGCTCGATAGTGCTCACTTTGTGAAATGACAATTATGTCCTTTTTGCCCAAATTTGGTGATTTCTTCTTCTTTTCCTCCGTGCGACTCCAGAGTACCTAATAACTCAAAAACACGCGTAAATTACATAATTTACTAGAAAAATAGCAAAGAAAGCATAAACTACTAGATAGTAAATTAGGTGTATTCTACACCTATCACATAACCCTACGGTTTTGGGAATCTCAAAATTGATCCTAGCCATGTCAAATTTAAACTTGGGCATTTCAAATTGAATGTTGGGCATGGGCATGAAATCACAACCCTACGGTCTTGGAAATCTTAAAATTGATCCTAGCCATGTCAAATTTAAACCTGTGCATATCAAATTGAATGTAGGGTATGAGTATGGGCATGAAAGCACAACCCTACGGTCTTGGGCATCTCAAAATTGATCCTAGGCATGTCAAATTTAAACTGGGTCATATCAAGTTTAATCTTGGGTATGGGCATGAAATCACAACCCTACGGTCTTAGGCATCTCAAAATTGATCTTAGGCATGTCAAATTTAAACTTCGGCAGATCAAATTGAATGTTGGGAATGGGCATAAAAGAACAAAACTACGGTCTTTAGAATCTCAAAATTAATCCTAGGCATGTCAAATTTAAACTTGGGCATATCAAGTTTAATCTTGTGCATGGGAACGAAAGAACAACCCTACGTTCTTAGGCATCTCAAAATTGATCGTAGGCATGTCAAATTTAAACTTAGGCATACCTAATTGAATGTTAGGCATGGGCATGAACGCACAACCCTACGGTCTTGGGAATCTCAAAATTGATCCTAGGCATATCAAATTTAAACTTGGGAAATCAAATTTAACCTTGGGGATGGGCATGAAAGCACAACCCTAGAGTCTTATGCATCTCAAAATTGATCCTAGGCATGTAGAATTTAAAGTTGGGCATATCAAATTGAATCTTGGGCATGGTCATGAAAGCACAACCCTACGGTCTTGGGCATCTCAAAATTGTTCCTAGGCATGTCAAATTTAAACTTGCGCATATAAAATTGAATGTTGGGCATGGGCATTGGTATGAAAGCACAACCCTACGGTCTTAGGCATCTTAAAATTGATCCTAGGCATGTCAATTTAAAACTTGGGAATAACATATTGAATGTTGGGCATGAGCATCAAAGCACAATCCTACGGTCTTGGGAATCTCAAAATTGATCCTAGACATGTCAAATTTAAACTTTGTAAGATCAAATTGAATGTTCGGCATGGGCATAAAAGCACAAAACTACGGTCTTGTGAATCTCAAAATTAATCCTAGACTTGTCAAATTTAAACTTGGGCATATCAATTTAAATCTTGGACATGGGCACGAAAGCACAAGCATGTGGTCTTAGGCATCTCAAAATTGATCCTAGGCATGTCAAATTTAAACTTAGGCATACCAAATTGAATATTGGGCATGGGCATGAATGCACAACTCTACGGTCTTGGGATGAGTGGCGTGCACAAAGAAGTCAGTTTTTGGCGTACAATTTTTTTTTGAGATAACTTATTTTCTGTCTCCTTAGAATAGCTCTGGCGATATTTGTGATTCAAAGGAATTTTATCCTTTATTAAATTTGTTTTACAAATCTTGTTCACCCTTTGGGTGATTCAAGATGGAAGAAGCATCAGATCTAGGATCTATGAAGAGTATATCTTTTGCAGAAATTGTTGCTGGTAAGAAACATCTTCATACCACTTCCATTGATCTGGCTACCATCCTTGGTGATTCCAGACGTTTTCTTTCTAAACGGATGTGCTATATGGCAGTATAGTCTCATTGGGAGACTCGATTTTAAAGATCTGGATCTCGGTGATGTTAAAAAGTCTCTTTTACAACAATGGCATCTGGGTGAGGATAAAGTGAAGTTCGTCCCTATGAGTAGGGGTTTTTTCATTATCAAGTCATCATCCAAAGAGGATCACCAAAAAGTAAATCGCAAAGAGTCATGGATAGTTGGAAATCAAGCTTTAAAGATGCAAGAGTGGTTTCCAAGTTTTGATCCTTCAAAACAAAGATATTCTCACGCTGCTGTGTGGGTAAAGTTTCCGGGTCTTCCAATGGAATTATGGATGGAAGAATCAATCTTATGATTAGGTAAAACACTTGGTACACCCATTGTGGTGGATTCAAAAACTTTAAATCATGATTATGGTTTTTTTGCTTCTGTTTTGATTGATATAAATTTTGCTGAAAACGTTGCTGAGGAGATCATTCTAACTTCTGGTGGGAGGAAGTTTCCACAATCTGTAGAAATTCCTAAGAGGCCTGCTTATTGTAAACATTGCAATATCATAGGACACACCTATGCTGAGTGTAAAAAGGCCCGAAAGTTGTTCGGGAAAGCGATAAACAATAATAATACGGATGCTAAAAAGAGTCAATCAGGTAACAACAATTCGATTGCTCAGGATGGTCCTGATAATAAGGTTAATAATGCTCCAACAAAGAATACTGGGGAGAAGGGAAACACGGCTAGTGTAGCTGCAAAGAAGAATTCGCAACCTACCAATTCATTGGAAGGGAGACAACATCAGAAAAGTGCAGCTATTGATACTTCTAAATTTAATACGCAATTGCAAGATGGTAAAAAACATAATTTGAGAGATGCAAATGACTAGAAGCAAGTAGGGGATAACACTCCAATGGCGGATGATTTATTCAACAGTTCTGAACACGTTGTCCATGGAAATAGATTTAATTTTCTTACCAGCGAATTAGGCATTGCTGATGAGAAAAATGGTGAGGAATGGGAGAATAACGTGGAAACAAATGTGGAAGAGGAGTCTGATTTTTCTGAAGGGAGTATTGGTTCTAAGGATTGGGCGGAATTTGATGAAGGTATTCGTGCTAGAAGGGAATTAAAAAGTCTGTCTAAGAAGGAAAAAAGAGTTAAACCAAAGAATTCTCATTCGATCTTAAGTAAAGATGAAGATAGCTCTTCAAAATCTGAACGTGCTAATTTAGAGATTTTAAATGTTGAAGCCTCCTCGGAAGCTGCAAGTTAAAAGGTGATTACGGAAAGTATAAAAAGGAAATTGGAATTTGTGGTCTGCTCGGAATCTTATGACAGTCTTGCTGGCCGTGATGGTAATTCAGGGAATTCAAGGGACTTTGAAGTCTCCAAGGTAGCAGACAGTCAAAAGCAATGTGTTGTCTACTCGGAATCTTCAAACAGTCAAAACGTGGAAAAAGATTCTTGTTTGAATACGGAAACTAGTGTCTTGAATTTGGAAGCCCACTCCGTCTTGGATTCTGGGCAGAAAATTTTAAATCCGGGTTTGGAAGTAAGGCTCGGAGGCTTTTCGGGCTCGATTAGATGCTATTAAATCACAGCGAGAAATGTTTCTTTTTGGCCGTGCAATGTTGGAGGGTAGAACTGATTTGGAGGGGAATATTTTGGATAGATCTCCAAATATTAGTACCGTCAGTATCAAGGATCAAAAGGGGAAGTCGCATGGGCAATCTCAATCCAGCAAAGCACTGAGTCCTATCATGCTCGTTCCTGGCAATTACACTTCGGAGGAAGATGAGCATATGGATCTCGTGGATGGTTATGAAGACTATGGGGACTTGGATTTTATTTTGTCGAGTTTTCAGTCTAGGAGGAAAAACTTTAGGAATGGAAATAGGGGAAAATTGAGAGGGACGTTGGTGATTTTCTGGAATTATAAAAAGAAGAAGCCAAGTACTTCTTCAAAAGAAAAAGGCTCAGTGGGGAGTGCGTTTTTTGTTAAGAAGTCAGTTGAATGTTTCATCTTTTTTGGAAAGAATGTTTAAGAAAATATAAGGTGGTGTAAGCACTTGAGTGTTTTTTGGGATAAATCACTCTTGTTTGATTCCTCTTACGAAGTTAGTGGCGTGCAAAGAAGTCAGTTTTTGGCGTGCAAAAAAGTTAGTGGAATGATTCCTCTTTCCGTAATCAATTGGAAAGAATGTTTTAGAAAAAGTGAAGCATCTTAACAAAAAAAAAAAGAAGAAATAAAGTGAAGCATGGCAGTTGTTTGGGTCGGTGGAGGTCAATGTTTCCACTATCCGTAATGAGTGTTTTAGGAAAATTAAAAAACAATTGGAAAGTTTGAGAAGGTGGGAAGCACTTGATTCCTTGTCTTTTTCTTTCGAGCACTTTTGTTATTTTATAGTAATTTCGATCATTTGTGATCTTTTTGGTTGTTTTTGTCCCCTCTGGTTTATGGGGGTGGGGTGGTTTTGTTCATCCTTTCTTGTAATTCTTAATTACTTTTAATAAACCATATTTTGACCTACCAAAAAAAAAAAAAAACTACTGTCTTGGGAATCTCAAAATTGATCATAGGCATATCAAATTTAAACTTGGGCATATCAAGTTTAATTTTGGGGATGGGCATGAAAGCACAACCCTACGGTCTTAGTCATCTCAAAATTGATCCTAAGCATGTCAACTTTAAACTTGGGCATATCAAATTGAATGTTGGGCATGGGCATGAAATCACAACCCCACGGACTTGAGCATCTCAAAATTGATCATAGGGATTTCAAATTTAAACTTGGTCATATCAAATTGAATGTTGGGCATGGTCATGAAAGCACAACCCTAGGGTCTTGAGAATCTCAAAATTAATCCTAGGCATGTCAAATTTAACTTGGGCATATCAAATTGAATATGGGGCATGGGCATGAAAGCACAACCCTAGGGTCTAGGGCATTTCAAAATTGATCCTAGGCTTGTCAAATTTAAACTTGCTCATATCAAATTGAATGTTGGGCATGGGCATTGGCATGAAAGCACAACCCTACGGTCTTAGGCATCTTAAAATTGATCCTAGGCATGTCAATTAAAAACTTGGGCATATCATATTGAATGTTGGACATGAGCATCAAAGTACAACCCTATGGTCTTGGGAATCTCAAAATTGATCATAGGCATGTCAAATTTAAACTTGGGCATATCAACTTTAATCTTTAGCATGGGAATGAAAGCACGACCATACGGTATTAGGCATCTCAAAGTTGATCCTAGGCAATTCAAATTTAAACTTGGGCATATCAAATTTAATATTGGACGTCGGTATAAAAGCACAAGCCTACGATATTGTGAATCTCAAAATTGATCCTAGGCATGTCAAATTTAAACTTGGGCATATCAAGTTTAATCCTTGGGAATGGGAATGAAAGCACAACCATACGGTCTTAGGCATCTCAAAATTGATCCTAGGCATGTCAAATTGGCATATCAAATTTAATGTTGGGCGTGGGTATGAACGCACAAGCCTACGATATTGTGAATATCAAAATTGATCATAGGCATCCTAGTTAGCAATACGGGGTACGGAGAGGAGTTCGGGACGGCATACGTTCGGGAATTTTACGGATTTGGATAGGTCGGATTCGGTCAAAAAGTCGGTCAACGGTTCGGTGTTCGGAGTGTAGTTCGGAACGGATACGTACGTCTATAATTCGTTTTAGAAATATAAGTTCGGTACGGAAAATTCGGGTTACATCAAATTAATAAAAAATATATTTTTAAGGTTTTATTGAGTTGAAAAAATGATTTAAACCAATTTTATTGTATTATATAGATAATACATTAAGAATAGACACAAACAAGCAAATAGCTCAATGGTTTGAGCCTTAATTAGCAAGTAAGAGGTCATGGGTTCAATCCCCACCCCCAACTTCTTTTTAATAACTCTCAAAAAAACACTTAAATGAGTTCGAATCGCCGAGTCACTGTTCGAATCGCCGAGTCACCTGTCGAATCGCCGAGTCACCTGTCGAATCGCCGAGTCACCTGTCCGAATCGCCTAGTTAGCTGTCCGAATCGATTCGCCGAATCGTACACGAATCCGAATTATTCGCGAATAATTCGGAAACCCCATATAATGCGCGTAACCTGTTCGGACTTTGAATAGTTCGGCCGAATGCAACGGATTCGGACGATTCGGACGGATTCGCGAATAATTCGCGAATCATTCGCCGAATTGCTAACTAGGATAGGCATGTCAAATATAAACCTGGGCAGATCAAATTGAATGTTGGGCATGGGCATGAAAGCACAACCCTACGGTCTTAAGCATCTCAAAATTGATCCTAGGCATGTCAAATTTAAACTTGGGCATATCAAATTTAATGTTGGCGTGGGTATGAAAGCACAAGCCTACGATATTGTGAATCTCAAAATTGATTCTAGTCATATCAAACTTAAACCTGGGAAGATTGAATTGAATGTTGGGCATGGGCATAAAAGCATAAAACTACTATCTTGAGAATCTCAAAATTAATCCTAGGCATGTCAAATTTAAACTTGGGCATATCAAGTTTAATCTTTGGCATGAAAGCACAAGCATACGGTCTTAGGCATCTCAAAATTGATCCTAGGCATGTCAAATTTAAACTTAGGCATACCAAATTGAATGTTAGGCATGGGCATGAACGCACAACCCTACGGTCTTGGGAATCTCAAAATTGATCCTAGGCATATCAAATTTAAACTTGGGCATATCAAGTTTAACATTGGGGATGGGCATGAAAGCACAACCCTACAATCTTATGCATCTCAAAATTAATCTTAGGCATGTCAAATTTAAAGTTGGGCATCACAACCCTACGGTCTTGGGCATCTCAAAATTGTTCCTTGGCATGTCAAATTTAAACTTGCGCATATCAAATTGAATGTTGGGCATGGGCATTGGAATGAAAGCACAACCCTACGGTCTTAGGCATCTTAAAATTGATCCTAGGCATGTCAATTTAAAACTTGAGAATAACATATTGAATGTTGGGCATGAGCATCAAAGCACAACCCTACGGTCTTGGGAATCTCAAAATTGATCCTAGGAAAGTCAAAGTTAAACTTCGGAAGATCATATTGAATGTTGGGCATGGGCATAAAAGCACAAAACTACGGTCTTGTGAATCTCAAAATTAATCCTAGGTTTGTCAAATTTAAACTTGGGAATATCAAGTTTAATCTTGGGCATGGGCACGAAAGCACAAGCATACGGTCTTAGGCATCTCAAAATTGATCCTAGGCATGTCAAAATTAAACTTAGGCATACCAAATTGTATATTGGGCATGAATGCACAACCCTACGGTCTTGGGAATCTCAAAATTGATCCTAGGCATATCAAATTTAAACTTGGGAATATCAAGTTTAATCTTAGGGACGGGAATGAAAGCACAACCCTACGGTCTTAGGCATCTCAAAATTGATCTTAGGCATGTCAACTTTAAACTTGGGCATATAAAATTGAATGTTGGGCATGGGCATGAAAGCACAACCCCACGGACTTGAGCATCTCAAAATTGATCATAGGGATTTCAAATTGAAACTTGGGCATATCAAATTGAATGTTGGGCATGGGCATGAAAGCACAACCCTAGGGTCTTGAGAATCTCAAAATTAATCCTAGGCATGTCAAATTTAAACTTGGGCATATCAAATTGAATATGGGGCATGGGCATGAAAGCACAACCCTAGGGTCTAGGGCATTTCAAAATTGATCCTAGGCATGTCAAATTTAAACTTGCTCATATCAAATTGAATGTTGGGCATGGGCATTGGCATGAAAGCACAACCCTACGGTCTTAGGCATCTTAAAATTGATCCTAGGCATGTCAATTAAAAACTTGGGCATATCATATTGAATGTTGGACATGAGCATCAAAGTACAACCCTATGGTCTTGGGAATCTCAAAATTGATCCTAGACATGTCAAATTTAAACTTGGGCATATCAACTTTAATCTTTAACATGAGAATGAAAGCACAACCTTACGGTATTAGGCATCTCAAAATTGATCCTAGGCATGTCAAATTTAAACTTGGGCATATCAAATTTAATATTGGACGTCGGTATAAAAGCACAAGCCTACGATATTGTGAATCTCAAAGTTGATCCTAGGCATGTCAAATTTAAACTTGGGAATATCAACTTTAATCCTTGGGCATGGGAATGAAAGAACAACCATACGGTCTTAGGCATCTCAAAATTGATCCTAGGCATGTCAAATGGGCATATCAAATTTAATGTTGGGCGTGGGTATGAAAGCACAATCCTACGATATTGTGAATCTCAAAATTGATCCTAGGCATGTCAAATTTAAACCTGGGCAGATCAAATTGAATGTTGGGCATGGGCATGAAAGCACAACTGATAAGAGCCTAAAATACATCTTTTGAATGTCTATTTCTTTTGCCTTTCTTTGTTATTTCTCTTGTATTTTTGTATATTACGCTTTGTTTTGATTTTATAGGTGATTTGGAGTCATGTGGCGTAAAAGACGTGAAAATGAGGCTCAATTCATTATTTAGACACATTGAGTGCCAATAGAGATGAAGCATGGCAACAACATGAGTCTCCAATACGCCGAAACTGGATTTTTCCAGAAGGCAGTCACAAAGAACACCAAAGGGAAGTAGACAATTCTGTTTTAAGAAAAAATACTGAAACATACCCAGGATAGTTATTCTTGGACACCTCACCTTGGTGGCCCATAGCCGAACATTGAGTGCATAAAGCACACGTCCCAAGTCTATAACCAAGGAGCTGGTCGAGAAGTCCTCATCAGTTCATAACTGAGCACTCCAAGTGAAATTGTTGTGCCTAGTTCCAGCACCGGCTAACCATGGTTCCTAGGTCATCTTACGAAGGGATTACGAGAGATCAAGAAAAAGACATTGTGTGTTCATGATAGGTGTAGAATACACCTAATTTACTATCTAAGAGTTTATGCTTTCTTTGCTATTTTTTCTAGTAAATTATGTATTTTACGCGTGTTTTTGAGTTATTAGGTACTATGGAGTCGCACGGACGAAAAGAAGGAGAAAACACCAAAATTGGGGAAAAAGGGCAAATATGTCATTTCACGGAGTAAACACTATCTGGAGCCCAGCTATGGTTAATGGGCTCTCATTCAGGGTACCCCTTATCACTCAACAGTGGATGTTACTATCACTGGATAACCCTTATCCAAAGGAAGGTTGGCTGTAGCACCCAGTCAGTGGGTGGTTTTAACCCATATACCCACACCCGTGGGGCGTACCTATCCGGACCCGAACCCGGATCCATCCCAATGATTAACCCTAAAATCAATAATCCCCCTTTTCGCTCATTCGTTCTTACACACATAAGAAAGCAGCATCCATGGAACAGAGAAAACGAGAGATTGAGAGACTGAATGGGTGAAGGTGAATCAGAGGAGATAAAGCAGCTGACCTAGGGTTTGGACTTGGAGGAATCGGTGGAAGAAATCGAGAGATGTGAAATTGATATGCAGAAAACTGGAAATCAAAAGAGAGCTGTGAAATCAGATGAGTTCAGTGAGACGAATTGAAGCGGCTGCGTCAGAAATCAAGAAAGAAATCGAAGTTCAAGAGCTGAAGTAGATCGATAAATCGAAGATAGGGTTCGTTATTGTTGGTCTGTCGATGAATCAGAGATGGGTTTTTGACCTAATTGATTAATGGTGAAGTCTCAGTTGCAAAATCATAACAGAGATGATGATGAGGTTGCAGATGCTGCTCAAATAATTCAGGGAGGAAGAAATTGAGATGGGTCTGTTTAATTTGTTGGAGGAATTGAAGCAGTGCAGTTTGGGGTAGAAAATGGTGGTTGCAGTAGCAAGAGTTGGTGATGCCAACTGCAGAACAAAAACTACAATTGCTACTGATGTTCAGGGGAAGATGGGTGCAGCTGTTGGTTAAAGCTGTAATACAAGAATTAACGCCTGAGTAGATGTATGTTAGGTTTCTGTTTAATTTGTTACAGGGAATGAAGAAAAATGACCTGAAATAACGGCCGGAAATGCCTTCTAATTAGCCGTAACTCGGCCGATTCTCCACTCCGGCGAGTCAACTTGATGCCGGCGACAACCGATCCAGAACGAGTCCGACGACCGATCCAGTGCAGTGACTCAGACAATTAAGATGACTCAGCCCAGAATCAGAAAGCTAACTCGCCAGCTGACTCCCCTCCCTTGAATTTTGACTAACGTTTGACTTACGGTTTGACCTGTTTGACCGTTAGTCCTAACGGGGGACTGACAGAATATTCCGTCACCGGGACAGAATTTTCAGGTGACCGGCGGCGACAAATTCCGGCCAACTTCCGGCCAAAAACACAGTTTTTCGGCAAGCAAAAATACAGAATTTTGTATGGACTTCTCTCATGTGTGTGAAGACTTAGAATTGGGAATTGGATGAAAACTTGGAAGTTTTGGAGAATTGGACTATAAATTAGAATATGGCTCAAATTGGGAAAGTGGTGTTCTTATGGAATGTGGATTCTTTTCCTACAAAGACATGGAGAGTATTGAAGCCTATAAATAGAGGAGTTCTCTACAACTTTAAACACACATCTACTTTGGAGAAGGAGTTAAAGTGCACAAGGATTGGAGGAAGGAGCAACCATCACCTTTTCAATAAGTTTTTCTTTCTTCCATAATTATTATTATTATTGTGTGAACTCCAAATTATGAGTAGCTAATTTTCTTATTGATTGAGGATGAATTCCTAGTTCTTAATATATGGTTTAAGTTTTGTTTCAATTCTACTTTGAAGTTTTTCATATGATTATCGATTGTTTTTACTAATATTAGTGTCTATGTTTGATTGATAGGTCGTTTGGGTGGCCAACTAAATTGATTTGTTAATTAATCTAAAGCTAGTGAAAGTTAGGGGATAAGTAATCGTTTCTTAACTATTTACATTAGTAGAAAACACAAGACCTTGCGGAGGGATTCCGTGGAGCAATTGTGTGTAAAAACAACGTTAGCAAGTGGACCTTGATCTAAGAGTTTAACTACTAATATCAACCTAATAAATTCATGAATCTTAATGCGTTTAACTAAATTACATCTTGGGTGATCTACTACTAGGTGGTTTGGTGAATAGAATCCGGTAGGCGAGAACTTCCGTATCCGGTGAAATAAGGGATTTTGGGGTTAGCACTGATCTAGCTGCTATACCTATGGTTGGTGATAATCTATGACTAATAACAAGTGGAAAAGAACATAAATTTAATCATTGTTTTGCAGCGAAGAAGGATTCCTTGATCTATTCTCTCTCATTGATTTCAACTTACACTTTTAATTACTTTGTTTATTTCTTTTGCTTTATAAATTTTACAACTAATACCCCCCTTTTTTGTGACAATTTTACAACTAATAATCTCTTGCTCCTCGTGGGATCGGCCTTGACTACCCTATATTACTCTTTAATTAGGTAGTAAAGTATTAATTAGTTTGTTGTGGTTACGACACGCATACAGTTCAGAACTTGGAGAAGATTCAGATATAGTCGAGGCAAGACAAGGATGAAGAACAGTTTGCTGTCATTAATTCCTGCTGCTGAGAGGCGAGGAATAAAGTGTATTTGAGTGTTTGAGGGTCTGTAGTGACTGGAATTCGAAGTCAAGACAGAACTGAAGATTGGGTACAAGTTATAAGAAGAGTTGGGTTCAATTCAGAGTTGATGCAGAGAAGAACTTGAGTTTAAGGCTGGTAATCCAGGGAAGAAGAATGAGCAATTTCCGTTGACTTGTGATGAGAAACTGAATGTTTATTTACGTGTCTGAATGTTTAGAACTCTGGGGTTGTCTCAATTACAGGGAAGGAGCTATGCAATCCAATTTACAGCTAGTACCTAGCATTGGCCAGTTTACAGGGAAGGAACTCTGGGGTTGTCTGAATGGTTAGTCTTGGTTCGAGCTTGTAAGGGTTTTTGAATGAGTTTTTAAACCAAGAAAAGAGGGCACTGAAACTGAAGTTGCAGCATTGTTGTTGCTGTTTATTATGGCTCGTATGGCAGTTACAAATGTGTCCAAGAGGTTCAGAACAACAGTTTGAGACATCGGAGATATCTTCTCGTGGTTGCACCTTGGATCTGTGGGGTTCACCATGGCTCAATGGTTGAGTACAAGGGTCAGTGGCATTGGAAAGGACTCGAGTTAGAAACTGGAAACAAGACGGATTGCTGGCTTGGTGCAAAACCGTGAAGATCATATGAACTGAAGTTTGGCCGATAAGTTAGAAGTCTGGATGGTTTTAGGAATTTTGGGTTTGATCAGATTCGATATTCTAGGACTTGAGATATAAAAAAAAGAAAACCTAAAGCTACAGAAGAGATATTCATACCCCCCTTACCACTGCCGTTCACATCCAAAAGAGAGGAGCTTTTGCTCCTCTCCAAACCCTATTCCACCACCATCTGCATCCACACTCACCTGCATTCAGCCATCCATCCTTCTTCCATCATCACCAACATATCCATCATCTGCATAACTATCATCTCATACCCCTCATCAGTGCCGCACCTTCATCAGAGAGGAGCTTTGCTCCTCTCCCAAACTTCTCATCCATCTGCACATCTCCACCAGCATAACCATCTTCAACTGCATCCACCATCATTACCACCTCATCTGCATATTCACCCATCATTTTGCATATCAGCATCTCCATCCATTTGCATAACCACTCCCATCCATCCACTGCATAATCTCACAGCATATCCACAAGTTTGCACCCTGTTTTGCATATCCGCCTGCATATTGCCAAGATATAGCATCAACATTCATCAGCAGTTGCATATATCCATTACAGTGTTAATTACGACATCAACGCCAGGTTCTACAGTTTAACTTAGCTGTCATTCACGACCACCATCATCCATCTTACTTGCATACCACCACAGCAGTCCATCTTTCACCACCAGCTACAGCAGTAACCTCAACAGCTCCTGTCTAGCAGGAGTTCTATTTTTCCACCACCATTCTTTTATCACCAGGCCATACAGTTTTCATACCACTATTCCACCTGCTGCTGCCTGGGTTTGCTTACTTAGTTTCGAAGTCGTATTTTCTGTTTTGTTTTGTTTCACTATGAACTCCAGTAGCTAAGCATATTTAGTTAGGGACGATTTCAACGTCCGGAATATGAACTCGCATTGATATTTAAAACTGCTTGTTTCTTGCAATTATATTATTATTGCTCATTCTCTACCGTTCCAAAAGTGTTTATGAATTATTCTTGAATGGTTTAAGTTGCAAATTAAATTGTTTTATGGATGATTTGATTGATAATTCGAGAATTCTTCGATCTGTAATTGTCTAGATGTTCCGAATACAAGTAGTAATATGTGGTTATTGACGATGGGATTTTGTTAAATAATTATATGTATTGAATGACACTAGTAGATGAATCGAGCTTATGTGTTTGTCACTAGGAATAGCCTATTTCACGGAGTTTAATGCACTTGTTTGAGTCACACCTAGTAAGCGTACCTCTAGGAAACTTGGCAAGTAGAATCCGGTAGTCGAGCGCTTCCGTGTCCGGTGAACGTAGGAGATATAACGGAATAGTTGAGCGTACTAATTATTCTAGGGTTATTAGTAATGGGTGATTGCAGAAATTAGCTATATCAATAAGATTCATGTTTTGTGACTTAGAGGAAGTCCTTGATCATTCTCATTCTCATATTTTCCTTTCTTATTCAGAAATTGAATCGACAACTTAGACTCAACTCTCCCTGTGGATACGAACTCGACTTGCCTCACTACTTCTTTATAGATTTGTGTAGCATAAGAGAATTATTATTGATAGGTTGACAGCCTCGTCAAAATTGGCGTCGTTGCCGGGGAGCAGCCGCTAGTTTGAGTTGTTAGTTGATTTTCTGCTTTTGCATTTCTTTTCATTCTTTGGATTTTCTAATTTATCTTTTTAGAATTTTATTTTCAGGTACCAAAAAAATCATTCTTTTTGCGTGTGCACAATTGGAACAAGAGGTAAGTCTCTAAACTAGTTGTGTGCAAGATGAATCCTTTTGCGAACAATATATATGGTTCAAGAGACCAAGCATACTATGGTGATAATTCTGATTTTCAATCTCACTCTTACAATAACTTCCAACCATATGCCGGATATAATCAAAACCAATCTTTTGGCTATGATGATTATTCGACAAAACCTTGTGATTATTCTCATACATCGCAACAACCTTTTGGTAGTTATGTAAGTGGACAATCACAAGGATGGGGGGATAGTTATACTTCTCATACGTGGCAATCTAGTTTCTTGCAGAGGCCTAATGAATTCATGGATTTGCGACCTGCATGGAACCAGATTAACTCAACTCCCAACGTGCCGAGTTTCGTACCAAGTGAAACATATGATAGTGTATATAGACCCGCTCTGGATCGTATTTATGATTCTTCACCCATTCAAAGGGAAGAGGCGTGGTCTAGAGAACCTATTGTGAATAGTAGCGAAAAACGTGTTAACTTAAAGAAACTCTCTAAACTATATGAGCAGTTGGAAGAAGAGGGAGCAACGGAAGAAACTCTTCAAGCAATTACTAGGGCCATACATGATGAGGTTAACCGCCGTATTGATAATGGAGAAGAGCCCCAAGAAGAAGATTCCGAGGATGATGAACCCTTGGAAAATATTGATAATGATAGTGCTACTAGTTCAAATCATGATTTTAATGATCATTCTCCTATTCTAAAGGAAGAAGTTGAGTCTAGAAACACTACCATTATTGATGGTAAGACTTATGTTGTGTATGAGAGCGATGATGATTATGACTTCTTTGTGCACCGTACCCCAAATTTAGAGATCGCCGATACTTTGAATGAGAAGTCAACTTGTGAAGAACGTAAGGATTACGATAATTTGATTTTGGAAGATCCTGATTTCTTTTCCGATGAGGAGGACTTGGTTATAGAAGAAACCAATGAATGTCTTGCCAAGAGTGCGAGTGAGAATGATGATACTTGTGATGTGAGAATGGAAGTGTCCAGCAGTACCAAGGATCCAGAAATACAAGAGGTTTTGCAAGGTTTGTCTAACCCTTTATGTGAATCTCTATCTAATTATGATCCTCCCAAAATAGTAGTAGTTTCTCAAAGAGTTGTTAATCCATCTTTTAGAAAAATACCTCATTTGGGGCTGGAATTATGCGCTTCTATAATTTTATCTGAATTTCTTGTATCTAAGTATCCACCATATGTGTTTGAGTCTAACACCATGCAGGTTTGCCAAGAGGAACGAATAGAAGTGCCTTCCACTTACGTTTTGTATGCACTTCCGAGTGTATAAAGGACTAAGTGTGGGGGTGACTCTCATGGGATGATAATTTCACTTCTCTCACAATTTGCTAACATTCTTGTAAAGCTTTTGCAATATATGCAGATTGTGTTGTGGGTGGATCCTCAAATTTTCAGATTGTTGATATATGGGGAGTCTATTTTGAATGTTTCTCGTATGCGTCAATCAGGTGCACAATTCCAATTCTTACTTCCTTGTCTTTTTCAAGTATTCCTCTTATTCTTTTTGCAATGGTTTGAAACATTGAGGACACTATTTGATTTAAGTGTGGGGGTAGGGTATAATATGAGCAAAAAAATTGACGTATATAGAACTCTAACTTTTAGAGATTTTTGAACAATTTAGAATAAACATTAGCCTTTCTAAGTAGATGGAATTTTTTCTTGACGATGAGGTATATATATTGGCTGAGTCAGGGTTAAATTCCAACTAAATAGCTAGTTTAGTGTTTATCCTCTATTGTTCAGAAAGAGCTATGAGTTGGAGTATCATTTGTATTTATGTAATTTGTATATAATTTTTAGAGTTTGATGCTTTTAGTTAAAAAATAGAAAAACCAAAAAAATGCATGATAAACTCCGAAATCTAGAAACTTGTGCCTTTAGGATGACACTACCAATATAAATGGATGGAACCATCTTGGTGGCAGGAGTTGAGGAACCCATTAACTAAAAGGACGGACATAGCTCAGAATTTATAAATTATATGATAGTTGTTACCATATCACATTCTAATTTTATTTTTCCTTATTTATCTATTGTTTTCTAAGTGCTTCGGTGGGTCACTAAACATCGAGTTGTTATTACTGTTAGGATGAAATAGAGTGATTGAGTTACTAGAAAAAAAAAAAAAAAAAAAAGAGACCGACCAATTAGACCAAACAGAATAAAAATGACACTTGGGAATAACAGTATGTGTGAAACGTAGTCCCTGTCTCCGTCGCCTAAACAAGCGTGGAATGCAGGATCCAAGGAAACTATCACGTACTTGCTGACAAGAAGCATGCGCTTGGATCCAAAAGATCTAATCATGTTGTCAATTCGAAGAAAAAGAAAAAAAAAAGTGAAAAAGAAAAGAAAAATATTATTATTGTTGAATAAAGTCGACTCCTGGTTCCCTTGTATATGCCAGTTGAGTTGATGTAGAATTAAGATTGTTGATCGCTGGTTCCCTTGTATATGCCAGTGTATTGACACTAGAATTAAGACCAGTAGATCAATCCAATAGGATGCATAGGTTCATTTTTGCGGTGACCTTCAGACAGATATGGGAAACACCGATCACTTGTAAACATTCGCCAACATCTACCTCTTTATCCATATTCTTAATATTTTCATGTGTGATTGTGGTTAGTCAGATTCCGAGTATTGTGGTTTGTTCGACTTTCTGATTAGAGCTTTATTTACTTATATTTGAATTGGATTGGAATCAAGGTACCTCCTCCTGTAATCATTCTGGATTCGTTCATAGATTCTTCGCAGGTAGTTGGAATTTGGAGTTGAAAACATAGGTTTTGTAGGTAGACCTCTTGTAAACCTTCACGAGACTATAACTCGTCCCCTAGGGACACCTAGGGGTTTAAAGGCTTGTTATTTATGCTAAAATTAACTGTAATCTCGACGACATGGAGTTGTTGTGTTTTAGTTTTGTTTTGTTTGCTCGAGGACTAGCAAAGAATAAGTGTGGGGGAATTTGATAAGAGCCCAAAATACATCTTTTGAATGTCTATTTTTTTTTCCTTTCTTTGTTATTTCTCTTGTATTTTTGTATATTACGCTTTGTTTTGATTTTATAGGTGATTTGGAGTCATGTGGCGTAAAAGACATGAAAATGAGGCTCAATTCATTATTTAGACACATTGAGTGCCAATGGAGCTGAAGCATAGCAACAACGTGAGTCTCCAATACGCCGAAACTGGATTTTTACCGAAGGCAGTCATAAAGAACACCAAAGGGAAGTAGTCATTTCTGTTTTAATAAAAAATACTGAAACATACCCAGGATAGTTATTCTTGGACACCTCACCTTGGTGGCCCATAGCCTAACATTGAGTGCATAAAGCACACGTCCCAAGTATATAACCAAGGAGCTGGTCGAGAAGTCCTCATCAGTTCATAACTGAGCACTCCAAGTGAAATTGTTGTGCCTAGTTCCAGCACCGGCTAACCATGGTTCCTAGGTCAGCTTACGAAGGGATTACGAGAGATCAAGAAAAAGACATTGTGTATTCAGAACTTAGAGAAGATTCAGATATAGTCGAGGCAAGACAGGGATGAAGAACAGGTTGATGTCATTAATTCCTGCTGCTGAGAGGCGAGGAGTAAAGTGTATTTGAGTGTTTGAGGGTCTGTAGTGACTGGAATTCGAAGTCAAGACAGAACTGAAGATTGGGTACAAGTTATAAGAAGAGTTGGGTTCAATTCAGAGTTGATGCAGAGAAGAACTTGAGTTTAAGGCTGGTAATCCAGGGAAGAATAATGAGCAATTTCCGTTGACTTATGATGAGAAACTGAATGTTTATTTGCGTGTCTGAATGTTTAGAACTCTGGGGTTGTATCAATTGTAGGGAAGGAGCTGTGCAATCCAATTTACAGCTAGTACCTAGCATTGGCCAGTTTACAAGTCGCATACAAGGTGTTTGCAGAATGGTCTCAACGATCAGTTCTTCCATCGTCTCTCTGCAGATTTGCCGCGAGTTTTCTGGATGTTTACAAAGAGCTGGGAGATGATTTCGCAGTTAAAATGAACCAAGGGATGGTACGAATTCAGGTGGAAGATTTGGTTAGTCTTGGTTCGATCTTGTAAGGGTTTTTGAATGAGTTTTTAAACCAAGAAAAGAGGGCACTGAAACTGAAGTTGCAGCATTGTTGTTGCTGTTTATTATGGCTCGTATGGCAGTTACAAATGTGTCCAAGAGGTTCAGAACAACAGTTTGAGACATCGGAGATATCTTCTCGTGGTTGCACCTTGGATCTGTGGGGTTCACCATGGCTCAATGGTTGAGTACAAGGGTCAGTGGCATTGGCAAGGACTCGAGTTAGAAACTGGAAACAAGACGGATTGCTGGCTTGGTGCAAAACCGTGAAGATCATATGAACTGAAGTTTGGCCGATAAGTTAGAAGTCTGGATGGTTTTAGGAATTTTGGGTTTGATCAGATTCGATATTCTAGGACTTGAGATATAAAAAAAAAGAAAACCTAAAGCTACAGAAGAGATATTCATACCCCCCTTACCACTGCCGTTCACATCCAAAAGAGAGGAGCTTTTGCTCCTCTCCAAACCCTATTCCACCACCATCTGCATCCACACTCACCTGCATTCAGCCATCCATCCTTCTTCCATCATCACCAACATATCCATCATCTGCATAACTATCATCTCATACCCCTCATCAGTGCCGTACCTTCATCAGAGAGGAGCTTTGCTCCTCTCCCAAACTTCTCATCCATCTGCACATCTCCACCAGCATAACCATCTCCAACTGCATCCACCATCATCACCACCTCATCTGCATATTCACCCATCATTTTGCATATCAGCATCTCCATCCATTTGCATAACCACTCTCATCCATCCACTGCATAATCTCACAGCATATCCACTAGTTTGCACCCTGTTTTGCATATCCGCCTGCATATTTCTAAGCTACAGCAGAAACCTTCTTCAGCAGCTGCATACATCCATTACAGTGTTAATTACGACATCAACGTCAGGTTCTCCAGTTTAAGCTAGATTCCATTCACGACCACTATCATCCATCTTACTTGCATACAACCACATCAGTCCATCTTTCACCACCAGCTACAGAAGCAACCTCAACAGCACCAGTCTAGCAGGAGTTCTATTTTGCCGCCACCATTATTTTATCACCAGGCCATACAGTTTTCATACCACTATTCCACCTGCTGCTGCCTGGGTTTGCTTACTTAGTTTCGAAGTCGTATTTTCTGTTTTGTTTTGTTTAACTATGAACTCCAGTAGCTAAGCATATTTGGTTAGGGACGATTTCAACGTCCGGAATATGAACTCGCATTGATATTTAAAACTGCTTGTTTCTTGCAATTATATTATTATTGCTCATTCTCTACCGTGCCAAAAGTGTTTATGAATTATTCTTGAATCGTTTAAGTTGCAAATTAAATTGGTTTATGGATGATTCGATTGCTAATTCGAGAATTCTTCGACCCGTAATTGTCTAGATGTTCCGAATACAAGTAGTAATATGTGGTTATTGACGATGGGATTTTGTTAAATAATCATATGTATTGAATGACACTAGTAGATGAATCGAGCTTCTGTGTTTGTCACTAGGAATAGCCTATTTCACGGAGTTTAATGCACTTGTTTGAGTCACACCTAGTAAGCGTACCTCTAGGAAACTTGGCAAGTAGAATCCGGTAGTCGAGCGCTTCCGTGTCTGGTGAATGTAGGAGATATAACGGAATAGTTGAGCGTACTAATTATTCTAGGGTTATTAGTAATGGGTGATTGCAGAAATTAGCTATATCAATAAGATTCACATTTTGTGACTTAGAAGAAGTCCTTGATCATTCTCAATCTCAAATTTGCATTTCTTATTCAGAAATTGAATCGACAACTTAGACTCAACTCTCCCTGTGGATACGAACTCGACTTGCCTCAATACTTCTTTATAGATTTGTGTAGCATAAGAGAATTATTATTGATAGGTTGACATCCTCGTCAACAACCCTACGGTATTAAGCATCTCAAAATTGATCATAGGCATGTCAAATTTAAATTGGGCATATCAAATTTAATGTTGGCGTGGGTGTGAAAGCACTAGCCTACGATATTGTGAATCTCAAAATTGATCCTAGTCATATCAAATTTAAACCTGGGAAGATTAAATTGAATGTTGGGCATGGGCATAAAAGCATAAAACTACGGTCTTGAGAATCTCAAAATTAATCCTAGGCATGTCAAATTTAAACTTGGGCATATCAAGTTTAATCTTGGGCATGAAAGCACAAGCATACGGTCTTAGGCATCTCAAAATTGATCCTAGGCATGTCAAATTTAAACTTAGGCATACCAAATTGAATATTGGGCATGGGCATTAATGCAGAACCCTACGGTCTTGGGAATCTCAAAATTGATCCTAGGCATATCAAATTTAAACTTGGGCATATCAAGTTTAATCTTGGGGATGGGCATGAAAGCACAACCCTACAATCTTAGTAATATGAAATTGAATGTTGGGCATGGGCATGAAAGCACAACCCTAGGGTCTTGAGAATCTCAAAATTAATCCTTGGCATGTCAAATTTAAACTTGGGAATATCAAGTTTAATCTTGGGCATGTGTACGAAAGTACAACCCTACGGTCTTAGGCATCTCAAAATTGATCATAGGCATGTCAAATTTAAACTTGGGCATATCAAATTGAATGTTGGGCATGGGCATGAAAGCACAACCCCACAGACTTGAGCATCTCATAATTGATCATAGGGATGTCAAATTTAAACTTGGACATATCAAATTGAATGTCAGGCATGGGAATGAAAGCACAACCCTAGGGTCTTGGGCATCTCAAAATTTATCCTAGGCATGTCAAATTTAAACTTGCGCATATCAAATTGAATGTTGGGCATGGGCATTGGCATGGAAGCACAACCCTACGGTCTTAACCATGTTAATTTAAAACTTGGGCATATCATATTGAATGTTGGCCATGAGCATCAAAGCACAACCCTACGGTCTTGGGAATCTCAAAATTGATCCTAGGCATGCCAAATTTAAACTTGGGAAAATCAAATTGAACGTTGGGCATGGGCATGAAGGATAACCATATGGTCTTGGGAATCTCAAAATTGATCCTAGGAATGTCAAATTTAAACTTGGGCATATCAAGTTTAATCTTGGGCATGGGTATGAAAGCACATCCCTACGGTCTTAGGCATCTCAAAATTGATCCTAGGCATGTCAAATTTAAACTTCGGCAGATCAAATTGAATGTTGGTCATGGGCATAAAAGCACAAAACTACGGTCTTGAGAATCTAAAAAAAAAAAAAAATTCTCTCCTGGAGCTTTGGCGATATTTTAGGATTTTTATAATCTCACGGTTTTCATTAATTTTTATCGCGCCTGGATCATCTTAGGGGTGATTCACGATGGGGGAATCAACTGATTCAACACACGTGAAGAAGTTAATGTTTGGTGAAATGGTTAGTGGAAAAACAAATTTCAGAACATCAACCATTGATTTGAAGACACTACCTCAACCAACAGTGGAAGAAGGTAAACCATCTTTGGTCATCCCTGATGCTCTTTTCCGTAAGGGATGTGAGATCTGGCAATATAGTCTCATTGGGAGACTAGATTTTAAAGATATCAACTTTGGTGATGCTAAAAAATCTCTTCAAGATCAATGGATGTTGGGAGAAGGAAGAGTAAAATTTGTACCAATGAGTAAAGGATTTTTCATCATCAAGTTATCTTTCGCGGAAGATAAGAAGAAAGTTCACAGAAAAGAACCATGGTCTTTCCAACAACAAACTCTGAAGTTACAAGAATGGTTCCCTAGTTTTGATCCTTCAAAACAGAAAACTTCCCATGCTTCGGTATGGGTTGTAGTTGCAGGAAATCCTACAACACACCCCTTATCATATCTTGATATTAATTTCTAGATCTACCTATAAAAATGGTAGTAAAATTGCTAAAATTATAAACGGACAACAAGATTTTTACATGGTTCGATCAATTTGATCCACATCCTTGATTCTTCACTATGATTGTTAAAATTTACATTTGATTTTACATGGATAATCTCCATTAATGGAGTTCTAAATCTAGTTTTGGGGAAGAATATGATAAAGAAAAATACATTCTCTCTTTAAAAATATCTCTGCAAAATATCTCTCTCTCCCCTCAATTGTCTCATGTTCTTCTTTTTATATAGGTATCTTCATGGTGGGTGACAGCTCATATTCAACTCATATTTCCCATTTCTTAGGATTTTTGCTATGCTCCTTGCAGGCTCTGCTATGCTCCTCACGGGCTCTACTATCGTGCTTGTGAGATCTGCTATCATGTTCGCTAGATCTGCTATTGTGCTCGCAGGATCTGTTATCGTGCTCGCGAGACTCTTCTATAACCACAAAATCTTCATTTCCTGCCTTGTTCTCACGATCTCCCGCCTTGTGCTCGCGAGCATTCTCTCTAACTACAAAATCTTCATATCTTTCTCATGTTTTATGCTGTCATTGTTTATTACGTCATTCTTTGAATTATTCTGCGGCGCTCGCAGTGTGTTGTTGAAGAACTCACAGAAATGTTGAAAATAATTTCGTAAGAATATTGCTGTGGCGATATTCTGATCCTACATCTTGCCTATTTTTCCTTGAATATTGCTTGAAGAGCAATCTTTAAGGAAAAACCAGTTGTTGTAGTAGTCTTTGATCTTTGTTGATGAAAGAACGAGCGAAAGAATACTGGACTTGAAAAGTAGTACTTGCCTCTTTTCTTTTGTGAAGTTCCATATCTTTGCTAAGTAAATAAGAAGTATTAACTCTTGAAGTATGCAAAGTATGAAGTATCCTTGAAGAAATATAAGAAGTACTCAATCCTCAATATATAAGAAGTATCCGTCCTTGAATGAAAGTTATAAGTATTGCCTCTGTTCATGCGAAATTATTACTTCATTTTTGGTGAGAATTCTTTCCCATTTTGGAAATGATTCTTGCCGAGTAGATAAAGAACATAAAATGTTTTTCTTGGTAATCCATAGTTGCCTCTTCCTCATTCGATAAAATAATCATATTCTGCGAAATAATCACTTCTCCTGCGAAATTTTGGAATGGTCTGCGAGATGCTGAATGAGTTTGCAAGTTTCTGAATGTTTCTGCGAGATTCTGAACTAGTGACGCGAATAGTGACTAAATAGTGTTGCGAGCTTATGAATAGTGTTGCGAGATTATGAAATATTGCTGCTGAGAGACGCTGAATAATACTTCTGAGAAATTCTGAACAATACTTCAGGGAGATTCTGAAATGTATTTCTGAAATATTCTGAATAGTACTTTCTTTCTCTCTTGCGATAAACAAATCTGTCCTGCATTCTTAAAAGAAAATAATTAATGTTTGAGATTATTCTATTGGTCTTATTTTTCCTTCCTAGTTAAAGGTCTTATTTTGCCAATTTTTCTTTTTACGACAAAATCGCAGGACGTCTTTACATTTGCATGTATTGACCCATTGATCTTGCCTTATCTTTATGACAAGTCTAAGTTCCCTCACGAGATCAAAGCCTCATGACATTGCCGTCTTGCGATGAAATCGCAGGACGTCTTTACATTTTCATGTAAAAACCCATTGATCTCATCTTAACTTTTTCTCTTTTTATGGCTTGTTGCCTCTGTATAATATTCGTCACGCGAAAATATGACAGGCCTAAATGTTCTTGCGAGCATAAAGTCCCATGACATTGCCATCTTAAGACACTTATCATCTCCCTAATGGAGGGTGCCGCCCTTATCTTCCCATTGGTTTCCCCTTCAAGGAGGGAACATCGTCCATACAAGACTAGCTCCTCCCATCCATATTTGCCAACAACCAGTTGTTTTCGCAGCTTCTTGTCCTTTATGCCTATATGGCTTATAGTTACAAGGCTGCACTCTAAGTGGGGGTTTCTTCGGGCCAAGTGCATCATAGCCAAGACTTTCCAAGAATGGCCAGGGTAGTTTCGTACGCCCCGGGCACCCTTGGCTCAACCGTGTACCTCGACGCCTTGGTCATACTCTGCACCTCTTAGAAGAGACCCTCGGTCCTACAACCAGGGTATAACCTGATATAGTTGGAAATCGAAGGTACCTCTCCTGGATAGGTTTTCTTTAACCCCAACATCTCCATGACTCAGGATCCAGCAGCGGTATAACCTTACCCCTGAATCATGTAAAGAGATACCCCCTTATATGACACACTATTAGGTCTTACATTTGCCTCTTGCGAAATTGTATTCGCGAACTATGGTGTACGCCATAAAGGTTCGTCCCATTCTTATGTATCTGCGAAATTGTATTCGCGTTTCTCGCGATAGCTTCCCGTTTCTTTCTTCTTTCATTTTTGCCATTTCTTCTTTCATTTTTGTATTTCTTCTTGCATTTCTGTCTTAATATCATATCATTTCTTGTAATTCTAAAATCTTTGTAATTCTGCGATTGTATCTCTCTTTGGAAATCAAATCAAAAAAATTTGAAATCTTAGAAATCCTTGCGATGATTTCACTTTCAGTAATCTTTGAAATCTTTGAAAAAATTTGAGATCTTTAAATTTTTGCGATTATTTTGATTTTTATAATATTTCGAAACTTCTTTGAAATCTTGCGAATGTATCGCTCTTTGTCAATCAAATCAAAATCTTTGAAATTTTTTGAATTTTTTGAAATCTTAGAAATGTTCTTTGAAATCTTGCGATTGTATCTCGTTGCTAAATCAAAAATCTTTTTCTGTAAAAGAAATATTCTAGAGAAATCTTCTTTAAAATCTTGCGATTGTATCGCAATTTTTGAAATTAAATCAAATTTTCTTTTTATTTTCTGTAAATAAAATATTCAAGGAAATGGTACTTAGCTTTTATGTAATTTTCTGTTGCTGCCGTCTCTCGCGAAGTATTTGATTTGCTTGTGAAATGAGAAAAAATGAGAAATGATCTGCGATGTGTTCATTCTCGCTGTAAATATTCGCAATGTAAACACCTGAGAAGGAAAATGTTTGCGGTATAAATTTTGGCAAGGCAAAAAATTCTGTGCAAGGAGAGAGAGACTTGAACCCGCGTCACTGAACAACTTCTCATCGCTACTGACCATCTGTACTGGATTCTGTTTGCGATAACAACCCCCATTTCCATCCTCTTATTACGATCTTGTCTATGTGCTCAGATTCGATCGCAAGATCTCAAGTTCACTCAGTATTCCTTTGACCATCTGTCCCGGCTTGTATTTCTGTTGTTGCGATAAAAATCGCAGGATTTATTTTGATGCTTGCTTATTACATTTCCACCTCCAAAATTTTGTCTTCATTTAATTTATTAACCCTTCCTTTGCTGAAGTTTTTCTAAGTGAATTCTCTTTGGGGCAGGCGAGTTTCTATGCACTAAAATCAAACGAAAAATTAATTAATCTCAAAGCCATATCTTCCCCTTTGGCTGTTCTGCCAGTCTTTTGGTCGTCCTTTAATGTAGTTCCCTTTGTATTTGTCTCTGCGAGGAGCACTAGTTTCTCTATTGTTTAACTATTTGTTCGTTGCTGCTCCGCCTCTTATCTTCATTTCATACTTTTTATATTAGTCATGCTCGTGATTTGTCATTGCTGATGTTGTTAAGAACTTATCTGCGAGAGAAGCGTTCATGATAAATCTTTGCGAAACAAAAACTCTTTGCGGGAGATTCGAACCCAAGTATTATACATGCCCCTGTGAATTTTAGTTATTAGTTAATTATTCCATAACGTAAGCAAAATAGTATACACTAGCATCATTGTTTTAATTTATAATAATCAACTCTATTAGTGCTTATTTCCATCTGGAGGATCAGTAAAATCAGAGATAAGAAGAAGAGGGTACTTCCCTTTCGTTTGCCTTGCTCGCTGGGCTTTGTGAAGTAATATTTCTCTAAACATTTTCCTGGACTGAAGCATCCTTGTTCTTCTTCTCGCTGGCAATTATCGATGATCTCTCTCACTGTTGAATTCTCTTGGCTATGTTAATCGATAATTGTAATAAAATTATTCTTCTGCGAGAACTTCGCAGAGTAAGCTCCTTCATCATTCTTCTTTTCTTAGCGTGATTACTAGATCTTCGTGTAATTGCTCATGCTGAGATGCTTTCCTTTAGTCCTTGGTATTGGATCTGGGCAGCTTTGTTCCTTGCTTTCACTTGTGTGGATTTTCATTTGAAAAAATGTCCATGCCTTTGATGTTGCTTGTTTTGATGTATGTGTTTTGAGCTGCTATTGTACGTGACTTTTTATTTTGCTCTCTTTTTTCTTCATGATATCCTTGTTGTTAATTTACCGAAGGGGTTGGATCTTTACTGTGGCACCTCCTTTGATTGCCAGATCGTCATTGGTTCCGCCTAGATTTTAACTTGTTTCTTAGTAGTTTTGCTTATTATTTGCTGCAGTATGTTGTTGCATCTTGCGAGCTAATGCTAAACTACTGCGAGTTGATGCTAAACTATTGTTGTTGCTGCTTATCTATTGTGTTGCTTGCAGATTTCTTTGGTTACTTTCCTTTTGTTTAGTTGTGTACGTTTCATCCTTCATATATCTTCTCAATAATCTTCTATGCCCTGGTAGGTATTGATTTTTCTCCTCCAGCATGTTTGTTCTCCCTTGGATCTTCGTCATGTTACTTCCTCTTCCTGCATGTTAAACATGTTTTCATCGAGTACTATAGCTTGTTTGTTTTGTCGTCTTTGAAATTTTCTTTTCCATCCTATTTATTCGCAGTAGCTTTCTTTTAAATCTTTTCGTGTTGTTGCTTTCTTTGTATAAATTCTACTACTGTGTACTATCCATCGTAATATCATGGACATCTTGCGGTTTTTTTCGTAGAGAGGATCTTAATCCTCACTGGTGCTGTGAAATTCTTCACTCTCGTAATGCTGTCAACTGGTAACCTTTTCTTGACCATTATTTACGCTCTTGATTTCTTCGTTTGCTATGAACATCATCGTCATGGATTGATATATGTACTTCCGCCTTTAGCTGGTCATATATGTCTTTGAGATATGTTTGCTCTGTGTTTATTTTGCAACTTCCAGTGCAAATTTGTTATTCTCTCCACTTTCCTTACCAATCTTTATGCTTGCATATCTTTTCTATTTACCTTGCAAGAATATAGCTGCTGTTGTTAACAGCCTTTTCTCTCTGCCATTTTTAAAATCCTATAGTTTTTCTATAATGTACTTTGTACACTTTTTGTCTACGGTATTATCTCTTCGAATAACACTGCTCCTTCGCAGATAGTCGATAGTACTGCTCTAAGAGAAAAATTACATTTTGGTTAATGGTAGAAATATCTTGTCGATTTCTCGTGCATGAACCTTCATTGATGACATTGCCTGCTTGGATGTTTCCTTAAGTTTTCATGATCATTTCCTTTCTTCGTTGCCCTACTTCTCTGGTGATCAAATGTTGATAACTAGAATCGAGTTTATTCTCTTGCGAAGTGATAGCTGCACCAGTTTTAATTAGTTTGTTCGCTTCCCTTTTAAATATCGGTGTTGGTCCATATCTTGTTGATGAAGTGTTATACTAAATGACGAAGTAGACGTATCAAATAAGTTTGTCTTCACTTTGCGAAATTCATTTAACTGCGAGATTCGCTGGAATTATTTTTCTTTTCTTTCCTCTTGACCTGCTGGGGCTTCTTAGTCATATGTTATCGTCCCTTATTTATCTTCGCATAAATTTACCCCTTCGCATAACTAGATGGATTTATTCGTAGAACAATAGATATTAGAATACGAAATTTGGCCTAAATACTCAAACTAAGCAAGAAATCTGTTAATACTTTCAAAATTCGTTAAATGGATTTTGTCAACAAATCTTCCTGGTTGTAAATCCATCATGGGAACTTATGTTGAATCAACATTTTTTAACAGAAAACCGAGTTTTGTGCTGCAAGGAAGAATTTAGGGAATCCATTGTATAGGTAACACTCTTTGAAAATAAAATAAAGTAATAGTAATAAAATATTTATTATGAAATAATTTTACAAAAATTAAGCAGCATGAGTTTGAAAAACAAGGTTCGATTGTATCAAAACCACTTTGAAAATTCATTTTGAACTGTGTTTTGAAAATGAAATCAAGTTTCTGTGAAGAAAAACTTAATTCTCGGATCTGAAGAATAAAGCTATATAAGAGAAAGTGAAAAGGATAAGAAAGGATTTGTCCTTATGGAGGAGTTGTTGGTTTTTTTTTTTTTTTTTTTGGTAAGTCTTAGTTTATTAAAACCAAAAAAAACGTAATTACAAGAATTGCAAAATGGGAGGCTCTAGGCCTCCCCACCCCCATAAACCAAAGGGGAACAATAAAAAACAACAACATAACACAACATCTTATAAAACGCTTTCATAACCAAAAGAACAAAAGAGAAAACCAAACAACTAATATCGTTTGCGTCCAACTCTAAAATTCCTCTTCTTAAGGCTAGCAATTATTTTTGTCAAATCAAAATCATCATCTTGCCGGTTGTATTCATCTTCATATTCATCTTCTTCTTCCTCCGAACCATAATTACCACTAAGTATAAGCATAATAGGAGATTGAGGTTTTTTCTTAGTTAACATTAACTCCTTTTTTTCCTTGAAGTATTCTTTTCTAAAGTCTGGATTTCTAATAAAATTAGTCCGCACTTGATCATTTTCAATAATGCTCGCCTCGTCTAGTTCCTCACTAGACAAAATATTTTTCATATCAAAAACAACATCATCCAACCTATCCCGTTGCTTTTTTAATCCTTCTATTCTTTCTAGGAAAGCTTTCTTTTTATCCGTTTCAACATGGGAATCCGGTTTATCATCAGAAATTATGCCCCATTATTTTGAACTCTTAACTTTTGCTGCCATATTAGCAGCCAGCAGCTCTGCATTTGCATCCTCCTATAAATCATTTTCACTTTCCAGAATCCCCTCTTTCAAAAAATCTGTCTCCACGGTCCAATTCCGAGTTTAGATGGAGGAGTTGTAGGCGTATCTTTGTACGGGCTTCACTTTGATTACGATTTCTTCGCCTCCCTTTCTGTTCTTCATGTCCTTCCATTATTGATGGTATTAAAATTTTCTGAAACTCCCTGTTTCTAGCGCCAAAATGTAGTTGCAGGAAATCCTACAACACACCCCTTATCATATCTTGATATTAATTTCTAGATCTACCTATAAAAATGGTAGTAAAATTGCTAAAATCTTCATATCTTTCTCATGTTTTATGTTGTCGCTGTTTATTACGTCATTCTTTGAATTATTCTGCGGCGCTCGCAGTGTGTTGTTGAATAACTCACAAAAATGTTGAAAATAATTTCGTAAGAATATTGTTGTGGCGATATTCTGATCCTACATGGGTAAAGTTTACGGGCTTGCCGGTAGAACTATGGACAGAAGAATCTCTTCTAGCTATTGTGCAAACACTAGGTAACCCTATTGTGGTTGATTCAAAAACCCTTAACCATGATTATGGTTATTTTGCTTCGGTTTTTATTGATATTAATTTTGCTGATCCGGTTGCTACGGAGATTATTCTGACTTCCGGGGGGAGAAAATTCCAACAAATTGTGGAGATTCCAAAATGACCTTCCTACTGCAAGCATTGTTCCATTATCGGGCATGCTTATGAAGACTGCAAAAATGCTCGTAAGGTCTTTATAAAGATCCTAAGAAGCATTTGACTCAAGTGAATGTGGTCCAGCAAAATAAGAAGATTCAAGAGCAGCAAGCGGCTGAAGTTAACAATCAACATCAAAGGGATAGTGTCAAAAACAAAGGTAAGAATGATGCTAATAATTCAACTCCGGTTGGGAATGAACTATATAGTTCAGAAAGTGCAGATCTAGTTGTGAAACAAACTCCCGTGGAAACTATCAGTCAGGAGGATAGTGACAGTGAGGAGGATAACGATAGTGAGGAGGATAGTGATACTGATTTTGTAGAAGGAAAAGATGAAGGAATTTTTGCTACAAAGGAAGGAAAAACGCTGTGCAATAACCATTCGGTCGTCCGTGCAGTTGAGGTAGACGGGCGTGAGGTAGCTGTGCATAAGGGTATATTAGGGAACTCAAGGAATCTTGATGTAGTTGCAGAATAACCTACAACTACACCCTCAATAGAATTAGTAAAAACTCAAGAAGTTCTTGATGATGAATAATAATTTTCTTATTAATGTTCTCAATTGATTACAAAGAAGTATCTAAATGGAACTAGAATAGTTACAACTTTATCTATTCTCTTTCCTAAGATATTCTCTAACACTCACTAAAAGAACTTCTCAAATTTTACATTTGAACTCCTATTTATAGTAAAATTTATACAGCTGTATATGAGTTGCGAAGTATCGCAACTCATACTCGCAAAATTACTCCATCCTCGCAAAACTTCATATTTCTCCGTGCTACTTCTATCATCGTATCATTTTATAACTCTTTTCTCCTTTATTTATTACGATACTCGTGAACTGTTATCTTGCGATATTCAGTACCTACACTTGAAGAATCCAAGGGGGAAGACAGTCAAAAGGTAGCATATTATTTTTTGACTATGGAGAGGATAAAAACCAAGGAGGTGATCTGCTCGAGTAAAGAGACAAAAGAAAGTGTTGTCTCGTGTAAAACAAAGGAAGCTTGGGTGACAGCTACACATGGTGTTTTGTCTCCCAACAATTCTACAGCTAATAAGGCACCGGGAGTTAAAGGAGTAACATGGGGTGAAGTGCCAATGAAGAAATCCACTATAATAAGCTGCTCGAGTAACAAAGTGGAAAAATTCCATCGTTTGAATAGGGAATCTGAAAAAGAAAAAGGAAGTTTGAATAATAGTCAGGACTTGAATTCGGTGGGAGTGCCCAATTCCATTGTGACTCCCGTAAAAGTTAAAGATGCTGGAGCCTCTAATTGTCGGGCGAAGGAAAATGATTTGGAAAAAAGTTATGAAGTCTCAGGAAGATAATTTAATTGATGTAAGTGTTGCAAGTTGTAAGAAATAGGAAAAAAAGGAGGCCCAAAAGCCTGATAATAATCAGGATATAGGTGAACATATACGGGCTAAAATGAGAACTCATGAAGCTTCGCTAAAAAGTTCTGGAGTGTTGACTCCAAACAAATTTAGTGTTCTACACGAGGAGACGCTGGTAGAAGAACCCAATAATTTGGATTCCGTTAGTGAAGAGTCTTCTTCTCCCAGTCAAAAGGGGGGGTAAAGACTCGAACAGTCAAAAAGAGGAACAATTGAGTGTCTCGCTTAGCAACCAGACATCGGATTCGGTTCCTAAGTTAACCAAAAATGAGCAAGAAGCATTTGGTACCATTACAAGATTTGAGACCCAGCAATTTTTTTTAACAACCTGCCTTTCAGAAAGGAGTTGTTAGAAAATTTACTACCGCGCGTCATAGGCATAGGGTACTAGGGCTAGATTAATGCTAAGTTGTGTCGGCAAGAGGTGGTTAGAGGAACATCATCGTTCTTCCGCTTTTCGTTTTGTTTTTGTCGTTTCTCTCTTTTGTTTGGAGGTCAGGCCTAGCCCCCCTCCTTCTCTTTTCTTGGATCCAATAAATATTAAAGCCACTTGGCTTTTCTGGAAAAAAGAAAAACGAAATCTCAAAATTGATCCTAGGCATGTCAAATTTAAACTTGGGCATACCAAATTTAATATTGGGCATGAAAGCATAAACCTACGGTCTTGAGAATCTCAAAATTAATCCTAGGCATGTCAAATTTAAACTTGGGCATATGAAGTTTAATCTTGGGCATGGGCACGAAAGCACAACCCTACGGTCTTAGGCATCTCAAAATTGATCCTAGGCATGTCCAATTTAAAACTTAGGATATTCAGTACCTACATCTTGCCTCTTCTCATGTCAATTCTACGAAGAAGAAATGATCGTGAGAACATAACCGTTACTTAGTCTTTTAAAATTTGGACACGTCTTTTGTAACCGTTCTTTTCTAGTTATTCCCTTATATAACTCCTTTATATTCTCTTCCTTTTCTTCTTCTTATCTCCGTAATTCTATCTTCTACTCATACTCTCTATTACTGTTTTCTCTACAATTTTTTCTTCTACTATATCTTCATGAGTTCTCCAAGGTAATTTCCTTCTATCTCTGCGTATTTCATTTGTTCTCCTCTTAAATTTCTGTATAATTTGTTATCTGATTTTGGTTTATTTCAGCAAAATAACTCCTCAGATGAAATCTCAGCTAAAAAATCCAAGCCCTAATCCACGAAGAAGAAAATCTGAGAATCAAAAGGTAGTTAAAATACTTTGCCTTATTTCTTGAACAATATATTGTTGCCTCAGTTTTTAATCTACATTTTGATTCGCAGGTTGGCGAAAAACCAAACCCTGGTAAGAGATCTCGAATAACTAAACCCACACCATTAATTCCAATTGATGATTTCCTTCCTGAAATTGATAAGGAATTTTCTTCTCCTCCTCGTGAAAATGCTTCTTCACACACTCCTGCCTCTACTCCATTACCTACCTTTCAATCTCCCATCAATGTCAATTTATCAACACTTCTTCAAGATCAACCCTCACAAAATATTTCTTCAACTTCTTCTCTTGAAAAACCTATCTTGTCCCCAAATCCTTTGAGTGCTATTTCTCCAGACAATTTGCAGCTTGCTCTTATTCCTTCAAATTCTTCTCCTCTTCCTCAGGAAATTCGAGATGGAATTTATTCAACTTTCCGAATGTTATCTGAGGTTTTGACCAATACTGCAAAGTCTACTAATGTTCGTTCGCAATATGAGTTTTGCGAAGTTTTAAATAATTTCGTCAATCCAGACATTTCTTCTTCACGTCAATCCTTGGAAAAAGAAATTGAATTGCTTCACCAATCTTTGAAATCTTCTCAAGCAGAATGCGAGGATCTCCGTAAAGAAAATCATCATCTTCAGAATAATTCTCTCGACTGTGCGATTCTTCGCAAAAGAAATGATGAATTGAAAGGTATGATTACTATCTTCATATTTTCCCTTTTATTTACTTATATTCTTCATATGCTTGAAACATCCATTAAAACCCATTCCCCTTTATAGAATCCATCCAGAAATGTAGAAGATTGGTGAATCAGATGCAACAGAATATCGAACCAAGCATGAAAGCCTCTCAAACCAATTCTCCCATTTATCTAATCTTTACCCGTGTGCTCTTGACAACTCTGATGCTCTTTTTCAAGAGAATACTCAACTAATATATGATCGAAATTTTTTGAATGATGATATATCTCAACTTTTTTCTTCCTTAACTAAAGCTAATTTGAGAATAGAAACCTTATTAGAAGAGAACAAAACCTTATCAGAAGAGAAATGTTCGTTTTTGAATACAATGATTGTTTCTTCGCAAGAATTAAAGACTCTTCAGAATAAATGTTGCGACCAAGAAAATCTTCTTTCTTTGTTGAAAGGTGAACTTGAGGAATTAAAGAAGTCTTGAGATCTTTGAAAGAAATTCTTTTGTTACTGAGAAGAATTCCCTTATTAATAAGAATATAGTCTTGAGTGCTAAGAAGAATCAACTTGAAGAAGATTATTCGTCATTAAAAAGTCTTAATGCCAAACTTGCGAAGGATAAAATTTTTCTCCTTTCTAAAGATCAAAAGCTTCAATCTCGACTTAAAGGATTAGTTGGTGATGGTTTTGATAATGCGATGAATCAGATGAAGAACTTTTGTCTATCTTTAACTCAATCTCTTGCTTCGCAAAGAGAAGGTAGTCATTAAAATTTGACTGCCTCTGGTATATCTTTAAATTTTGTTATACTCGCAAATTTTATTCTTTGAATTTTGTTTTATTTGCAGAATCTGAGAACAACCTTCGTAATGCGAAAGCTGGATTAGAAGCCTCCTGTTCCGAGCTTCGTAAGAAAAATGCTTTGCTTTCTACCCGCTTAATCAACTCTCGTGACCGTGCTACTCGGATATTCAACTATCTTGCTTATTCCAAAGATATCGAAGATACCAATCATCAAAAATCTATACTTCGTGAAAGTCATCTGAAAGCTCAAGTCTTTACGAATAACATTCTCTTATCAATAGCCTTGCCTCCTGTGAAAATTACTCCTCTGAAGATATCTGACGATGAAGTTGTTCGTGAGCCTGATAGTGATTTCGATTATGAGAGTGATGATGAAGATCTTGATGATGAGAAAGAATCTATTCCTCAAGGAGATGTTCTTGTTGCATATTCTTCCAAGGATGATATCTCGCAAAAGTCGAAAGCTGCTAATGACCCTGCTGATCTTGAAGATCCAGCACAGAATGTTGATGAAGCATGATAACATTCTTTTTTCAATTTATCATTGACTTTCCTGTCCTCTTTTCTTTTGAATTCCTTCCCTTAATTACTGTTGGTTTTCTTTTTGCGAACAATTCTATTTTTTAAGAAGTACATCTGATATTTTGCGAAGATGATTTATCCTTTCTTTCTGATATTTTGCGAAGATAATTTAACCTTTCTTTAATTAAATTTTCCCCATTTGATCATATGAAGAGAAATAATATATAACTCACAGATAAAACTTAGTATCTCCTTTCCCCCTATTATTTCTCTTTAAATGATTAAACATTATTTGAAGTATTAGAATATCTGCCTCAATTTATCTTACGAAGTTTCAACTTGTTACGATTGTAAATAAGAAATCCTCCCTTTTAAGTATAAAATATATGAAATATCCTTAATAAGTATACTACATATACAATACTTTTGAAGAAGTATTAGAAGTACCAAATCCGTCAAATGAAGAGATATAAGAAGTATTAGAAGTACTCGATCCACCAAATGAAGAGATATAAGAAGTATTAGAAGTACTCAATTCACCAAATGAAGAAATATAAGAAGTATTCAATCTGTGAATAATTACGTAACATATGACGAAGTATAATGATTATTTAACCTTCACCAAATGAAATATCCGTTAAAGAAGTATAATGAATATGAGATATTCTTGAAGAATTATAAGAAGTATTCAATCTTTTGGAAAAATATTCAATATATGGAGAAGTATAAGAAGTATGTAATTCTCGTAACATTTTACGAGTATGAACTTATCTGTATTTGATTGCTATCAAAATCGCATCTTTTGTTAAGTCTTCGTGACAATTCTTTAATGATGTTATCTTCTTTGATATGACTTCTTGTAAAAATTCTTCAATGGTATTGACGAAGCTGTCTTCTCTTCAAATCTTCATAATGTATATTCTTGTATAATTTCTTCAATGGTATTGACGAAGTTGTCTTCTTTTCAGATCTTTATAATGTATATTCTTGTATAATTTCTTCAATGATATTGATGCAATGAATTTCATTAATTTCTGTGGTCTTATCATGCCTTCCTAAGTAAAGGTCTTATTTTGCCACCTATTTTGTAGTAAATTTTTGTATTTGCCATAATATGACAAGTCTGACCATTCTTACGAATATACAACCTCGTGAAATTATCGTCTTGCGATGAAATCGCAGGACGTTCTTAGACTTTCATGCAAAAACCCATTGATCTCATCTTAACTTCTTTGTATAGTATTTTTAGCCTCTTCAGGAATTGTTGCGACAATATGACAGGCCTAAATATTCTTGCGAACGTAAAGCCCCATGACATTGCCGTCTTGTGATGAAATCGCAGGACGTCTCTACACTTTCATGTAGTGACCCATTGATCTCATCTTAACTTCTTTATTATGTTCTGCGAGTTCTTTATTCTTTCCTTTCTTTCTCTCTCTCTCTTTTTTTTTTTTTTTTTTTAGAAGGCTCGCAGAACTTCATTTGTTGCACAAATATGACAAGCCTTTATGTTTTCGCAAACAAGAAGCCTCATGACATTTGCGTCTTATAGCACGTATCAGCTCCCTAATGGAGGGTGCTTCCCTTTATCTTCCCCCTGATTGCCCCTTCAAGGAAGCGTACATCGACCATACAAGGTTATCTCTTCCCATCCGGTTCTGCCAACATCCAGCTTTTGATCGCAACCTCTTATCCTTTTTGCCTATAGGGCTTATAGTTACGAGGTTGCACCCTATGGGGTATCTTTGGGCCAAATGCATCATTTGCCAAGACTTGTCAAAAATGGCAGATGTGGTTCAACCTCACCCGACACTCTTGACTCAACCGTGTACCTCGGCGCCTTGATCGTTTTCTGCACTTCTTGGGAAAGACAGTATGCCTTAGTCGCCCAACCTAAATCCTCTTACACCGCATTTTATATTGCGTAATGTCGCTAGATTAGGTGAGAATCCAAGGTGTCTAACCCGGATAGGTACCCCATTATTGGGTTGTACCCCTAAATTTTTACCATGTACTAAGGGCCCTTGGTGGTGTTCCGGTTACCCTTAGCCACGTTATAGGTACCCCCTAAATGACGTACTTTAGGACTTTGCCTCTTACGAAATATAGCTTCGCGAACTAGGGTGTACGCCACAAAGGTTTGCCTGTATAAAATTTTCTGCGGCTCTCTTTCTTTTTTGGAGGCTGATCACAGATTGCGGTCTTTTATTAGCAAATTAATGAAATTTTAATCGGAATATAAATTTTGAAACTCGTAACTTTTCCCCATTTCCTGCGAGCAAACAATATTCGTAAAAAAAATTCATGAGTTTTTATGGATAATACCTTTTCAAATATAGTCTGTTCCAAGGTTTGCCAAGCCTCAAACCCATGTCTCTCCCTTCTGGATCCATCAGCCGATAAGCTCCGCTTCCTACAACTTCTTTAATAACATATGGTCCATCCCATTTTGGTGCTAATTTTCCCCCATTTTCTTTTTGATATGGAGGTGTTTCTCGCATGACCAAATCACCTGGTTTATACTCACGTTCAATGACTCTCTTGTTGTATTCTCGAGCTAATCGTTCCTGATAAATCTTCATATGGTGCAACACCTTTTCTCTTTTTTCTTCCAAATCATCCAATTCACTTAATATTACTCCCGCACTTAAATTTCTTTCCCAAGTTTCTTTCTTTGTTGTCGGAATTATAACCTCTGTGGGTAATACTGCTTCTACTCCATATGTTAGACAATAAGGAGACATTCCAGTTGCTTCTCTTCTAGTTGTATTGTATGCCCAAACTGCGCTAGGTACTTGCTCTCACCACCCTTTGAGATGTCCTTCTAATTTCTTTTTGATTGTATCTGCGATTGTTTTATTTGTTGCTTCTGCTTGTCCATTAGCTTGTGGATATAATGGGGTTGACTTCCCACATTTTATTCTAAAAGCACTGAGTAACATCTCTATATTCTGCCCCTCAAATTGTTTTCCATTATCAGATACTAGTTGTCTTTGGAACCCCGTACCTGCAAATGAGGTTCTCAAATATGAATGTAAAAACATCTTTATCACAAATATGCTGTACTGCTTTTACTTCTGCGAGCTTCGTGAAATAATCTGTTGCAACTATCAAGTATCGCCTTTGTCCAGATCCAGGTACAAATGGTCCAACAATATCCAAACCCCATTTCCCAAAAGGCCAGCAGCTTGTTGAAGAAGTTAATGTGGCTCCTGGTGCATGAATTCTTTTACCATGTCGTTGACATTCCTTGCATCTTCGTACGAACAATTTTGCGTCTGTATGCATATAAGGCCAGTAATATCCTTGTATCTTTGCTCTATATGCTAGAGATCTTCCCCACTATGATTTCCAGCTTCTCCTCCATGTAACATCTTCAATATTTTTTCTCCTTCTTCGCGAGTTACGCACCTGAGAGGTGGTCCATTGAAAGATTTTCTATATAAAATTCCTTCTCGCAACTCATAGTTTGTTGCACGACTCTTTAATTTATGTGCTTCTAGTCTGTTCCTGGATATTTCTCCTGTTGCGAGATATGCATGAATTTCTTTTCTCCAATCTGCGATGTTGTTTGATAACTCTCTTTCTATTTCCATCGCAACAGCTTCCTCAATTTCTTTCTCTTTGTCCACTGATGGGTGTTGAATTGTCTATATTTGGATATTTCTTGTATTTGGATTTGTCATCATGCTTGGAATAAATGCAAAAGCATCTGCGAGTCGGTTATATTTTCTAGATATATGTCTCCATTTTAATTTTGGTATCTTCGCAGATAATTCTTCAACGAGTTTCTTGTATTTCTTCAAAGAAGATTCATTTGTGGTATATTCCCCTTTAATTTGACAAATCACTAACTGTGAATCACTTGTTATCCTTATACTTTCGAGCTTCTTTTCTATTGCGATCTTTAATGCATGCACTACAGCTTCGTACTCTGTTTCATTGTTCGTTGATGCAAATTCTAGTCTGAATGAGAATGTTGTTCTTTCTCCTTCTGGTGAAATAAACACGACTCCAATTCTATTTCCCTCACTATTGGATGATCCGTCCACTAGAATTTCCCATCTATCTGGTTCTGTTAACAAGTCTTTTAGATTTCCAAATTCTTCTTCAACATCCATCATTTCCTCTACTGCTTCATCTTCTTCCAAAGGAAATTCTGCCAAAAAATCTGCGACAACTTGTGATTTTTACGATGATAATACTTCGTATTTTATCTTGTAATGGTTTACTTGTGCATTCCACCTTTCTATTCTTCCTGACCTTTTTGTGTTCTTCATGGTTGATTCAATTGGGACTTTGGTTACCACTTTTATCACATGTGCTTGAAAGTATATTCGTAACTTGAATGATCCATAAACCAGGGCTAAGATTAACTTCTCCATTTTAGAATAATTCTTCTCTACTGCATTAAAGGTTTTACTAATGTAGTAAATGGGCCTCTCTACTCCTGCATCTGCTCGTAACAGAACTGCACTTAGAGCATATGGAGTTGTTGCGAGGTATACCAATAATTCTTCGTTTTTCTCTGGTTTCTGTAGTATAGATGTATTTGCGAGGTATTCTTTGATTCCTTGAAAAGCTTTTTCACATTCATCATTCCACTTGAATTTTGCTCCTTTCTTAAGTATGTTGAAAAAATGCTTGCACTTATCTGACATTCGCGAAATAAATCTTCCAACTGAAGCCAAGAGTCCATTTAGCTTTTGTACTTCTTTTACCGTTGCAGGTGTTGGCATGTCACGAACTGCTTGGACTTTTTATGGATCAACTTGTATTCCATCCTTTGATACTATGTATCCCAAGAATTTTCCAGATGAAACCCCAATTATACATTTCTCAGGATTTAATTTGATGTTGAAATTTCTCATTTGCTCAAATATTTCCTTCAAATCTTGCACATGGTCTTTAGCTTCCTTGCTTTTTATCAACATATCATCTACATATACCTCCAAAGTTTTATGTATCCACTTCGCGAAAACTTTTTCAACCATACGTTGATATGTAGCACCCGCATTCCGCAAACCAAATGGCATATTCACATAACAATACAAACCCCTTGGAGCAAAAAAGGCAGTATGTTCTTGATCTTCTTCTGCGAGTGATATTTGATTATACCCTTTATATCCATCAAGTGAAGTGACTCTATCATGACCTGCAGCTGATTCCACCATTTGTGGTATATCTGGTAATGGAAAACTGTCTTTGGGACATGCCTTGTTTAGATCAGTGAAATCTATGCAAATTCTTATTCCTTTATTCTTTTTCGGAACAATGACCATATTCGCAATCCATTTTGGATATTGTGCTTCCCTTATGATCCCTGCATCTAACATCTTTTGTAACTCTTCTTCTATCTGTACATGATAATTCTGTGATATCTTCCTTATTCTTTGTTTGAATGGTCTTACATTTTTATCTATGTTCAATCTATGACACGCCACTGATGGATCAATTCCTGGTATTTCATCTACACTTCCTACGAAGATATCTTTATATTCTTGTAAAAGATCAATAGTTATTTTTTCTTCTTCTTCATCCATTTTAGTTCCAATTCGCAAGAATAAAGGCTCCTCTTTACTTCCAATATTAATTTCTTTAGTTGGTTCAGCTGCAACATAACTTGGATTTTGCTCCCCCATGGGTGTTGGTTCTTTGATTATTTTTGCTGGTTCCCCTTCTTTTTCTGGAGTTTCATCTGGTATACCTCTCCCTTCCTTTGCTCTTACTGTATACACTCGGAATTCTTCTTCTTTTTTTGTTTCCTTCCCAAGTTTCCTACGAAGCTGTTTCTTTCTTTCTCTTCCTCCGCATTGCGTTACTTCAATTTGATAACAAAATTTTGCACTATCAAGATCTCCTTTTATTCCTTGTATTCCATTTGGTGTAGGAAATTTGATTTTCTGATGTAATGTTGAAGCAACAGCTTTGATCGCATGAATCCACGGTCTTCCTATCAGCATGTTATATGGAGATTCCATATCTATCACACACAAGGTTACATGTGTTTCGATTTTGCCTAGTAATATTCGCAGTGCGATTTCCCCTTTAGATTTTGTTGTAGATTTTCCTAATCCATGAATAAGACATTTTGAATTTGTGATTTCTCCATCTTTAATTCCCATCCCCTTAAGTGCATGATAGAATATGATATTAACAGAACTCCCTGTATCAACCAAAATTCGGTTTAATTTCCATTTTTCTACAGCTTTCTTATCTTCTAGCATGATCGGCATTGTGATCACCAAATTTTAGAACGATTATTTCTCTCTCCTAGGCGATTTTTTCATCTCCAAATTTTAGAACGCCTAGATTCGTTTTTTGTTCATGTTTTTGATCATCTAAATCAATTTCGATTGTTTTAGGATGATTGAATCATAGGCCTCAGTGGCTGGAAACTTGATTTTCATATAGATCTGAGGTGTTACAGTACCAAATTTTTTTTGAAAACGCGATGGTTTTTTTTTTGAAGATTTGAAAAAATTCGTTGCGTTTTCTTTCTTTGTTATTCTGAATCTGAGCGCCTGTTAGGGGTTTTCATTTACTATCGTTTTATCTATTATTGGATCATTTTTTTATGGTCTACAATGGGAGAACAGCAAGATCCAGTTTAGTCTAATCCTATTAAGATGAATACATCCTTTGCAGACATGGTTAAAGGTAAGCAAACTCTGAACCATACTATAATTGATATTGGCAGTCTGCCAAATCCAATTTTTAATGATGATAAGCCCTCTGTGGATCTTCCGTTAGATTTTTTCCAAGAAGGGTGTGCAGCCTGGAATTTCAGTCTTATTGGAAGATTGGATTTTAGGGTTGTAAAGTTCAATGATGTTACAAGATCTTTGGAAAATCAGTGGGGCTTCGGTCCAGCTATGGTAAAATTCACGCCTATGAGCAAGGGTTTTTTTATCATCAAGTTCTCATCTGAAAAGAACAAACTAAAAGTGCGTGAGAAAATCTGGAAGGTCAATCAACAAGAGCTACATCTTCAAGATTGGTTTCCATGGTTCGATCCGGATAAAGAGAGTTCCTCACATGCTGCTGTGTGGGTTAATTTTCCTGCTTTATATGTAGAGCTATGGACGGGAAAAGTTCTCTTATCTCTTGGAAAAACTCTAGGCAACTCAGTTATGGCAGACAAAAAGACATTCAATCACGAATATGGGTGTTATGCAGCTGTTTTGGTTAATATTGATTTTTCAAAGAAAATTCCAGATTCAATTCATGTAACAGTGGGGGGTAGAAGTTTTGATCAGTTTGTGGAGCTACAAAAAATACCCAAGTTTTGTTCTTATTGCAAAATTGTTGGTCATGTTGATACTGATTGTAGAAACAAGAACAAGAAAAATGCTGTGAAGAATGTTCAGAAGTGGCATCCCAAAGGTGCTGATGGTGATACGGGAAATGCAAATCAAGGAAAAGGTGATAATGATGCGGATAAGAGTACTTCTGAGCAGCTTCAAACTGCTATTGGTGATGCTAAAAAGCTGGAATTAGAGCTTGAGCTTGAGAAAGCTTCAGCTGAATTTCGTGAAGCTCAGATGAAGCTTATTAGATGCAAAAACATTATAGCTGAGCAAAAGGATATTGATGTACGAAAGGGTGATATATCCTTGTTTGTTTCGGGTACGGAAAAGGAAGGCAAAACTGAAGAAGGTCAGTCCGTGACTAAGTCTGCTGCAAGTGATATGCCAAATACATCTAAAAAACGTCAAGAGAAAGGTAAGCAAGCGCCTACTATTCCTTTTATTCCATAGGGTGTTGAAGTTAGGAAAGAAGAATCTCTTTGTTACAACTACAACAAGGAGGAGGTGGATCAGCAAAACAAAGAGACGCTTTTAAACGTTTCTAAAGATGAGTGGAAGCATGTAAAGGGTACAAAATCGCCTACAAAAGTTACGTTTACTCCTTTTGATGATGCATTATTCAGTCATTCAGATATACATTGTGAGAATTCGTTTGAATCTCTAAGCTCTTCGGAGGATGCAAATGCGGAGCTGCTAATATGGCAGCCGAAGTTAAGAATTCAAAAGAATGGGGTGCAATTTCTGACGATAAATCGGATGCCCATGTTGAAACAGATAAAAAGAAAGATTTCCTAGAAAGAATGGAAGAATTAAAAAAGAAAAGGGAGAGTCAATCTCCTATTAAGCTTATTCCTTGTGGAAATTATGCTTCTGAAGAAGAAGACGATGAATATGAAGATGAATATGAAGAGTTTTTTGATGATGAATACAACCTGCAAGTTCAGGAGTTTTATTTGGCAAAAACAATTGCTAGCATTAAGAAGAGGAATTTTAGAGTTGGACGCAAACGATATTAGTTTTTTTTTTCTCTTTGGGTCTGTTTGTGTTAGAAAGCTTTTTATAAGTTTTTTATTTTTTTATGTTTCTTAGTGTGCCCCTTTGGTTTATGGGGGTGGGGAGGCCTGGAGCCTCCTATTTTGTAATTCTTGTAATTACGTTTTTTTGGTTTCAATAAACTAAGACTTACCAAAAAAAAAAAGCACTGTGATCACCAATGGTGAAGTGTGGTTCAAGTCTTCATTTGGAATTTCTGCTACTGAAAATGTGATTTTCTGCTTTTCCCATTCTTCTAAAGTTGTTATCTTTTCTTCCTCCATGATCTTTCTTCCTCTACAATCTCGCTTGTATATTTTTCCCTTCATATTACTATGAAATTCATCAATCATTGTCTTTGTGATCATATTGCATTCTTCTTTTTTGCAATCTCCATCTACTGACTTCATTTGATCTTCAAATTTTCCACAATTCCCTCAAATTTAGGCTACCAAAATTCTCAAGTCCCTGTTTCTAGCGCCAATTATGTAGTTGCAGAATAACCTACAACTACACCCTCAATAGAATTAGTAAAAACTCAAGAAGTTCTTGATGATGAATAACAATTTTCTTATTAATGTTCTCAATTGATTACAAAGAAGTATCTAAATGGAACTAGAATAGTTACAACTTTATCTATTCTCTTTCCTAAGATATTCTCTAACACTCACTAAAAGAACCTCTCGAATTTTACATTTGAACTCCTATTTATAGTAAAATTTATACAGCTGTATATGAGTTGCGAAGTATCGCAACTCATACTCGCAAAATTACTCCATCCTCGCAAAACTTCATATTTCTCCGCGCTACTTCTATCATCGTATCATTTTATAACTCTTTTCTCCTTTATTTATTACGATACTCGTGAACTGTTATCTTGCGATATTCAGTACCTACACTTGAAGAATCCAAGGGGGAAGACAGTCAAAAGGTAGCATATTATTTTTTGACTATGGAGAGGATAAAAACCAAGGAGGTGATCTGCTCGAGTAAAGAGACAAAAGAAAGTGTTGTCTCGTGTAAAACAAAGGAAGCTTGGGTGACAGCTACACATGGTGTTTTGTCTCCCAACAATTCTACAGCTAATAAGGCACCGGGAGTTAAAGGAGTAACATGGGGTGAAGTGCCAATGAAGAAATCCACTATAATAAGCTGCTCGAGTAACAAAGTGGAAAAATTCCATCGTTTGAATAGGGAATCTGAAAAAGAAAAAGGAAGTTTGAATAATAGTCAGGACTTGAATTCGGTGGGAGTGCCCAATTCCATTGTGACTCCCGTAAAAGTTAAAGATGCTGGAGCCTCTAATTGTCGGGCGAAGGAAAATGATTTGGAAAAAAGTTATGAAGTCTCAGGAAGATAATTTAATTGATGTAAGTGTTGCAAGTTGTAAGAAATAGGAAAAAAAGGAGGCCCAAAAGCCTGATAATAATCAGGATATAGGTGAACATATACGGGCTAAAATGAGAACTCATGAAGCTTCGCTAAAAAGTTCTGGAGTGTTGACTCCAAACAAATTTAGTGTTCTACACGAGGAGACGCTGGTAGAAGAACCCAATAATTTGGATTCCGTTAGTGAAGAGTCTTCTTCTTCCATGGATGTGGAGGCCAGTCAAAAGGGGGGGGGGATTCGAATAGTCAAAAAGAGGAACAATTGAGTGTCTCGCTTAGCAACCAGACATCGGATTCGGTTCCTAAGTTAACCAAAAATGAGCAAGAAGCATTTGGTACCATTACAAGATTTGAGACCCAGCAAATTTTTTTAACAACCTGCCTTTCAGAAAGGAGTTGTTAGAAAATTTACTACCGCGCGTCATAGGCATAGGGTACTAGGGCTAGATTAATGCTAAGTTGTGTCGGCAAGAGGTGGGTAGAGGAACTTCACCATTCTTCCGCTTTTCGTTTTCCTTTTGTTTTGTTTTTTTCGTTTCTCTCTTCTATTTGGAGGTCAGGCCTAGCCCCCTCCTTCTCTTTTTTGGATCCAATAAAGATTAAAGCCACTTGGCTTTTCTGGAAAAAAGAAAAACGAAATCTCAAAATTGATCCTAGGCATGTCAAATTTAAACTTGGGCATACCAAATTTAATATTGGGCATGAAAGCATAAACCTACGGTCTTGAGAATCTCAAAATTAATCCTAGGCATGTCAAATTTAAACTTGGGCATATGAAGTTTAATCTTGGGCATGGGCACGAAAGCACAACCCTACGGTCTTAGGCATCTCAAAATTGATCCTAGGCATGTCCAATTTAAAACTTAGGCATACCAAATTGAATGTTGGGCATGGGAATGAAAGCACAACCCTACAGTCTTAGGCATCTTAAAATTGATCCTACGCATGTCAATTTAAAACTTGGGCATATCATATTGAATGTTGGGCATGAGCATCAAAGCACAACCCTACGGTCTTGGGAATTTCAAAATTGATCCTAGGCATGTCAAATTTAAACTTGGGCATGGGAATGAAAGCACAACCATACGGTCTTAGGCATGTCAAAATTGATCCAAGGCATGTCAAATTTAAACTCTTACATACCAAATTGAATGTTGGGCATAGGCATTAAAGCACAACCCTATGGTCCCGGGCATCTCAAAATTGATCCTAGGCATGTAAAATTTAACTTTGGGCATATCAAATTAAATATTGGGCATGGGCATGAAAGCACAACCCTATGGTCTTAGGTATCGCATAATTGATCATAGGCATGTCAGATTTAAACTTGGGAATATCAAATTGAATGTTTGCCAGGGGCATTAAACCACAACCCTACGGTCTTGGGAATCTCAAAATTGATCCTAGGAATGTCAAATTTAAACTTGCGCATATCAAATTGAATGTAGGGCTTAGGCATGGGCATGGGCATGAAAGCACAACCCTACGGTCTTGGGCATCTCAAAATTGATCATAGGCATGTCAAATTTAAACTTGGGAATAACAAATTGAATGTTGGGCATGGGAATGAAAGCGCAACCCTACGGTCTTGGGCATCTCAAAATTGATCCTAGCCATGTCAAATTTAAATTTGAGCATATCAAATTGAATGTTGGGCATGGGCATCAAAGCACAACCCTACGGTCTTAAGCATCTCAAAATTGATCCTAGGCATGTAAAATTTAAACTTGGGCATATCAAATTTAATGTTGGGCATGGGTATGAAATCACAAGCCTACGATATTGTGAATCTCAAAATTGATCCTAGGCATATCAAATTTAAACCTGGGCAGATCAAATTGAATGTTGGGCATGGGCATAAAAGCACAACCCTACGTTCTTAGGCATCTCAAAATTGATCCTAAGCATGTCAAATTTAAACTTAGGCATACCAAATTGAAGGTTGGGCATGGGAATGAATGCACAACCATACGGCCTTGGGAATCTCAAAAATGATCCTAGGCATATCAAATTTAAACTTGGGCATATCAAGTTTAATCTTGGGGATGGGCATGGAAGCACAACTCTACGGTCTTAGGCATCTCAAAATTGATCCTAGGCATGTCAAATTTAAACTTGCGCATTTCAAATTGAATGCTGGGCAAGGGCATGAAAGCACAACCCCACAGACTTGAGCATTTCAAAATTGATCATAGGGATGTATGATAGGTGTCTAAAACACCTTAATATTTTTTTATTGTTTATGCTTTCTCTGCTAGTTTTCTTGTAAATTATGTATCTTATGTTTGTTTTTGAATATTTAGGTACTTTGTAGTCACTTGGAACTAAAGAAGAGGAAACAGCGCAAAAATCTCATCTCATGTGCAACTGATGTTGGAGGCGGATCATTTCTCATTATTTTCTTTTGTTTCTTCATCTATGTCTGAAAAGTATGTCGGCTTTAGTGATGCAACTTTTCTGTCTGAAAAGCACGAAAACTTTAGTGATGACTCTCATTGAAGAGAAGAAGTGAATCTGAGAAATAAGGGATGGTTTCTGTTGGTGGAATTCGAAAGAAAGCATCAATTTGGAGCACGAAAGGCGAAAGCGTCATTTCAATATGAAAGCGTTATTGGAAGCACAGTGGAGCAAAAGGAGTTATCATTATTTGGAGGCTCTTATCAACACTTAGGGTACCTAGAGTCATATGGGTACCCCCTTAGCCAATTCACTTGAGTGGCAGTATCATGTTAGTTTCTCTTACCCTAAAATTCAGAGAAGAGTTTCTTCTCATTACCTTCACATATGAAATTGAGGAATAAGTAAGATGAGAAAAGAAGCTGCTGTCGTTTACTGCCGGGAGATCGAGAAACAGGTAGAGAGATTGAGATGTGTATCTAGCTGATTAACAGCTCCGTTTTAAGCCAACCCAAAGAAGAAAATGGGTTTACTGAATCAAAATAGCTCAATTTGTTGATGGAGAAAGAACAATGAGGATCTGATGCAGTGATTTGGTGTTGTGATAATGGTTAAATGGAGTGTTGTACATGTTGTTTGGTAGTGATGAGAAGACAATGGCGACGACACTGCTGAATGATAAAACTCAGGGAAGGAGATTAATTGGTAGCAGAACAAATACAAGCAACAACTAACCATCATCAGTTTGCAACACAGACAGAACGTGTTCGAGAAAAGGCCTAAGTGGCTGAGTGTTGATCCAGTTTAATTCGCTACATCTGTTAGCCATGGTTCTTGTGGTGTTTATCAAGAGTCGAGAGAGAAATTCGCAGCCAAGAATGAGAGAGAGGTTGGCAGGCTAGGATGCTGTTGGTAGTGCTGCAGTGGTTCTGGTGCTAGCCTGGGACTGTGATGCAGAGATGGCTCAAATGGTGTTTTGGTGGTCTCAGTTGCAGGTGGTAGTATGTGCAAACTGGTGGATATGAAGTATGAGATGGAGATGATGGTATGCAAAATGAGATGCAGTTGAATATGGTGATGTGTGTGGTCTTGCAGTCGCAATAGGCTTGAACTGGGATGCGAGTAAGGCGCAGGCATGAGCTTAAGCAGTAGCGGTTATGGATAGCTTGTTACAGATGGGTATGAGTTGAACTATTGGGATATGTAGGGGATGGTGCACCTTGTGCTTGAAATGTGAAATGAACTGGATGCTATTGCAGTAATGAGGTGTCGCGGGCAGGTAATGAAGTTGTGGTTAGTTATGGACTAGATGTGAGAATTTGATATTGCAGGTTAGAAGCATATTAGGATCAACTGTTGAGTGCAGTTCATTGGGATGTTGAAGCTGGAGTTGTGATGATATGATTTGGAAAAAGAAGAAGTGAAGCTGTGTTACATCTAAGTACAGAGAGAAGCTGGATTGTGAAGGGTCTTTACGAACTGGAGTTGAGCTCGGCAGGTGGAGTTGAAGCTTCCAACTGTGTTGCCATGGAGATACAGTTACAAGCCATTGCAGGTTGTAATGCTTCTGGTATGAGCTGTGAAACAAAGTTGGAGCTGCTGGTGGAAGTAATGAGCTTGGAGTGATGATATGAAGTAGTATCTTGTGATGTTGGGAGTCAAAACTAATAAGTAATTGATCATTACGGAACTAGTATTTGCAGTGAGAAGATTGAGATGGTGCTTATGGGTTGTGCTCAAGGATCTGGTAGCTGTGAGGTTATTGCAGGTTGATGGATGTTGAGTATGTGACTGTGGGTTGTTGTTGAGCTGTTCGATGTAGTAGTGCAAGTGTCCTTGGCCATAGACTCACTCATCAACCTGAACTCAGTGACTCAACTGAGTTGATTGCTTTGACCAGCGACCTGTGACTTTTCCGGCATAATTCCGGCGCCGACGGCCAAGTTCCGACGCACTGCCCAGTTTTCCGGCGACTATTAATTTGGCAGAGATTTCTACTGGGCTACTCTCACACATGAATTATATGGGCTTGGTGGACATATTGGGATTGGACTTTTGAGGATGTGACCTAGTTTGGAGAAAGAAAGCTACAAAAGGGAGAACTTCTACAATTTTGGTTATCACGTATTTTCTATTCTACTTGGAGTTTTGCAGAGAGCTGGAACTAGGGTTTGCTTCCTTGTTTTATTTTCATCTTCATTATTTCATTTATTATATTTGATGATGAACTCCATTATTATGAGTAACTAATACTCTCTTTGATTAAGGGCGATTTCGAAGCCCGAAATATGAATCTTCAATTGATATGAAATAACTTATTCTCTTGCATTTATTTATGTTATTGATTGATTTTATACTATGCTATTATTGTTTATGGATTATTTGTTAAGGGTTTAAGTTCGAAATTGAATCATTAATTCTTAATCTATTTGCTAGTTTAGATTTTCTTCGACCCGTAATTGTCTAGAGAAGATAAACACAAGTAGCAATATGTGGGTATTGATGATGGGACTTTGTTAAGTATCCATATGTAGAAATCAACACTAGTAGGTGATTCATGCTTTTGAGTTCATCACTAGGAGAAACCTTATCTCACAAAACTTAGAGAATTTGTTTAAGTCACACCTAGTAAGCGTACCTCTAGGAAAATTGGCAAGTAGGAACCGGTAGTCGAGCGCTTCCGTATCCGGTGAGCTTAGGAGATAATAACGGAATAGTTGAGCGTACTAATTATTCTAGGGTTGTTAGTAACATGATAATGCAAAGAACTTGGCTATATATCAATTTGGTTTGTATTCCGTGGTCCAGAATGAACCTTTATTCAATTCCACCCCATATTTGAATACAATTTACTATTTTCAGATTTTCTACAACACAATCATCTTTGCGAAGAATATTTGCTTAACAACTAGAAACTTCATACCTCCCTTGGGACGATCCTGCTTACATTATACTACTTGCTAATGTAAAAAGTAGAGAAATATTATTTTTGCGAGATTCGACGCCTCGTCAATGTCAAATTTAAACTTGGGCATATCAAATAGAATGTTGGGCATGGGCATGAAAGCACAACCCTACGGTCTTGGGTATCTAAAAATTGATCCTAGGCATGTCAAATTTAAACTTGCGCATATCAAATTGACTGCTAGGCATGCGCATTGGCATGAAAGCACAACCCTACGGTCTTAGGCATATTAAAATTGATCCTAAGCATGTCAATTTAAAACTTGGGCATATCATATTGAATGTTGGGCATGAGCATCAAAGCACAACCCTACGGTCTTGGGAATCTCTAAATTGATCCTAGGCATGTCAAATTTAAACTTGGGGATATCAAGTTTAATTTTGGGCATGGGCATGAAAGCTCAACCCTACGGTCTTAGGACTCTCAAAATTGATCCTAGGCATGTCAAATTTAAACTTAGGCATACCAAATTGAATGTTGGGCATGGGAATGAAAGCACAACCCTACGGTCTAAGGCATATTAAATTTGATCCTAGGCATGTCAATTTAAACTTTGGGCATATCATATTGAATGTTGGGCATGAGCATCAAAGCACAACCCTACGGTCTTGGGAATTTCAAAATTGATCCTAGGCATGTCAAATTTAAACTTGGGCATGGGAATGAAAGCACAACCATATGGTCTTAGGCATGTCAAAATTGATCCTAGGCATGTCAAATTAAAACTTTGACATACCAAATTGAATGTTGGGCATGGGCATTAAAGCATAACCCTACGGTCCCGGGCATATCAAAATTGATCCTAGGGCATATCAAATTGCATGTTGGGCATGGGCATGAAAGCACAACCCTACGGTCTTAGACGTCGCATAATTGATCCTAGGCATGTTAGATTTAAACTTGGGCATATCAAATTGAATGTTGGGCATGGGCATTAAAGAACAACCCTACGGTCTTGGGAATCTCAAAATTGATCCTAGGAATGTCAAATTTAAACTTGCGCATATCAAATTGAATATATGGATTAGGCATGGGCATGGGCATGAAAGCACAACTCTACGGTCTTGGGAATCTCAAAATTGATCATAGGCATGTCAAATTTAAACTTGGGCATATCAAATTGAATATTGGGCATGGGAATGAAAGCGCAACCCTACGGTCTTGGTCATCTCAAAATTGATCCTAGGCATGTCAAATTTAAATTTGACCATATCAAATTGAATGTTGGGAATGGGCATCAAAGCACAACCCTACGGTCTTAAGCATCTCAAAATTGATCCTAGGCATGTCAAATTTAAACTTGGGCATATCAAATTTAATGTTGCGCATGGGTATGAAAGCACAAGCCTTCGATATTGTGATTCTCAAAATTGATCCTAGGCATGTCAAATTTAAACCTGGGAAGATCAAATTGAATATTGGGCATGTGCATAAAAGCGCAACCCTACGGTCTTAGGCATCTCAAAATTGATCCTAGCATGTCAAATTTAAACTTAGGCATACCAAATTGAATGTTGGGCATGGGAATGAATGCACAACCATACGGCCTTGGGAATCTCAAAAATGATCCTAGGCATATCAAATTTAAACTTGGGCATATCAAGTTTAATCTTGGGGATGAGTATGGAAGCACAACCCTACGGTCTTAGGCATCTCAAAATTGATCCTAGGAATATCAAATTTAAATTTGCGCATATCAAATTGAATGTTGGGCATGGGCATGAAAGCACAACCCCACGGACTTGAGCATTTCAAAATTGATCATAGGGATGTCAAATTTAAACTTGGGCATATCAAATAGAATGTTGGGCATGGCCATGAAAGCACAACCCAATGGTCTTGGGCATCTCAAAATTGATCCTAGGCATGTCAAATTTAAACTTGCGCATATCAAATTGAATGCTAGGCATGTGCATTGGAATGAAAGCACAACCCTACGGTCTTAGGCATCTTAAAATTGATAATAAGCATGTCACTTTAAAACTTGGGCATATCATATTGAATGTTGGGCATGAGTATCAAAGCACAACCATACGGTCTTGGGAATCTCTAAATTGACCCTAGGAATGTCAAATTTAAACATGGGCATATCAAGTTTAATCTTGGGCATGGGCATGAAAGCTCAACCCTACGGTCTTAGGCATCTCAAAATTTATCCTAGGCATGTCAAATTTAAACATCGGCATACCAAATTGAATGTTTGGCATGGGAATGAAAGCACAACCCTATGGTCTAAGGCATCTTAAAATTTATCCTAGGCATGTCAATTTAAAACTTGTGCATATCATATTGAATGTTGGGCATGAGCATCAAATCACAAACCTACGGTCTTGGGAATTTCAAAATTGATCCTAGGCATGTCAAATTTAAACTTGGGCATGGGAATGAAAGCACAACCATACGGTCTTAGGCATGTCAAAATTGATCCTAGGCATGTCAAATTTAAACTTTGACATACCAAATTGAATGTTGGGCATGGGCATTAAAGCACAACCCTACGGTCCCGGGCATCTCAAAATTGATCCTAGGCATGTCAAATTTAACTTTGGGCATATCAAATTGAATGTTGGGCATGGGCATGAAAGCAAAACCCTACGGTCTTAGGTATCGCATAATGGATCCTAGGCATGTCATATTTAAACTTGGGCATATCAAATTGAATGTTGGGAATGGCCTTTAAGCACAACCCTACGGTCTTGGGAATCTCAAAATTGATCCTAGGAATGATAAATTTAAACTTGCGCATATCAAATTGAATGTAGGGCTTAGACATGGGCATGGGCATGAAAGCACAACCCTACGGTCTTGGGCATCTCAAAATTGATCAGAGGCATGACAAATTTAAACCTGGGCATATCAAATTGAATGTTGGGCATGGGAATGGAAGCGCTACCCTACGGTCTTGGGCATCTCAAAATTGATCCTAGGCATGTCAAATTTAAATTTTATCATATCAAATTGAATGTTGGGCATGGGCATCAAAGCACAACCCTACGATCTTAAGCATCTCAAAATTGATCCTAAGCATGTCAAATTTAAACTTGGGCATATCAAATTTAATGTTGGGAATGGGTATGAAAGCACAAGCCTATGATATTGTGAATCTCAAAATTGATCCTAGGCATGTCAAATTTAAACCTGGGAAGATCAAATTGAATGTTCGGCATGGGCATAAAAGCACAACCCTACGGTCTTAGGCATCTCAAAATTGATCCTAAGCATGTCAAATTTAAACTTAGGCATACCAAATTGAATGTTGGGCATGGGAATGAATGCACAACCATACGGCCTTGGGAATCTCAAAAATGATCCTAGGCATATCAAATTTAAACTTGGGAATATCAAGTTTAATTTTGGGGATGGGCATGGAAGCACAACCCTACGGTCTTAGGCATCTCAAAATTGATCCTAGGCATGTCAAATTTAAACATGCGCATATCAAATTGAATGTTGGGCATGGGCATGAAAGCACTACCCCACGGACTAAGGCATCTTAAAATTGTTCCTAGGCATGTCAATTTAAAACTTGGGCATATCATATTGAATGTTGGGCATGAGAATCAAAGAAAAACCCTACGGTCTTGGGAATTTCAAAATTGATCCTAGGTATGTCAAATTTAAACTTGGGCATGGGAATGAAAGCGCAACCATACGGTCTTAGGCATCTCAAAATTGATCCTAGGCATGTCAAATTTAACTTTGGGCATATCAAATTGAATGTTGGGCATGGGCATGAAAGCACAACCCTACGGTCTTAGGCATCGCATAATTGATCCTAGGCATGTCATATTTAAACTTGGGCATATCAAATTAAACATTGGGCATGGGCATGAAAGAACAATTCTACGGTATTGGGAATCTCAAAATTGATCCTAGGCATGTCAAATTTAAACTTGGGCATATCAAGTTTAATCTTGGGGATGGGCATGGAAGCACAACCCTACGGTCTTAGGCATCTAAAAATTGATCCTAGGCATGTCAAATTTAAACTTGCGCATATCAAATAGAATGTTGGGCATGGGCATGAAAGCACAACCCTATGGTCTTGGGAATTTCAAAATTGATCCTAGGCATGTCAAATTTAAACTTGGGCATGGAAATGAAAGCACAACCATATGGTCTTAGGCATGTCAAAATTGATCCTAGGTATGTCAAATTAAAACTCTGACACACCAAATTGAATGTTGGGTATGGGCATTAAGGCACAACCCTACGGTCTTAGGCATCTCAAAATTGATCCTAGGCATGTCAAATTTAACTTTGGGCATATCAAATTGAATGTTGGGCATGGGCATGAAAGCACAACCCTACGGTCTTAGGCATCGCATAATTGATCCTAGGCATATCAGATTTAAACTTGGGCATATAAAATTGAATGTTTGGCATGGGCATTAATTCACAATTCTAAGGTCTTGGGAATCTCAAAATTGATCCTAGGAATGTCAAATTTAAACTTGCGCATATCAAATTGAATGTAGGGCTTAGGCATGGGCATGGACATGAAAGCACAACCCTACGATCTTGGGCATCTAAAAATTGATCATAGGCATGTCAAATTTAAACTTGGGCATATCAAATTGAATGTCAAATTTAAACCTGCGCATATCAAATTGAATGTAGGGCTTGGGCATGGGCATGGGCATGGGCATGGGCATGAAAGCACAACCCTACGATCTTGGGCATCTCAAAATTTATCCTAGGCATGTCAAATTTAAACTCTGACATACCAAATTGAATGTTGGGCATGGGCATTAAAGCACAACCCTACGGTCCCGGGCATCTCAAAATTGATCCTAGGCATGTCAAATTTAACTTTGGGCATATCAAATTGAATGTTGGGTATGGGAATGAAAGCACAACCCTACGGTCTTAGGCATCGCATAATTGATCCTAGGCATATCAGATTTAAACTTGGGCATATCAAATTGAATGTTGGGCATGGGCATTAAAGCACAACCCTACGGTTTTGGGAATCTCAAAATTGATCCTAGGAATGTCAAATTTAAACTTGCGCATATCAAATTGAATGTAGGGCTTAGGCATGGGCATGGACATGAAATCACAACCCTACGATCTTGGGCATCTAAAAATTGATCATAGGCATGTCAAATTTAAACTTGGGCATATCATATTGAATGCTTGGCATGGGAATGAAAGTGCTACCCTGAATCTCAAAATTGATCCTAGGCATGTCAAATTTAAATTTGTGCATATCAAATTGAATGTTGGGCATGGGCATCAAAGCACAACCATACGGTCTTAAGCATCTCAAAATTGATCCTAGGCATGTCAAATTTAAATTTGGGAATATCAAATTTTATGTTGGGCATGGGTATGAAAGCACAAGCCTACGGTATTATGAATCTCAAAATTGATCCTAGGCATGTCAAATTTAAACATGGGCAGATCAAATTGAATGTTGGGCATGTGCATAAAAGCACAACCCTACGGTCTTAGGCATCTCAAAATTGATCCTAAGCATGTCAAATTTAAACTTAGGCATACCTAATTGAATGTTGGGCATATGAATGCACAACCATACGGCCTTGGGAATCTCAAAAATTATCCTAGACATATCAAATATAAACTTGGGCATATCAAGTTTAATCTTGGGGATGGGCATGGAAGCACAACCCTAAGGTCTTAGGCATCTCAAAATTGATCCTAGGCATGGCAAATTTAAACTTGTACATATCAAATTGAATGTTGGGCATGGGCATGAAAGCACAACCCCACAGACTTGAGCATTTCAAAATTGATCATAGGGATGTCAAATTTAAACTTGGGCATATCAAATAGAATGTTGGGCATGGGCATGAAAGCACAACCCTATGGTCTTGGGCATCTATAAATTGATCCTAGGCATGTCAAATTTAAACTTGCGCATATCAAATTGAATGTTGGGCATGAGCATCAAAGCACAACCCTATGGTCTTGGGAATTTCAAAATTGATCCTAGGCATGTCAAATTTAAACTTGGGCATATCAAGTTTAATCTTGGGCATGGGCATGAAAGATCAACCCTATGGTCTTAGGCATCTCAAAATTGATCCAAGGCGTGTCAAATTTAAACTTGGGCATTTCAAATTGAATGTTTGGCATAGGCATGAAGGCACAACCCTACGGTCTTGGAATCACAAAATTGATCCTAGCCATGTCAAATTTAAACTTGGGCATATCAAATTGAATGTTGGGCATGGGCATTAAAGCACAACCCTACGGTCTTGGGAATCTCAAAATTGATCCTAGGTATGTCAAATTTAAACTTGCGCATATCAAATTGAATGTAGGGCTTAGGCATGGGCATGGGCATGAAAGCACAACCCTACGATCTTGGGCATCTAAAAATTGATCATATGCATGTCAAATTTAAACTTGGGCATATCAAATTGAATGCTTGGCATGGGAATGAAAGTGCTACCCTACCCTACGGTCTTGGGAATCTCAAAATTGATCCTAGGCATGTCAAATTTAAATTTGTGCATATCAAATTGAATGTTGGGCATGGGCATCAAAGCACAACCATACGGTCTTAAGCATCTCAAAATTGATCCTAGGCATGTCAAATTTAAATTTGGGAATATCAAATTTTATGTTGGGCATGGGTATGAAAGCACAAGCCTACGATATTATGAATCTCAAAATTGATCCTAGGCATGTCAAATTTAAACCTGGGAAGATCAAATTGAATGTTGGGCATGGGCATAAAAGCAGAACCCTACGGTCTTAGGCATCTCAAAATTGATCCTAAGCATGTCAAATTTAAACTTAGGCATACCAAATTGAATGTTGGGCATATGAATGCACAACCATACGGGCTTGGGAATCTCAAAAATGATCCTAGGCATATCAAATTTAAACTTGGGCATATCAAGTTTAATCTTGGGGATGGGCATGGAAGCACAACCCTAAGGTCTTAGGCATCTCAAAATTGATCCTAAGCATGACAAATTTAAACTTGTACATATCAAATTGAATGTTGGGCATGGGCATGAAAGCATAACCCCACGGAATTGAGCATTTCAAAATTGATCATAGGGATGTCAAATTTAAACTTGGGCATATCAAATAGAATGTTGGGCATGGGCATGAAAGCACAACCCTACGGTCTTGGGCATCTCAAAATTGATCCTAGGCATGTCAAATTTAAACTTGCGCATATCAAATTGAATGTTGGGCATGGGCATCAAAGCACAACCCTATGGTCTTGGGAATTTCAAAATTAATCCTAGGCATGTCAAATTTAAACTTGGGAATATCAAGTTTAATCTTGGTCATGGGCATGAAAGATCAACCCTACGGTCTTAGGCATCTCAAAATTGATCCAGGGCGTGTCAAATTTAAACTTGGGCATTTCAAATTGAATGTTTGGCATAGGCATGAAGGCACAACCCTACGGTCTTAGAATCACAAAATTGATCCTATCCATGTCAAATTTAAACTTGGTCATATCAAATTGAATGTTGGGAATGAGCATGAAGGGCGATTTTTCTCTCGTGCGATTTTTTTTTTTTCATTATCAATTTTTTCTCGTTTGTTGGATGAACTGTGGATGATTAATAATGATTGAAACTATGGATCCAGATTCTAGCAACACGGATCGGAAGACTACAACTTTTGCAGACATGGTTAGAGGTAAACAAATTGATATTGCATCTTTACCTAACCCTGTTTTTCTGGATAATAAACCATCCATGGAAATACCTTTAGATTTATTCACAGAAGGGTGCGCTGCTTGGAAGTACAACCTTATCGGAAGATTGGTTTTTAAGGATCTCGTTTTTTCTGCTGTCAAGACTTCATTAGAAAATCAATGGAAGTTAGATCCGGGTAAAGTCAAGTTCACTCCTATGAACAAGAGGTTTTTTCTTATCAAGTTTACAACTGAAGAGGATATGACCAAGATCCGGGATGGAGGGACTTGGAAGGTTAATCAACAGGAGCTTAGGCTTCAAAATTGGTTCCCATGGTTCGACCCAGATAAACATAATTCTTCTCATGCATCCGTGTGGGTAAACTTCCCTGGTTTATATATAGAGTTATGGACAGAAAAAATTCTGCTATCGCTTGGAAAAAATCTGGGCAAACCTATAACTGTGGATAAGAGAACTTTGAACCATGAATTTGGTTCTTTTGCAGCGGTTTTGGTTGATATAGATTTTGCAAAAAAAGTTCCAGATTGTATTCAATTAACAGTTTCAGGTAGGTCTTTTGATCAATTTGTAGAACTACAGAAACTTCCTAAATTTTGTGCTTTTTGTAAAATAGTTGGCCACGAAGATGCTGATTGTAGGAAGAAGGCAAAGAGGATTTCAAATCACCAGGAACGTGTTCAAGAGAAGTGGCAACCAAAAGACAAGGGGGTGGAAGATAGTAACGCGTTTTCTCAAGAAGCTAATGCGAATAGCGTTTCAGGAGTGATTGAAACACGTAATGAGGAAAATAAGAGTATAACTGGGTTGGGTTCAGGTGAGCATCAAACTAGTGTTGGTGAGGCTGAACAGTTGGAAATGGAGCTTGCTAAAGCTTCAGCTGAGTTTCGTGAAGCTCAGATGAAGCTCATTAGGTGCAAAAACGTTATTGCTGAAAAAAAAGACATCGCAGTTCGAAAGGCTGCTACTGTTGGACAACAGCAGAAAAATGCAGCTATTCATACTTCTAATGATAATACGCAACTGCAAGATGGTACGCCGATCGCGGATGAGGTTCTCAATAGTTCCGATCACTTTGTGCATCGAAATAGTTTTAATGTTCTGTCCGGTGATGCTGATGAGGAAAATGGGGAGGATTGGGAGATTATGTTAGAAACAGACCTTGAGGAGGAGTCTGAAGGGATTCGTGGTAGAAAAAAAAGACTATCTAAGAAGAAAAAAAAAACATCATCAAAAACGTTATAACCAAGAAAAAAGTTCTGGATGTGGGAGCTGTTCGTGATGATAAGTTATTGGGAGTCTCCAAGAAAGCAGCTGGTCCAAAGGAGAATAAAGACACGGAAACTAATGATTGTCCATCAGGCAGTCAAAAAATAGCCCATTTCAACACGAATTGCCATGTTTTGAATTTAGAAGACCACCCAGCTGGTCAAAAGGGGAATAATTCGGATCAAGCAGCCGGTCAAAAGAGGAATAAAGGTTTCAACGCGGATTCCCGTGTTTTAGAAGACCAACCAGATTCGGAACAAGTTTCTTGTCCGACTCAAAGACCGGGTTTGGATTTAAAAAATAGCTCGGAAGCATTTAGGGCTCGGTTGGATGCTATCAAATCCCAGCGAGAAATTTCTCTCCTTGGTCGTGCAATGTTGGAGGGTAGAACTGATTTGGAGGGGAATATTTTGGAGGATACTCCAAAAGCAATGAGTCCTATCAAGATTGTGCCCGGAAACGCTTCGGATGACGATGAGCATATGGATAGCTTACAAAGTTATGAAGACAATGGGAATTTTTGGTCGGGTTCTCGGTCTAAGAAGAAAATTTTTAGGAAGGGAAATAAGGGACATTTGAAAGGCATAGGAAATACTCGTTTCTAAGTTGTTGTTCTTTTCTTGCTTTTTCTTGGAGCTCTTAATGCTTTTTTGTTAGTATTTTGTTTGTAAGGCTCCTGGGCCTCCTTTGTAATTCTTGTAATTACTTTTCTTTTTTTATAAAATTTTGACTTAACAAAAAAAAAAAATGGGCATGAATCACAACCCTACGGTCTTGGGAATCTCAAAATTGATCCCAGACATGTCAAATTTAAAGTTGGGCATATCAAGTTTAATCTTGGGAGTGGACATGAAAGCACAACCATACGGTCTTAGGCATCTCAAAATTGATCCTAGGCATGTCAAATTTAAACTCGGGCATATCAAATTGAATGTTGGGCATGGGCATTAAAGCACAAGCCTACGATATTGTGCATTTCAAAATTGATCCTAGGCATGTCAAATTTAAATTTGTGCATATCAAATTGAATGTTGGGCATGGGCATGGGCATTGGCATGAAAGCACTACCCTACGGTCTTAGGCATCGCAAAATTGATCATGGGAATGTCAAATTTAAACTTGGGAATATCATATTGAATGAATGTTGGAGAACCCGCATTAGGAACATTTTGGAATTTGTTTAACTAACTTAGATGACTTCGACTCACCCTTGGAAGTACCCGTTGATTCCTGTGACTCTGTTTGCTTAGCTTGCGGACGAGGAGAAAAACCCTTCCTAGCTCGGTATCCCAAACTTGCTTCAGGTTCCGTGTCTGAAAGAGAATTATCTTTTGAATTTAACTCCGGAGGTATACTCGGGTTTTGTTTAAGTTTCATGGTCACACGAATTCTTCTAGCTCCTTTTTTTTCTTCTTAGCTGCGGCAGCTGCTAATTTCTCCGCATCATATCCTCCCCAGTCTTTGATTTTCTCAGCCGAATGCTCCAAGTCTGTGGAATATTCAGAGTCTTCATCATCTGTTTCATTGTAATCTTCATCTCCAGGCAAGTCCGAGTTCAAAACATTGAATTTATTTGTATTCAAAGCCTGTTCAGCTGCCAAAACCTCATCACACAAAGGAGTAGCAGACGAGCCATCTTCATTCCTATCATTTGCATCCCGTTTAGTTCTTGCCAATTCAACTGGAGCAATTGAATTAGGTCCTAAGGCGCTGGTTCTCTCTAACTTAGTCCTTTTCGCTAAAACTATTTTCGCAGCCGCATCGAGCTTAGTTCTTGCCAATTCAGCTTCTGCAGCGCGTAAAGTAGCTTTGGAACGATCAATGTCTCCTTCAAGCTGCGAGATTTTCTCCTTCACTCCCGCATTCTCCTCTATTATTACCTCAACATCAGCACTCTTGTCCTCATCAGTTATGAGAGTATCAGCTCTGACTGCCTCAGGTATGAGAGTATCATCAACACCCAAAGCAACATTTGCAATCTCGTTATCCACTCCATTATCTGCCGAATTTTTCTTCTTATTACGCTTCCTTGCTTTAGGTTCCTGCCAGTTTTGGTTTGTGTCACCTTTCTCCATCTTCTTCTCTGGTTGTTTATTATTATGGATGCGCCTACACTCCTTCTCTTCGTGACCAATCATGCCGCAGTGCGAGCAGAATTTTGGTGATTTTGGAATTTCAATGTATTTCCAGAAACTTCTACCTCCGGCAGTAATCTTCATTCTAGATGGACGATGTTTCGAAAAATCAATGTCCACCAGAACTAAAGCAAAATACCCGAATTCCAGATTAAGAGTTCTCTGTAATTGGAAGTGTGTGCTGTTTTATATTTTTACTGTCGCACAGTGCTTTGGCACATGTGTTTTCTTTGTCAGCTGTTGCCAGCCTGTAAGTCCAACCGTCCTTTGTGTCTGTATAAATACACACTCTCAGTGTGTTGTCTGATAGGTTGATTAATCATTTTGAGTAGTTGAGAATTATTACAACTATGGTATCAGTTGCTTTTCTTCCGCACCGCCATTAACATTTTTTTTTTTTCAAGATCTGAAATTGTTCTCTTCTGATTCTTTTCTTCATTTGTTTCGGATCATTCTTCTTGACTGTCTCACAAACTCTTTGATTCATCAACTTACTACAACAACAATTTTTTTTTTCTTTGTTTTCTTTTTTTTCAATTCTTGATTTCATGGCAAATTACGAATCAAGAATTTCTACTGTACCTTTAAATCAAATCTCCAGTATTTTGTCTTACAAACTCAAGGAGGACAATTTTCTAACTTGGAAAGCTTTGTTGCTTCCTCTACTGAAGCGATATAGTGTTCATGGATTCCTTGATGGATCCATTCCGTGTCCTCCTTATCTGTTCGATAACGCTGTAAATCCTTGTTATACAGCTTGGCATGAGGATGATGCTACTCTTATTCTATGGATACAAATGTCAATTTCTAACTCTGTCATCCCATATGTTACTGGTGCTGATACATCAAAAGATCTTTGGGAAGCTATTGAAGCAAGGTTTGGTAGAAGCTCCTCTCAACATTCCATCCAACTTCGTTTAAAACTTCAATCCTTACGTCTTGGATCAGGTACTATTTCTGCTTTTCTAAGTGACATCAAGAAAATTCAGGATGAACTTTTTGCTGCTGGTACTAGAATTTCAGATGAGGAGTTAGTCATTACTATTCTCAATGGCTTAGGACCAGAATATAGTTCTTTTGCCACATCAATTCGAGTTAGAAATCCTCCAGTCACTTCTAAAGAACTACACAATTTACTTTTGAGTGAGGAAGTTGTTGTTACAACTAAACAAAAAGATTTGTTGTCTGAGGCTAATGCTAGAGCCTTTGCTGCTAATTCTAGATCTAGTCCTCAGTTTGGTAGAGGTAGAGGTAGAGGATACTCTCATTATCCTCCATCCACTCATTTATCTCAATCCTCTTTTCCACAGTATCCTCACTTCTCAGCACCATATTCTCTGTAAGACAACCTAATTCTTTCTATCCTAGAGGTTCTTCTCCCTATCAAAGATCATCCAGCTCCAAATTTTACATCCACTCCATCACCACCTAATACTCATGGAGCCTCATCATCACATACTTCTGCATCTACTTCTGACAAAGCTTGTCAACTATGCAAGAAGGATGGTCACTTAGCACCAGAATGTAGGCACAGGTTCAATTTTGCCTATCAAAGTAATTTCATTCCTCAACATATCAGTGCCATGCTTGCAACTTCTCAAATGCATTTTGATAATCCTTGGTATGTTGATTCTGGTGCAAACAACCATATTACTAATGATACTTCTGAGCTTCATCAATCAACACCATTTGAAGGAGTAGAGGAAATCCAAGCAGCAAATGGTCAAGGTATGCCAGTTACACATATTGGTTCTGTCACCAAACTCACTGATTCTTCTGCTTTTCATCTGAATAATGTTATGATAGTACCTAAATCTTCCCAAAATCTTCTTTCTGTTCATAAATTTACAAGTGATAACAATTGCTCAATATCTTTTGATTCTTCTGGTTTCACTGTCAAGGATCTCTCCTCTGGGAAGATCATTTTTCAAGGGCCACATGAAGATGGATTATATCCAATGCATTTCTCTAAGCATTCCAGCACCAACAAGGCTTTATCCAAAGATTACTTCAAAGAACTACTTGGCACAGAAGACTAGCTCATCCATCTTTTCAAGTTCTTCAAAAAGTCTGCAAAACAATGCATTTACCTAACCTTGTAAAATCCCCTTTGTTTTGTAATGACTGTCAACTAGGTAAATCCCACAAATTACCATTTACTTTGTCTACTCATCAAGTGTTTAAACCTCTTGCACTTCTTCATATGGATCTATGGGGTCCTAGTCCTGTAATCTCTTCAAGTGGTTTCAAATACTATGTTAACATTGTAGATGATTTTTCCAAATATTGTTGGATTTATCCTCTTTATGACAAATCTGAATTCAAGACAATTTTCTTATATTTCAAGACTATGATTGAGAAACTGCTAAATACTGCTATTATAAGAATAAGAACAGATGGTGGAGGTGAATTCTTGAACAATGAGTTGAAGTCTTTCTTATGCTTACATGGAATCACTCATGAGGTTTCTTGTCCTAAGACACCAGAACAAAATGGGGTTGCTGAGTCCAAACATAGACATCTTGTGGATACAGGTAGAACATTCCTTATTCAGTCTGGTTTATCAGATCATTATTGGGTTGATTCTTTTCAGACAGCTAACTATGTAATTAACAGACTACCAGTTAGAAGCATTGGCTACATTTCTCCATTTGAGAAACTATTTGGACAGGTTCCAGATTATTCATTCCTTAAATCTTTTGGTTGTTCTTGTTTTCCATGGTTGAGACCATACACTTCTCACAAACTGCAACCTAGGAGTATTCATTGTGTTTTTCTTGGCTATAGCTCCATGCACAAAGGATACAGATGCTTGGATCCTAAAACAGGTAGAATCTATGTTTCAAGACATGTTGTTTTCAATGAAACCAACTTTCCTCTTTGCTCTACTGCTGTTGTGCCACATGCTTTCATCTCAGACATTAGTGCAACTTCCTTCTCACAACCATCAAATACTGTTGCTACCTCAGTTGGTGTTTTGGCAGAACCAAATCTCAAAGATCCCAGCACAACTGTTGCTACCTCAGTTGGTGTTTTGGCAGAACCAGATCTCAGTAGTATTGATCCAGTGTCTTGTTCTCATTCAACAACTCCTACTTCTGCATCAGCTCCTGATTCACCAACAGCTCCTGCTGCTGCTCCTCAGATTGTGCCAACTACTTCTAATACACATCAGATGCTTACAAGGGCTAAACGAGGTATTTTTAAACCAAAGGTTTTCAATACTAAGTATATCTTATCTGCCAACATGATCTCTGCTATACCACCTCCTACACCTTCATGCTTCTCCAAAGCCATCAAAATTCCACAGTGGAAAACTTCTATGGTTGAAGAACACACTGCTCTCAAAGATGCTGGTACATACACTTTGGTCCCTCCACATCCTTCTTATAATGTTGTGGGCTGCAAATGGGTATACAAGACTAAACATAATGCTGATGGTACCATTCAGAGATTCAAGTCTCGACTTGTGGCTAAGGGTTTTCATCAGCAGGAAGGGGTTGATTACACGGAAACTTTTAGTCCAGTAGCAAAGCCTACTACTATAAGACTCATTCTTTCTTTGGCAGTTAATTTCTCATGGATCATTAACCAATTGGATGTGAGCAATGCCTTTCTACATGGTGATCTAGATGAAGATGTTTATATGCAGCAACCTCCAGGCTTTGTTGATCCTTCTAAGCCTCATCATGTGTGCAAGTTGCACAAATCTTTATATGGCCTCAAACAGGCACCTAGAGCCTGGTATGAGAAGTTGGTCACTGTTTTAGTATCTCATGGATTCACACCTTCCTCTGCTGATTCTTCCCTATTTGTTCGAAAATTGGTTCCAGGCTAACTATCATCTTAGTTTATGTGGATGACATTCTTATTACAGGAACTCTCAAGAGTATATACACTCTTTTATCTCTCAAATTCAAGCAGTATTTTCCTATCAAAGACCTAGGTGCTTTGCATTATTTTCTTGGTCTTCAAGTTAAACGAAACTCTCAACATTTGTTCTTGAGTCGACTAAGTATGCTCGGATTTACTTGAAAGGTTTGACATGACAGGGGCTAAACCATGTACTACACCCATCACTCCTGCAGTCAATTATCAGCTTCTGCTGGCATTCCATTATCTGATCAATCGCCTACAGATCATTAGTAGGGGCTTTGCAGTATTTAACATGGACAAGACCTGAGATTGGTTTTGCAGTAAATCAAGTCTGCTTGCATATGCAAGCTCCAACTGATGTTCACTTTGTAGCTGCCAAGAGAATTCTACGCTATATAAAGCACACTCTTGATTATGGTATACTTTTTTCAAAAGGCTTATTAGCAATTCATGGGTTTAGTGATGCTGATTGGGCAGGTTCAGTTGATACTAGGCGCTCTACTGGTGGATATTGCATCTTTTTTGGCTCAAATCCGATTTCATGGTCTAGCAAACGCCAAAATGGGGTTGCCAGGAGTTCCACTGAGGCTGAATACCGTTCTCTAGCTAATACTGCAGCTGAGGTGGTTTGGGTATGCAAACTACTTAAGGATCTTCATCTTTTTCTCCCTACACCACCACTTATTTCCTGTGATAATCAGAGTGCAATATCTTTATCTTCCAATCCGGTTTTTCACAGCAAAATGAAGCATCTAGCTATTGAATTTCACTTTGTCAGAGAGCTTGTTCAGAACAAGAGTTTAAAGGTCATGTTTCTCTCAACCCTGGATCAAATTGCGGATATCTTTACCAAGGGCATGGCTGGTCCTCAATTTGATGTTCTTAGACACAAGCTTAAAGTCACTTCTGGCAGGTGCCTACAGCTTGAGGGGGGGTAATTGGAAGTGTGTGCTGTTTTATATTTTTACTGTCACACAGTGCTTTGGCACATGTGTTTTCTTTGTCAGCTGTTGCCAGCCTGTAAGTCCAACCGTCCTTTGTGTCTGTATAAATACACACTCTCAGTGTGTTGTCTGATAGGTTGATTAATCATTTTGAGTAGTTGAGAATTATTACAACTACTCTGATCAACCACAATAGGGTTACCAAGAACCTTACCAAGAGCCATGAGAGTCTTCTCATTCCATAATTCAACGTGCAAACCTGGAAAATGCACCAAAATGGCCGCATAGGAAGTTTTCTTTCTCTCCGAGTCGAACCCCGGGTACCAATCGATTAGTCGCAACTCGATTTGATTAACATACCACTTAGATTTTCGTATCTATGCCTTTGCTTCTTCATCTTTTAACATGATAACAAAAAATCCTTTGCTCATTGGTATAAACTTTGGGTTTAAATTCCATTGAGCTTCTAAATTCTTGTTTACTTCCGCAAATTTCAAACCAGAGAAATTTAATATCGCTATGAAACTATGTAGAAAGGGTTTACACCCCTCTTGATAGAAGTCTGCAGTAATTATCAGTGAAGGTTCGCCATCGATGAGTGATGGATTAGGTAAGCTACTTGGACCTACACCCGAGTGTTGTAACGTTTGCCTAACTTTCAATTTTTCAGCAAAAGTAGGCTTGGTAGTAATTAGGACCGGATTAACAACGTCAACCATCATGAATCAAGGGAATAATTAAACCGAATTTGTAATAATCACCTGAATTTGGAAGCCCAAACGAGCTAACGAATCTCAGATCCAATCGCCGACAAGATCGCTAATGAAATCGCCACACTTTCTCTCTCCTCATCTTCATTTTTTTTTTCCTACCGTTTTCCCTTTAATCTGGTTCATGGGCACGAAAGCACAACCCTACATTCTTAGGCATCTCTAAATTGATCCTACGCATGTCAAATTTAAACTTGGGCATATCAAATTGAATATTGGGCATGGTCATCAAGTTTAACCCTACGGTCTTGGGAATCTCAAAATTGATCATAGGCATGTCAAATTTAAACTTGGGCATATCAAATTTAATTTTGGGCATGGGCATGAAAGCACAACCCTACGGTCTTAGGCATCTCAAAATTAATCCTAGCAATGTCAAATTTAAACTTAGGCGTTCCAAATTGAATGTTGGGCATGGTCATGAATGCACAACCCTACGGTCTTGGGAATCTCAAAATTGATCCTAGGCATGTCAAATTTTAACTTGGGCATATCAAGTTTAATCTTGGGGATGGGCATGAAAACAACCCTACGGTCTTAGGCATCTCAAAATTAATCCTAGGTATGTCAAATTTAAATTTGGGCATATCAAATTGAATGTTGGGCATGGGCATGAAAGCACAACCCCAAGGACTTTAGCATCTCAAAATTGATCATAGGGATGTCAAATTTAAACTTGGGCATATCAAATTGAATGTTGGGCATGGGCATGAAAGCACAACCCTATGGTCTTATGAATCTCAAAATTGATCCTAGCCATGTCAAATTTAAACTTGGGCAGATCAAATTGAATGTTGGGCATGGGCATGAAAGCACAAAACTACGGTCTTGGGAATCTCAAAATTGATCCTAGGCATGTCAAATTTAAACTTGGGAGTATCATGTTTAATCTTGGGCATGGGCATGAAAGCACAACCCTACGGTCTTGGACATCTCAAAATTGATCCTAGGCATGTCAAATTTAAACTTTAGCATTTGAAATTGAATGTTGGGCATGGGCATTAAAGCACAACCCTACAGTCTTGGGCATCTCAAAATTGATCCTAGGCATGTCAAATTTAAATTTGGGCATATCAAATTGAATGTTTGGCATGGGCATGAAAGCACAACCCTACAGTCTTGGGAATCTCAAAATTAATCCTATCTATGTGAAATTTAAACTTGGGCAGCTCAAATTGAATGTTGGTGTGGGCATGAAAGGACAATGTAGTTGCAGAATAACCTACAACTACACCCTCAATAGAATTAGTAAAAACTCAAGAAGATCTTGATGATGAATGACAATTTTCTTATTAATGTTCTTAATTGATTACAAAGAAGTATCTAAATGGAATTAGAATAGTTACAATTTTTTCTATTCTCTTTCCTAAGATATTTTCTAACACTCACTAAAAGAACCCCCTGAATTTTACATTTGAACTCCTATTTATAGTAAAATTTATACAGCTGTTCATGAGTTACGAAGTATCGCAACTTATACTCGCAAAATTATTTCATCCTCGCAAAACTTCATATTTCTCCGCGCTTCTTCTATCATCGTATCATTTTATAACTCTTTTCTCCTGATACTCGTGAACTATTATCTTGCGATATTCAGTACCTACATCTTGCCTCTTCTCATGTCAATTCTACGAAGAAGAAATGATCGTGAGAACATAACCGTTACTTAGTCTTTTGAAATTTTGACACGTCTTTTGTAACCGTTCTTTTTTAGTTATTTCCTTATATAACTCCTTTATATTCTCTTCCTTTTCTTTTTCTTATTTCCGCAATTCTATCTTCTACTCATACTCTCTATCACTATTTTCTCTGCAATTTTTTCTTCTACTGTATCTTCATAAGTTCTCCAAGGTAATTTCCTTCTATCTCTGCGTATTTCATTTGTTCTCCTCTTTAATTTCTCAGATAATTTGTTATCTAATTTTGGTTTATTTCAAAAAATAACTTCTCGATGAAATCTCAACTAAAGAATCCAAGCCTTAATCCACGAAGAAGAAAATCTGAGAATCAAAAGGTAGTTAAAATACTCGCCTTCTTTCCCCGAACAATATATTGTTGCCTCAGTTTTTAATCTACATTTTGATTCGCAGGTTGACGAAAAACCAAATCCAAGCAAGAGATCTCGAATAACTAAACCCACACCATTAATTCCGATTGACGATTTCCTTCCTGAAGTTGATAAGGAATTTTCCTCTCCTCCTCGTGAAAATGCTTCTTCACATACTTCTGCCTCTACTCCATTACCTTCCTTTCAATCTCCTATTAATGTCAATTTATCAACACTTCTTCAAAACCAACCCTCTCAAAATATTTCTTCAACTTCTTCTTTTGAAAAACAACACTCGCAAAATATTTCTTCAACTTCTTCTTTAGAAAAACCTGTATTGTCCCCAAATCCTTTGAGTGCTATTTCTCCAGACAATTTGCAGCTTGCTCTTATTCCTTCAAGTTCTTCTCCTCTTCCTCAAGAAATTCGAGATGGAATTTATTCAACTTTCCGAATGTTATCTGAGGTTTTGACCAATACTGCGAAGTCTACTAACGTTCGTTCGCAATATGAATTTTGCGAAGTTCTAAATAATTTCATCAATCCCGACATTTCTTCTTCACGTCAATCCTTGGAAAAAGAAATTGAATTGATTCGCCAATCTTTGAAAGCTTCTCAAGCAGAATGCGAGGATCTTCGTAAAGAAAATCATCATCTTCAGAATAATTCTCTGGACTGTGCGATTCTTCGCAAAAGAAATGATGAATTGAAAGGTATGATTACTATCTTCATATTTTCTCTTTTATTTATTTATATTCTTCATATGCTTGAAACATCCATTAAAACCCATTCCCCTCTATAGAATCCATCCAGAAATGTAGAAGATTGGTACTTCACCATGAATCAGATGCAATGCAAATATCGAACCAAGCATGAAAGCCTCTCAAACCAATTCTCCCATTTATCTAATCTTTACTCGTGTGCTCTTGACAACTCTAATGCTCTTTTTCAAGAGAATACTCAATTAATATATGATCGAAATTTTTTGAATGATGACATATCTCAACTTTTTTCTTCCTTAACCAAAGCTAATTTGAGAATAGAAACCTTATTAGAAGAGAACAAAACCTTATCGAAGAGAAATGTTCGTTTTGAATACAATGATTGTTTCTTCGCAAGAATTAAAGACTCTTCGAATAAATGTTGCGATCAAGAAAATCTTCTTTCTTTGTTGAAAGGTGAACTTGAAGAATTAAAGAAGTCTTCGATCTTGAAGAAATTCTTTTGTTATTGAGAAGAATTCCCTTATTAATAAGAATATAGTCTTGTTTGCTAAGAAGAATCAACTTGAACAAGATTACTCGTCATTAAAAAGTCTTAATGCCAAACTTGCGAAGGATAAAAATTTTCTCCTTTCTAAAGATCAAAAGCTTCAATCTCGACTTAAAGGATTAGTTGGTGATGGTTTTGATAATGCGATGAATCAGATGAAGAACTGTTGTCTATCTTTAACTCAATCTCTTACTTCGCAAAGAGAAGGTAGTCATTAAAATTTGACTGCCTCTGGTATATCTTTAAATTTCATTATACTCGCAAATTTCATTCTTTGAACTTTGTTTTATTTGCAGAATCTGAGAACCACCTTCGTAACGCAAAAGATGGATTAGAAGCCTCCTGTTCTGAGATTTGTAAGAAGAATGCTTTGCTTTCTACTCGCTTAATCAACTCTCGTGACCGTGCTACTCGGAGATTCAATTATCTTGCTTATTCCAAAGATATCGAAGATACCAATCATCAAAAAGCTATACTTCGTGAAAGTCATCTGAAAGCTCAAGTCTTTGCGAATAACATTCTCTTATCAAGAGGCTTGCCTCCTGTAAAGATTACTCCTCTGAAGATATCTGACGATGAAGTTGCTCGTGAGCCTGATAGTGATTTCGATTATGAGAGTGATGATGAAGATCTTGATGATGAGAAAGAATCTATTCCTCAAGGAGATGTTCCTGCTGCGTATTCTTTCAAGGATGATATCTCGCAAAAGTCGAAGGCTGCTAATGACCCTTCTGATCTTAAAGATCCAGCACAGAGTGTTGATGAAGCATGATAATATTCCTTGTTCAATTTATCATTGACTCTCCTGTCTTTCTTTCTTCTGAACTCCTTCCTTTAGTTACCGTTGGTTTCCTTTTTGCGAACAATTCAATTTTTTGAAAAGTACATCTAATATTTTACGAAGATGATTTATCCTTTCTTTTTGATATTTTGCGAAGATAATTTAACCTTTCTTTGACTAAATTTGCCCTATTTGATCATATGAAGAGAAATAATATATAACTCACAGATAAAGCTTAGTATATCCTTTTCCCCCTATTATTTCTCTTTAAATGATTAAATATTGTTTGAAGTATTAAGATATCTGCCTCAGTTTATCTTACGAAGTTTCAACCTTTGTAGAAGTATTAGAAGTACCAAATCCATCAAATAAAGAGATATAAGAAGTATTAGAAGTATTCAATTTACCAAATGAATTATTAGAAATACTCAATTCCCTTTTACGTATTAGAAGTACTCGATCCACCAAATGAAGAGATATAAAAAGTATTAGAAGTATTCAATTCATCAAATGAAGAAATATAAGAAGTATTCGATCTTTGAATAATTATGTAACATATGACGAAGTATAATGATTATTTAACTTTCACCAAATGAAATATCCATTAAAGAAGTATAATAAATATGAGATATTCTTGAAGAATTATAAGAAGTATTCAATCTTTTTGTGAAATATTCAATATATGGAGAAGTATAAGAAGTATGTAATTCTCGTAAACTTTTACGAATATGAACTTATCTGTATTTGATTGTTATCAAAATCGCATCTTTTTTTAAGTCTTCATTAAAATTCTTCAATGATGTTGTCTTTTTTGATAGGACTTCTTGTAAAAATTCTTCAATGATATCGCCAGAGCTGTCTTCTCTTCAAAATTTCTTGATGTATATTCTTGTAAAATTTCTTCAATGATATTGACGAAGTTGTCTTCTTTTCAGATCTTCATAATGTATATTCTTGTATAATTTCTTCAGTGATATTGATGCAATAAATTTCATTAATTTCTGTGGTCTTATTATGCCTTCCTAAGTAAAGGTCTTATTTTGCCACCTCTTTTGTATTAATTATTTGCGATAATATGACAAGTCTGAACATTCTTGCGAACATACAACCTCGTGACATTATCGTCTTGCGATGAAATCGCAGGACGTTCTTACACTTTCATGCAAAAACCCATTGATCTCATCTTAACTTCTTTGTATAGTATTTTAGCCTCTTCAGGAATTGTTGCGACAATATGACAGGCCTAAATATTCTTGCGAACATAAAGCCCCATGACATTGCCGTCTTGTGATGAAATCGCAGGACGTATCTACACTTTCATGTAGCGACCCATTGATCTCATCTTAACTTTATTATGTTCTGCGAGTTCTTTATTCTTTTCTTTCTTTCTTTCTCCCCTTTTTTTTTTTTTTTTTTTAGAAGGCTCGCAGAATTTCATTTGTTGCACAAATGTGACAAGCCTTTATGTTTTCACAAACAAGAAGCCTCGTGACATTTGCGTCTTATAGCACTTATCAGCTCCCTAATGGAGGGTGCTGCCCTTTATCTTCCCCCTGATTTCCCCTTCAAGGAAGCGTACATCGACCATACAAGGTTAGCTCTTCCCATCCGGTTCTGCCAACAACCAGCTTTTGATCACAACCTCTTATCCTTTTTGCCTATAAGGCTTATAGTTACGAGGTTGCACCCTATGGGGTATCTTTGGGACAAGTGCATCATTTGCCAAGACTTGTCAAAAATGGCAGATGTGGTTCAACCTCACCCGACACTCTTGACTCAACCGTGTACCTCGGCACCTTGATCGTTTTCTCGCACTTCTTGGGAAAGACAGTATGCCTTAGTCGCCCAGCCTAAATCTTCTTACACCGCATTTTATATTGCGTAATGTCGTTAGATTAGGTGAGAATCCAAGGTGTCTAACCCGGATAGGTACCCCATTATTGGGTTGTACCCCAATTTTTTTACCATGTACTAAGGGCCCTTGGTGGTGTTCCGGTTACCCTTAGCCACGTTATAGGTACCCCCTTAAATGACGTACTTTAGGACTTTGCCTCTTACGAATTATAGCTTCGCAAACTAGGGTGTACGCCACAAAGGTTTTCCCCGTATAAAATTTTCTCGCTCTCTTTCTTTTTTTGGAGGCTGATCACAGATTGCGGTCTTTTATTCGCAAATTAATGAAATTTTAATCGGAATATAAATTCTGAAAATTTGTAACCTTTTCCCAATTTCCTGCGAGCAAACAATATTCGTAAAATTTTATCACGAAATAAAATTTTTGTTTTGCTACATACCTCATTTTCACGAGCAAACATACTGATAACCTTCTTGTTTTCTTCTTTTTTCCTCGCAAATCACAATCCCTTATTATCATCGTAAATTTCTTGTATGAATATCATCGTAACTTTATTCTCTTTTCTCTTAATCCTCTGCCATTAAATTTTCACTTCTTTTCACAACCTTTGCTCTTTTTCTCCAATTTTCCTTTTCAGCAGTTTTTCTTTTGCAAACTTCTACTTCTGTATCGTAACATTTCTTCCCCTCAGCCCAATCACCTTTGATGATTCCAATACCCTTCATATGGGGAAACTTTATGCACTGATGTAAAGTGGAAGCTACGCCTAGAATTCCATGAAGCCATGGTCTTCCTATCAAAGCATTATATGGTGATTCAACATCAACAACGCAGAATAGAATTTCAGTTCGCATTCCACTTAATGGAATTCGCATGCTCACTTATCCTTTGGGCTTGTTGGCAGTTCCATTAAAACCATAAATTCTGTAAGTAGAAGGTATTAAATCTGCATCTTTTCCCCCATAGTTTTGTAAGCAGAATAGAAGAGGATATTGACAGAACTTCCCGTATCAATCAAAATCCTATTAAGACCAATTGAATCTTCCTCCATATCATCTTCGTTCTCCTCCATATTCATGTAGATTGCCAATATTACCACCAATGGATTATCATGCGCTTCACAACCTTCTGGAATTTCAGTGGCTTCAAAAGAAATTTCACGTTTCTGCCAATCTTCAAGTCGTGAAATCTTTGCGATGTTCATTACTTCCTTTCCTTCACCATCCCTCGCATATACCCTGCTTAACACATTATCATGAAAATCCTCTATGGTTTTATATGAATGAAAAATGGAATTACAGAAAACATTCCTTGCTTTTGACCCTACTTCTATATGTAGGATTTCTTCTCCCTTTTCTTTTGTTGTGTTCTCCCTGCGAGTTATGGCTGGAGCCTGTGGTAATTGTTGCGACTGTGTCTGCTTAAGTAAAAATTGATTTAGTTTTCCTTGATCAATCATTCGCAAGATTATCCTCTTGATATAATGGCAATTATTTGTAGAATGTCCATGAAAATGATGATATGAACAAAATTCATGACTTCTTGGACCCATTGGTGGTTCCTTTCCCATATTCCATGGAGTTGGTATATTCTCTACCAGGATAATTGCTTGCCATATATTTTCTACACTTGTATTCAAAGGTGGCAATTTTATCTCTTCCCTTACCATTCTTTGACCTCCTTGACCGTTGTTATAATTTTGTCTCTGGTTTCCTTGTCCAAAATAATTTGGCCTTTGTCCCCCATAATTTTCTTATTGTTGATCTAGTCTTGGAATTTGGTTATTTCCTATTCGATTATAGAAATTCTTCTCTCTATCATACTCTTCTTGATCTCTACTGCCCATTGCTACCATCTTTGGCTGGCTATCATTGATTTTCTTCTCTTCTGAAATTTGCGAAGAAGTTTGTGAGGATGTTTGCGAAGTACCTGCTACTACATTGATTATTTTGGGAAGTAAATTTGCTCCTCCCTCTTGATTGCTAGTGTTTGTTATTGGATATGACTCCATATTGTTTTGCTTTTCTTCTAGTGTAATGTATTCTTCTTGCAATTCTCGTAATTCTGTCATCATTATGGAATTCTTTCTTCTGAAGATTTGAACATATAATTGTTCAGTTGCGAACATCGCATTTATGAAGGACAAAATCAAGTATCTCTCATCTACACGCCCTTCCATATCACTGCACATAGTCTTCCATCGTCTTACCAAATGCTTCAGACTTTCACCCACTCTTTGTTTTAAACCAAATACATCTTCAATACCAATCCGTGAAGAATAATTTGTGATATATGCTCCAAGGAAAACTTCTTGCAAATGATTGAATGACGTAATAGTGTTCTTAGGGAGTCCTTCGAACCACTTTAGAGATTCCCCTGTTAAACTTGATGCGAAGTACTTGCATAACACATCATCATGATTCTCCCATTGTAACATGCATCTTATGTACGCCTTAATGTGCTGAATAGCACATGAAGTCCCATCAAAAATACTGGTAAGTGTGGGTAAATTACATTTTGGTGGAATTCCTCCCAACTTGTATTTCTAGCAAATGGAGTCCTCGCAGCTTCTTCTATTGCTTCATCTAATTGCCTCCTATCTCCTCCTCTTCTATTGTTTATCATCCCTCTCATTTCTGCTAATTCTCGAAAGATTCGTGCATTTGCCTCAGAATTCTCATCCATTGGTCTTTTTAACGCAGCTTCTCTTCTTCTACGTTCTTGCGCTTCCTCCCTTGCGATCCTTCACATTCTATCATATTCTTCATTAATGTTTTCATTTGCATAATTTTGCAAATATCTTCTTTCTAAATTATCATAATTGTTCAGTTGTAAAGCATCTTGGAATTCTTGTTCTTCCCTTTCTATTCTTCTCATTCTTCTCATGTGAATATCAGGAATTTCTTCTTCTTCATTTCTCCTTCTTCGTGACTTATTTCTTCTTGATTTACTTGTACTGATTCGAGAATTTGGTTCATTCCTTTCCACTTCTGTTTGTTGATTTACAATTATTCTCTTAATTCTTTCATACTCAACATTTTGTTTGTTACGAACTTCTTCATGTCTTCTTACTCCATTCTCGTGATTGTTTTGATGTATTGCTTGTTGTCTCTCAGTTTCTTCCATAAGTTGCTGTTCTTCCTCTCGATTCTGATTGTTTTCTTTATGATTTGGTCTTGTTCGTAAATTCTCCATATTTTGTTCGCGGTTTGGTATTAAAATGAAACGATTTTCCTGATTTCTATCACCTTGATTCTGCGCTTGTTCTTGCATATCATTTTCATTATTGATTATCGGTGAATTTTGTCCTTCTCTTTCTATTCTAACATTTGATCTTGCAACACTTTGAGATTTCCTCCTTTGTAACATCTCATTTTCCATCCTCAATTCTTGATTTTATCTTGTTAATTTGGCACGTCCTTCAGCTTCGATCATTCGTTCTTTTTGGATTCCTTGTCTCAATGTTTCTAGCATCTCCTTTTCTCTTTCAAGAATTGTTCCTCCCATCAACCTCCCATTTTCTCTGATTTGTGGTTCTCTATCTTCTTCTTCTGGTGTATTAGTTTTCCAAGTGTGTATACTCACTTGATCATGATCTCCTACTTGTTGAGCTTGATTTCTTCGATTACTCCTTCTCCTACTAGTTTCTCCTGTTATATTTGCTTCTCCTCCTGCTAATCTTACACTTCTTCTTACTTCAGTTAATGGTTCTGATGTGTTTCTTCTTCTTGCCATTTTTTCTCCGTACAGAATTCTTTCAATCCCATCATTTCTAGCGCCAATTATGTAGTTGCGAGAATAACCTACAACTACATCCTCAATAGAATTAGTAAAAACTCAAGAAGTTCTTGATGATGAATGACAATTTTCTTATTAATGTTCTTAATTGATTACAAAGAAGTATCTAAATGGAATTAGAATAGTTACAATTTTCTCTATTCTCTTTCCTAAGATATTTTCTAACACTCACTAAAAGAACCCCCTGAATTTTACATTTGAACTCCTATTTATAGTAAAATTTATACAACTGTTCATGAGTTACGAAGTATCGCAACTTATACTCGCAAAATTATTTCATCCTCGCAAAACTTCATATTTCTCCGCGCTTCTTCTATCATCGTATCATTTTATAACTCTTTTCTCCTGATACTCGTGAACTATTATCTTGCGATATTCAGTACCTACAGACAAAATTGAATCTTGCGATTTCGATGAGGAAAGAGAAAGAGCGTCGTTCTCTCTAGGAGATTCTCAAGCGATTTTTTTAGGGCCTCAATTTTTTCTTTCAATATGCAGAAAAATCAACCATTAGTTCAAGAAAAAAAATCAGATTTAAATGCTAATACTACTGAGACCAAAGCGGCGTCTTTCGCTGAATTGGTTAAGGGTAAAAAACCATACAGGCTAATAGATTCAGATCTCACAGCGTTTCCGACCGCTACTAGTTTTGGTGATGAACCAGTGTTAGAAATACCTATTGAGTTAACACAAGAAGGACGGGATTTGTTTCAATTTAGTCTGATTGGGAGATTAAATTTCAGAGGATTAAAAATTAATGAAGTTCAGAGATCTTTAGAAGAACAATGGAAACTTGGAGATGGAAGATGCAAGCTGGTTCCTATGACAAAGGGTTTTTTCATCATCAAGCTAGCTACTGCTGAAGACAAGGAACGTGTTCGGCAAGGATATTCATGGGTAGTTCAACAACAAACTCTAAAGGTTATCAATTTTTTCCCAACTTCGATCCAGAAAAACAAACCACGTCTCATGCTGCTGTTTGGGTGAGTTTTCCTGGCTTATTCATTGAACTGTGGAAAAAAAAAATCCTCTTATCTATTGCAAAAGTTCTTGGTAAGCCAATCGCCATTGATCAGAAAACACTAGACCATGATGTGGGCAACTATGCAGCGGTGATGATTGATATCAATTTTGAAAAATCGATTCCAAAGAGAATTAGGCTCAAAGCAAATGGAAATGAATTTTGGAAGTATGTTGAAATTCAGGATTTGGAAATAATCAAGTTTTGTAGCCATTACAAGCATATGGGACACAAATTTGAGAATTGTATTGCAGCTCGCAAGATTTTGGGTGGTAAACTATTAGCACATAATGAGGGTGGAAATGCTCAAGGTAAACAAATTCTGGAGAGTGAGATATTTAGGGGTGAGAATAAGCATTCTAAATTTTCTTGGAAAGAAGTAAGAGGTGGTAAGAAGAGTATAAAGGAGGCCGAAAATGTTGTTCCAAATGTACATACTTTGGGTCAGTTAAACAAGGAAAATGTTGCAGTTCTCTCTGCCAATTCTTTTGAAGTGCTTGTGGAAACTGAGGAAGAATCTGAGGTCCCTGATTTGGAGGCGGCAGTAAATGCTCAAGTTAATGTGGAGGAGCAATTAGCAAACGCTCTGGATAATTCAGAGATAGAGTTCCGTGAAGCCCAGATGAAATTAATTAGAAGCAAAAATGTTATTGCAGCTCGTGCAGATATGGTCGCTCGTTCAGCGGTTCCTGATATGGTTACTAACGATATTAAAGGAATCAAAGGTCTGAAATGGGGGGAGGTGCCATTGGAAAATAGTTCTCCTTTAATGGATGATGAGGATCAACGGCTTCTGGAACGTGAATCGAGGGAAGTAACACCTGCTATGGGCAGAGACGGGGTGGATGATCATGGTCCGGAGGAAGAGCGTGGGCAGTTGAAAACATCAAATGATGGCAAACATCTGATGCAATGTGGGGATACGGGGAAATTAAATAAAGTAAAGAATAAAGATATGGGGACAGTGCACGATTCCACCTTGAACAAAGACATACAAAAAAGCACAGAGAAAGTGGGTGGGCGTGAAGGAGTGGCAACAAACACAAAGAATCTTGAAGAATCCGAGGGGGAGGCAATCAAGGACACGCTCCCTTTTTGACTATGGAGAGGGAAAAAATAAGGGCGGAAAAGGGTGTCTGCTCGAGTCGTAAAGAAGCACATGGTTCGAATAGAAAATTAGGAAAGGAAAGTGATTTGGAAAAGGAAGTGCTACAGGTGGGAGTACTCAATGCGAATCAGGCTAAACAGGCTGGCGTAGTGGGAACTCCTACTGCCCAACAGATTTGGTCTCCAAACAAATTTAGTGTTCTTCAAGAGGAGGGTGATACTAATCAGGATATAGGTGAACATATACGGGATAGAATGAGATCTCATGAAGAGGAGGAGGCTGACCAAATCCATCACTCGCCGGACCAAAAGATGCCTATATTATCCGAAAAGGAGAAGGAAGTATTTTGTGTCATTAAAAAATTCGATACACAACTAAATTTTTTGAATGATCAATCTTTTCAGATGGAGTATGTTCAGCAAAATTTTGTCTCACCAGAAAATATGGGTCGCAGAACAATAGCTCAGCATAACCGTAGAGAAGCTAAACTTGATAATATAATGCGTAATATGGGTCTGAGAGGACCATTTTGATTCGTGGCTTTGGTGGGGGTGTTTCGGTTCCTTTAGTGTTCTTTGTTTTTGTTTTCTCTCTTTATGTCTTCTTGGAGGTCAGTCCTAGCCCCCCTCCTTCTCTTTTCTTTGGTTCTAATAAATTAAAGCCACTTGGCTTTTAAAAAAAAATAAAAATAAAAATGAAAGGACAAAACTACGGCCTTTGGAATCTCAAAATTGATTCTAGGCATGTCAAATTTAAACTTGGGAATATCATGTTTAATCTTGGGCATGGGCATGAAAGCACAACCCTACAGTCTTAAGCATCTCAAAATTTATCCTAGGCATGTCAAATTTAAACTTGAGCATTTGAAATTGAAAGTTAGGCATGGGCATTAAAGCACAACCCTACGGTCTTAGGAATCTCAAAATTGTTCCTAGGCATGTCAAATTTAAACTTAGGCATATCAAGTTTAATCTTGGGGATGGGCATGAAAGCACAACCCTACGATCTTAGGCATCTCAAAATTGATCCTAGGAATGTCAAATTTAAACTTGGCCATATCAAATTGAATGTTGGGCATGGGAATAAAAGGACAACCCTACGGTCTTAAGCATCTCAACATTGATCCTAGGCATGTCAAATTTAAACTTGGGCATATCAAATTTAATGTTGGGCATGGGCATGAAAGCACAAGCCTACGATATTGTGCATCTCAAAATTGATCCTAGGCATGTCAAATTTAAACTTTGGAAGATCAAATTGAATGTTGGGCATGGGCATAAAAGCACAAAACTACGGTCTTGAGAATCTCAAAATTAATCATAGGCATGTCAAATTTAAACTTGGGCATATCAAGTTTAATCTTGGGCATGGGCATGAAAGCACAACCCTACGTTCTTAGGCATCTCAAAATTGATCCTAGGCATGTCAAATTTAAACTTGGGTATATCAAATTGAATGTTGGGCATGGGCATGAAAGTTTAACCCTACGGTCTTGGGAATCTCAAAATTGATCCTAGCCATGTCAAATTTAAACTTGGGCAGATCAAATTGAATGTTGGTATGGGCATGAAAGCACAAACCTACGGTCTTGGGAATCTCAAAATTGATCCTAGGCATGTCAAATTTAAACTTGGGCATATCATGTTTAATCTTGGGCATGGGCATGAAAGCACAACCCTACGTTCTTAGGCATCTCAAAATTGATCCTAGGCATGTCAAATTTAAACTTGGGTATATCAAATTGAATGTTGGGCATGGGCGTCAAGTTTAACCCTACGGTCTTGGGAATCTCAAAATTGATCCTAGCCATGTGAAATTTAAACTTGGGCAGCTCAAATTGAATGTTGGTGTGGGCATGAAAGCACAAACCTACGGTCTTGGGAATCTCAAAATTGATCCTAGGCATGTCAAATTTAAACTTGGGCATATCATGTTTAATCTTGGGCATGGGCATGAAAGCACAACCCTACGGTCTTAGGCATCTCAAAATTGATCCTAGGCATGTCAAATTTAAACTTGAGCATTTGAAATTGATAGTTAGGCATGGGCATTAAAGAACAACCCTACGGTCTTGGGAATCTCAAAATTGTTCTTAGGCATGTCAAATTTAAACTTGGGCATATCAAGTTTAATCTTGGGGATGGGCATGAAAGCACAACCCTACGGTCTTAGGCATCTCAAAATTGATCCTAGGCATGTCAAATTTAAACTTGGGCATATCAAATTGAATGTTGGGCATGGGCATCAAAGCACAACCCTACGGTCTTAAGCATCTCAAAATTGATCCTAGGCATGTCAAATTTAAACTTGGGCATATCAAATTTAATGTTGGGCATGGGCATGAAAGCACAAGCCTACGATATTGTGCATCTCAAAATTGATCATAGGCATGTCAAATTTAAACTTGGGAAGATCAAATTAAATGTTGGGCATGGGCATAAAAGCACAAAACTACGGTCTTGAGAATCTCAAAATTAATCCTAGGCATGTCAAATTTAAACTTGGGCATATCAATTTGAATGTTGGGCATGGGCATGAAAACACAACCCCACGGACTTGGATCATCTCAAAATTGATCCTAGGTATGTCAAATTTAAACTTGGGAAGATCAAATTGAGTGTTGTTCATGGGCACGAAGGCACAAAACTACGGTCTTGGGAATCTCAAAATTGATCCTAGGCATGTCAAATTTAAACTTGGGCATATCATCATGAATGTTGGGCATGGGGATGAAAGAACAACCCTACGGTCTTAGGCATCTCAAAATTGATCCTAGGCATGTCAAATTTAAACTTGAGCATTTGAAATTGAATGTTGGGCATGGGCATTAAAGCACAATCCTACGGTCTTGGGCATCTCAAAATTGATCCTAGGCATGTCAAATTTAAATTTGGGCATATCAAATTGAATGTTGGGCATGGGCATGAAAGCACAACCCAACGGTCTTAGGCATCTCAAAATTGATCCTAGGCATGTCAAATTTAAACTTGGGCATATCAAATTGAATGTTGGGCATGGGCATTGAAGCACAACCCTACGGTCTTGGGAATCTCAAAATTGATCCTAGCCATGTCAAATTTAAACTTGGGCAGCTCAATTTGAATGGTGGTGTGGGCATGAAAGCACAAACCTACGATCTTGGGAATCTCAAAATTGATCCTAGGCATGTCAAATTTAAACTTGGGCATATCAAATTTAATTTTGGGCATGGGCATGAAAGAACAACCCTACGGTCTTAGGCATCTCAAAATTGATCCTAGGCATGTCAAATTTAAACTTGAGCATTTGAAATTTTAAGTTAGGCATGGGCATTAAAGCACAACCCTACGGTCTTGGGAATCTCAAAATTGATCCTAGGCATGTCAAATTTAAACTTGGGCATATCAAGTTTAATCTTGGGGATGGGCATGAAAGCACAACCCTACGGTCTTAGGCATCTCAAAATTGATCCTAGGCATGTCAAATTTAAACTTGGGCATATCAAATTGAATGTTGGGCATGGGCATGAAAGCACAACCCTACGGTCTTAAGCATCTCAACATTGATCCTAGGCATGTCAAATTTAAACTTGGGCATATCAAATTTAATGTTGGGCATGGGCATGAAAGCACAAGACTACAATATTGTGCATCTCAAAATTGATCCTAGGCATGTCAAATTTAAACTTGGGAAGATCAAATTGAATGTTGGGCATGGGCATAAAAGCACAAAACTACGGTCTTGAGAATCTCAAAATTAATCCTAGGCATGTCAAATTTAAACTTGAGCATTTGAAATTTAATCTTGGGCATGGGCATGAAAGCACAACCCTACGGTCTTAGGCATCTCAAAATTGATCCTAGGCATGTCAAATTTAAACTTGGGCATATCAAATTGAATGTTGGGCATGGGCATGAAAGTTTAACCCTACGGTCTTGGGAATCTCAAAATTGATCCAAGGCATGTCAAATTTAAACTTGGGCATATCAAATTTAATCTTGGGCATGGGCATGAAAGCACAACCCTACGGTCTTAGGCATCTCAAAATTGATCCTAGGCATGTCAAATTTAAACTTGAGCATTTGAAATTGAAAGTTGGGCATGGGCATTAAAGAACAACCCTACGGTCTTGGGAATCTCAAAATTGATCCTAGGCATGTCAAATTTAAACTTGGGCATATCAAATTTAATCTTGGGGATGGGCATGAAAGCACAACCCTACGGTCTTAGGCATCTCAAAATTGATCCTAGGCATGTCAAATTTAAACTTGGGCATATCAAATTGAATGTTGGGCATGGGCATGAAACAATAACCCTACGGTCTTAAGCATCTCAAAATTGATCCTAGGCATGTCAAATTTAAACTTGGGCATATCAAATTTAATGTTGGGCATGGGCATGAAAGCACAACCCCACGGACTTGAACATCTCAAAATTGATCCTAGGCATGTCAAATTTAAACTTGGGAAGATCAAATTGAATGTTGGGCATGGGCATAAAAGCACAGAACTACGGTCTTGAGAATCTCAAAATTAATCATAGGCATGTCAAATTTAAACTTGGGCATATCAAGTTTAATCTTGGGCATGGGCATGAAAGCACAACCCTACGATCTTAGGCATCTCAAAATTGATCCTAGGCATGTCAAATTTAAACTTGGGCATATCAAATTGAATGTTGGGCATGGGCGTGAAGTTTAACCCTACGGTCTTGGGAATCTCAAAATTGATCCTAGGCATGTCAAATTTAAACTTGGGCATATCAAATTTAATTTTGGGCATGGGCATGAAAGCACAACCCTACGGTCTTAGGCATCTCAAAATTGATCCTAGGGATGTCAAATTTAAACTTAGGCGTTCAAAATTGAATGTTGGGCATGGGCATGAATGCACAACCCTACGGTCTTGGGAATCTCAAAATTGATCCTAGGCATGTCAAATTTAAACTTGGGCATATCAAGTTTAATCTTGGGGATGGGCATGAAAGCACAACCCTACGGTCTTAGGAATCTCAAAATTGATCCTAGGTATGTCAAATTTAAACTTGGGCATATCAAATTGAATGTTGGGCATGGGCATGAAAGCACAACCCCACGGACTTGAACATCTCAAAATTGATCCTAGGTATGTCAAATTTAAACTTGGGCAGATTAAATTGAATGTTGGGCATGGGCATGAAAGCACAAAACTACGGTCTTGGGAATCTCAAAATTGATCCTAGGCATGTCAAATTTAAACTTGGGCATATCATGTTGAATGTTGGGCATGGGCATGAAAACACAACCCTACGGTCTTAGGCATCTCAAAATTGATCCTAGGCATGTCAAATTTAAACTTGAGCATTTGAAATTGAATGTTGGGCATGGGCATTAAAGCACAACCCTACGGTCTTGGGCATCTCAAAATTGATCCTAGGCATGTCAAATTTAAATTTGGGCATATCAAATTGAATGTTGGGCATGGGCATGAAAGCACAACCCAACGGTCTTAGGCATCTCAAAATTGATCCTAGGCATGTCAAATTTAAACTTGGGCATATCAAATTGAATGTTGGGCATGGGAATTAAAGCACAACCCTACGGTCTTGGGAATCTCAAAATTGATCCTAGCCATGTGAAATTTAAACTTGGGCAGCTCAAATTGAATGTTGGCATGGGCATGAAAACACTAAACTACGGTCTTGGGAATCTCAAAATTGATCCTAGGCATGTCAAATTTAAACTTGGGCATATCAAATTGAATGTTGGGCATGGGCATGAAACCACAACCCTACGGTCTTAGGCATCTCAAAATTGATCCTAGGCATGTCAAATTTAAACTTGAGCATTTGAAATTGAATGTTAGGCATGGGCATTAAAGCACAACCCTACGGTCTTGGGAATCTCAAAATTGATCCTAGGCATGTCAAATTTAAACTTGGGCATATCAAGTTTAATCTTGGGGATGGGCATGAAAGCACAACCAACGGTCTTAGGCATCTCAAAATTGATCCTAGGCATGTCAAATTTAAACTTGGGCATATCAAATTGAATGTTGGGTATGGGCATCAAAGAAGAACCCTACGGTCTTAAGCATCTCAAAATTGATCCTAGGCATGTCAAATTTAAACTTGGGCATATCAAATTTAATGTTGGGCATGGGCATGAAAGCACAAGCCTACAATCTTGGGCATCTCAAAATTGATCCTAGGCATGTCAAATTTAAACTTGGGAATATCAAATTGAATGTTGGGCATGGGCATGAAAGCACAACCCTACGGTCTTGAGAATCTCAAAATTGATCCTAGGCATGTCAAATTTAAACTTGGGCATATCAAGTTTAATCTTGGGAATGGGCATGAAAGCACAAACCTACGGTCTTAGGCATCTCAAAATTGATCCTAGGCATGTCAAATTTAAACTTTGGCATATCAAATTGAATGTTGGGTATGGGCATGAAAGCACAACCCTACGGTCTTAAGCATCTCAAAATTGATCATAGGCATGTCAAATTTAAACTTGGGCATATCAAATTTAATGTTGGGCATGGGCATGAAAGCACAAGCCTACGATATTGTGCATCTCAAAATTGATCCTAGGCATGTCAAATTTAAACTTGGGAATATCAAATTGAATGTTGGGCATGGGCATAAAAGCACAAAACTACGGTCTTGAGAATCTCAAAATTGATCCTAGGCATGTCAAATTTAAACTTGGGCATATCAATTTTAATCTTGGGCATGGGCATGAAAGCACAACCCTACGGTCTTAGGCATCTCAAAATTGATCCTAGGCATGTCAAATTTAAACTTGGGCATATCAAATTGAATGTTGGGCATGGGCATGAAAGCACAACCCTACGGTCTTGGGAATCTCAAAATTGATCCTAGGCATGTCAAATTTAAACTTGGGCATATCATGTTTAATCTTGGGCATGGGCATGAAAGCACAACCCTACGGTCTTAGGCATCTCAAAATTGATCCTAGGCATGTCAAATTTAAACTTGGGCATTTCAAATTGAATGTTGGGCATGGGCATTAAAGAACAACCCTACGGTCTTGGGAATCTCAAAATTGATCCTAGGCATGTCAAATTTAAACTTGGGCATATCAAATTTAATCTTGGGCATGGGCATGAAAGCACAACCCTACGGTCTTAGGCATCTCAAAATTGATCCTAGGCATGTCAAATTTAAACTTGGGCATATCAAATTGAATGTTGGGCATGGGCATCAAAGCACAACCCTACGGTCTTAATCATCTCAAAATTGATCCTAGGCATGTCAAATTTAAACTTGGGCATATCAAATTTAATGTTGGGCAAGGCCATGAAAGCACAAGCCTACGATATTGTGCATCTCAAAATTGATCCTAGGCATGTCAAATTTAAACTTGGGAAGATCAAATTGAATGTTGGGCATGGGCATAAAAGCACAAAACTACGTTTGAGAATCTCAAAATTGATCCTAGGCATGTCAAATTTAAACTTGGGCATATCAAATTGAATCTTGGGCATGGGCATGAAAGCACAACCCTACGGTCTTAGGCATCTCAAAATTGATCCTAGGCATGTCAAATTTAAATTTGGGCATATCAAATTGAATGTTGGGCATGGGCATGAAAATATAACCCTACGGTCTTGGGAATCTCAAAATTGATCCTAGGCATGTCAAATTTAAACTTGGGCATATCAAATTTAATTTTGGGCATGGGCATGAAAGCACAACCCTACGGTCTTAGGCATCTTAAAATTGATCCTAGGGATGTCAAATTTAAACTTAGGCGTTCCAAATTGAATGTTGGGCATGGGCATGAATGCACAACCCTACGGTCTTGGGAATCTCAAAATTGATCCTAGGCATGTCAAATTTAAACTTGGGAATATCAAATTTAATCTTGGGGATGGGCATGAAAGCACAACCCTACGGTCTTAGGAATCTCAAAATTGATCCTAGGTATGTCAAATTTAAACTTGGGCATATCAAATTGAATGTTGGGCATGGGCATGAAAGAACAACCCCACGGACTGGATCATCTCTAAATTGATCCTAGGTATGTCAAATTTAAACTTGGGCAGATCAAATTAAGTGTTGGGCATGGGGACGAAAGTACAAAACTACGGTCTTGGGAATCTCAAAATTGATCCTAGGCATGTCAAATTTAAACTTGGGCATATCATCATGAATGTTGGGCATGGGAATGAAAGAACAACCCTACGGTCTTAGGCATCTCAAAATTGATCCTAGGCATGTCAAATTTAAACTTGAGCATTTGAAATTGAATGTTGGGCATGGGCATTAAAGCACAACCCTACGGTCTTGGGCATCTCAAAATTGATCCTAGGCATGTCAAATTTAAATTTGGGCATATCAAATTGAATGTTGGGCATGGGCATGAAAGCACAACCCAACGGTCTTAGGCATCTCAAAATTGATCCTAGGCATGTCAAATTTAAACTTGGGCATATCAAATTGAATGTTGGGCATGGGCATTGAAGCACAACCCTACGGTCTTGGGAATCTCAAAATTGATCCTAGCCATGTGAAATTTAAACTTGGGCAGCTCAAATTGAATGGTGGTGTGGGCATGAAAGCACAAACCTACGATCTTGGGAATCTCAAAATTGATCCTAGGCATGTCAAATTTAAACTTGGGCATATCATGTTTAATTTTGGGCATGGGCATGAAAGAACAACCCTACGGTCTTAGGCATCTCAAAATTGATCCTAGGCATGTCAAATTTAAACTTGAGCATTTGAAATTGAAAGTTAGGCATGGGCATTAAAGCACAACCCTACGGTCTTGGGAATCTCAAAATTTTTCCTAGGCATGTCAAATTTAAACTTGGGCATATCAAGTTTAATCTTGGGGATGGGCATGAAAGCACAACCCTACGGTCTTAGGCATCTCAAAATTGATCCTAGGCATGTCAAATTTAAACTTGGGCATATCAAATTGAATGTTGGGTATGGGCATCAAAGCACAACCCTACGGTCTTAAGCATCTCAAAATTGATCCTAGGCATGTCAAATTTAAACTTGGGCATATCAAATTTAATGTTGGGCATGGGCATGAAAGCACAAGCCTACGATATTGTGCATCTCAAAATTGATCCTAGGCATGTCAAATTTAAACTTGGGAAGATCAAATTGAATGTTGGGCATGGGCATAAAAGCACAAAACTACGGTCTTGAGAATCTCAAAATTAATCATAGGCATGTCAAATTTAAACTTGGGCATATCAATTTTAATCTTGGGCATGGGCACGAAAGCACAACCCTACGGTCTTAGGCATCTCTAAATTGATCCTAGGCATGTCAAATTTAAACTTGGGCATATCAAAATGAATGTTGGGCATGGGCATGAAGTTTAACCCTACGGTCTTGGGAATCTCAAAATTGATCCAAGGCATGTCAAATTTAAACTTGGGCATATCAAATTTAATCTTGGGCATGGGCATGAAAGCACAACCCTACGGTCTTAAGCATCTCAAAATTGATCCTAGGCATGTCAAATTTAAAATTCTGCGTTGCAAATTGAATGTTGGGCATGGGCATGAATGCACAACCCTACGGTCTTGGAAATCTCAAAATTGTTCCTAGGCATGTCAAATTTTAACTTGGGAATATCAAGTTTAATCTTGGGGATGGGCATGAAAAAACAACCCTACGGTCTTAGGCATCTCAAAAGTGATCCTAGGTATGTCAAATTAAACTTGGGCATAACAAATTGAATGTTGGGTATGGGCATGAAAGCACAACCCCACGGAATTGAGCATCTCAAAATTGATCATAGGGATGTCAAATTTAAACTTGAGCATTTGAAATTGAATGTTGTGCATGGGCATTAAAGCACAACCCTACGGTCTTGGGCATCTCAAAATTGATCCTAGGCGTGTCAAATTTAAATTTGGGCATATCAAATTGAATGTTGGGAATGGGCATGAAAGCACAACCCAACGGTCTTAGGCATCTCAAAATTGATCCTAGGCATGTCAAATTTAAACTTGGGCATATCAAATTGAATGTTGGGCATGGGCATGGGCATTAAAGCACTACCATATGGTCTTGGGAATCTCAAAATTAATCCTAGCAATGTGAAATTTAAACTTGGGCAGCTCAAATTGAATGTTGGGCATGGGCATAAAAGCACAAAACTACGGTCTTGACAATCTCAAAATTAATCCTAGGCATGTCAAATTTAAACTTGGGCATATCAAGTTTAATCTTGGGCATGGGCATGAAAGCACAACCCTACGTTCTTAGGCATCTCTAAATTGATCCTAGGCATGTCAAATTTAAACTTGGGCATATCAAATTGAATGTTGGGCATTGGCATGAAGTTTAACTCTATGGTATTGGGAATCTCAAAATTGATCCTAGGCATGTCTAATTTAAACTTGGGCCTACCAAATTTAATTTTGGGCATGGGCATGAAAGCACAACCCTACGGTCTTAGGCATCTCAAAATTGATCCTACACATGTCAAATTTAAACTTAGGTGTTCCAAATTGAATGTTGGGCATGGGCATGAATGCACAACCCTACGGTCTTGGGAATCTCAAAATTGATCCTAAGCATGTCAAATGTAAACTTGGGCATATCAAGTTTAATCTTGGGGATGGACATGAAAGCACAACCCTACGGGCTTAGGCATCTCAAAATTGATCCTAGGTATGTCAAATATAAACTTGGGCATATCAAATTGAATGTTGGGCATGGGATCGAAAGCACAACCCCACGGACTTGAGCATCTCAAAATTGATCATAGGGATGTCAAATTTAAACTTGGGCATATCAAATTGAATGTTGGGCATGGGCATGAAAGTGGCGAGGCGTCGAATTTCACAAAAATAATATTTCTATACTTTTTACACTAGCAAGTAGTATAATGTAAGCAGGATCGTCCCAAGGGAGGAATGAAGTCTAAGTTGTTATGAAAATACTCTTAGCAAACATGATTGTGTTGTAGAAAATCTGAAAATTGTAAAATATATTCAAATATGAGATGGAATTGATTAAAGGTTCATTCTAGACCACGGAATACAAACCAAATTGATAGATAGATATGTTCTTCACATTATCATGTTACTAACAACCCTAGAATAATTAGTACGCTCAACTATTCCGTTATTATCTCCTAGCTCACCGGATACGGAAGCACTCGACTAACGGTTCCTACTTGCCAAGTTTCCTAGAGGTACGCTTACTAGGTGTGGCTTAAACAAATGCTCTAAGTTCTGTGAGATAAGGTTGATCCTAGTGATGAACTCAAAAGCATGAATCCCCTACTAGTGTTGATTTATACATATGGATACTTAACAAATTCCCATCATCAGTACCCACATATTGCTACTTGTGTTTATCTTCTCTAGAAAATTACGGGTCGAAGAAAATCTAAACTAGCAAATAGATTAAGAATTAATGATTCAATTTCGAACTTAAACCCTTAACAAATAATCCATAGACAATATTAGAATAATAGAAAATCAATCAATAACATACATAAATGCAAGAGAACAAGTTATTTCATATCAAATATAGATTCATATTTCGGGCTTCGAAATCGCCCTTAATCAAAAAGAGTTTTAGTTACTCATAATAATGGAGTTCATCATCAAATATAATAAATGAAATAATGAAGATGAAAATAACAGGGAAGCAAACCCTAGTTCCCGCTCTCTGCAAAACTCCCAGTAGAATAGAAAATACGTGATATCAAGTTGTAGAAAACTTTCCCTTTTTGTAGCCTTTTTCTCCTTCCAAAACTAGGTCATATCCTCAAAAAGTCCAAGCCCAATATATCCACCAAGCCCATATAATTCATGTGTGAGAGTAGCCCAGTAGAAATCTCTGTCAAAAACGAGTCACCGGAAAACTGGGTGAGGTGCCGGAAAATCACCGGACCGGAGCTCAGGTGACCGGTCAAAGAAGTAAGTCGTTAAGTCAACCGAGTCAAAACAGAATCAACTCAGTCATTACCGAGTCAGATGGGGTCAGGTTCTAACTAAGCTGATTGGGCTTTGCATGAACCATTATAACTCCATTTTGCTTCAGCATCAGTCATGTCTTTTGTGACAGTAGCAACAGCTCCACCACAACCATTCTGTTACCATCATCTTGTCCTGAACTGCCCTTGATTTCCAGCTACTACTTCTGGTTAATCCTCGTACACAACCATCGAACCCAACTTCTAAAGCACGCAACCCACAAGCCCGTGGCTAACCAGCTTCTACTCAGTTCATTCACTTCACCTTAGTTCCATTGCAGCTGCATCTTTCCCAGGTATCAACCATCCACCAACTCCGTGTGAGCTTCTTCATTCCATAACCAGCTGCAATCACCTCTTCCACCTGTTCTTATCGCTGTTGAGACACAAACCCATCGAGACAGTTCATCATTCAGTCACGGAAACAGCTGTAGTTCCCAGCTGCAACATCATTCCCTACAACAGCTGCAACTAATAGCAGTTCAAAACACCACACAACAACTTCGTCTCTTGCCATCTCTACTACCAGCTACACCTTCCAGCTCTCCTGTAAGCCTTGTCCATGTTCCAGCTAGTCCAACTGCAATATCATCACTGCCCAGCACCTTCATGCCCAGCTACATATTCATCCTCTATTATTATCGCTGGCAACAACCAAACTTACGGAAAAACTGCTTTGAACCCTACCTGTTTGAGCTCCAAACTTGACCTTCAGATTCTCCTAATTCAGTTATAAACAATCTACAGTTCTGCTCGATACATTCACTCAACTGCACACAAACAAACAGCACCTTGTTGTTGTTCATACTTGTCTCCAGCTTTCAAATCACGCACCGAGTCCTCAACACACAACCATATTTCATAGCAGCAACTTAGACTGCCATTGAACCTTGGTACTAACATCAATTCCTTCACTTGACGAGAGCAAGCACCAGTCACTCGAACCAACAACCACCAGCTCCATAGTAATCTCAGCAACAACACAATGTAAACAACCCATTCTGGCCAAGGTAACAACATCATCAGGTCCTTCCCATCTTTCGTGTAGCCAATAACTCTACCTGCTTTGCATATTGCCATTGCACCTCTCAAATCAGCATACACCAGCTCCAGCTTCCAGAAAGCAACTCCATTCCAGAAATACCACCAACATCTCCTTCTCATTCATTCATACCCTTCTACCCATGGCAGCTGAGCATCGAACCTTGCTAAAACCGACGACAACAAGTCTTGGATTAGCAGCACACATCTCGCCTGAACTCCACATCTGCCTTTTCCATTCCTTCCATGTGTTGACTGCTCTAAACCCCCATCAACACAGTCATCAACTACGACAACCACAACCAAATTTTTGGTTGGAATTTCAGGCCAAGATGTAACTCAAACCAACCCCAATCTCTGCCAACAACCACCACAGGTTTAACCCATATCTGCAATCCTCCCTGTAAATCGATCCAACCTTGGTTCCATCACAAACCCATTTAATTATCTCCAGAACTGAACCCATTCATCGAACCCTAACATTCAATTTCTTCTATTCATCATCAATACCAACAACAGCTTCTTCTTTTGGCCTATGAGATCTTCCCAGCGAAACCCACACCTCACTCAATTTTCTTTCGGTTTCTGGTAATCTCTCGGTTCCAGCTGGTTGTGTTCTCAATTTCATGAACAATGATTGAGAACAAAATGACTCTACTCAATTTTAGGGTCTTGTGTAGGAATGGGAGGGTACTATACCCACTCTGGTGAAGCATATTGGGGTACCTTGAATGATTCAAGGCACCCATAACTTTTATAAAGGACAACTAAATGGTAACCCGTTTGTTGACTTGGCTCGATCCCCATGTCTCTCACCCGCGCCTTGATCTTTTTGCTCTTATTCGCTCCAACTTTTGCCCAATGTAGTAGTCTTTTACTTCTCAACGACTCCATAGTACCTAAATATTAAAAAGCAAACATAAGATACATAATTTACAAGAAAACTAAGCAAAGAAAGCATAAATAATAGATAAATATATAGGTGTTTTAGACACCTATAAAATTCCCCCACACTTAGACTTTGCTAGTCCTCGAGCAAATCAAACAAAATAATTCTAAAACGTACATACAACTCTGTCTCGTCTAGGCTACTGTTACTCTAAGCATGAATAACAGGCCTTTGAACCCCTAGGTGTCCCTAGTGGATGAGTTTTAGTCTCGTGAAGGTTTACAAGAGGTCTTCCTACAAAACCTATATTTCCAACTCCGTCTATTTGTGACAAATCAATGAACGAATCCAAAATGACTACAGGAGGAGATACCTTGAGCAAATTCAGTTCATATATAAGTGCATAAAGTTTTCTTAGAAAGTCGAAAAAACCACAATACTCGGAATCTGACTAACCACAATCACAATGAAAAGATTAAGAAGATGGATAAAGAGGTAAATGTGGTGAATATTCACAAGTGATCGATGTATCCCATATCTGTCTGAAGGTCACCGCCAAGATGAACCTATCCTATTGGATTGAGCTACTGGTAAATTCTAGTGTTAACACACTGGAATATACAAGGGAACCAGCGATCAATAAACTTATTTCTACATCAACTCACTGGCATATACAAGGGAACCAGGAGTGACTTTATTCAACACAATAATAATATCTTTCTTTTCTTTTCTTTTCTTTTTCACTTTTTTTTTTAGACGACATGATTAGATCTTTTGGATCCAAGCGTGTCAGCAAGTACGTGATAGTTACCTTGGATCCTGCATTCCACGCTTGTTTAGGCGACAGAGACAAGGACTACGTTTCACACATACTGTTATTCCCAAGTGTCATTTTATTCCGTTTGGTCTAATTGGTCGGTCTCTTTTTTTTTTTTTTTTTTTTTTTTTTTTTTTTTATAGTAACTCAATCACTCTATTTCATCCTAGCAGTAATAACAACTCGATTTTTAGTGACCCACCAAAACACTTAGAGAACAATAGATAAATATGGAAAAATAAAAAATAGAATGTGATATGGTGATATTCCGAGATATGGTAACAACTAACATATAATTTATAATTTCTGAGCCATGTTCGTATTTGTTAATTAATGGGTTCCTCAACTCCTGCAATCACAATGGTTCCATCCACTAATAGTGTCATCCTAAAGGCATAACTTTCTAGATTTCGGAGTTCAAAAAGCACAATTTTTTTCTTTGTTTTTCTATTTTTCTGATTTTTTTCTGATTTTTTTTTAAAAGGAATAAAACAAACTATACAAACATATAAATTCCCCCCACACTTAAACTTTACATTGTCCTCAATGTAAAATTGAATCGTCCAAAGAAAGTTCAAGGTGGGAAATTCCGCAAATGATATGTAAAAACACAGAAAATAAAGATAAAATGCTGAAAAATAAAAAGATAAAGGTAAAGATACAAAACCGGTGGGTTGCCTCCCACTTAGCGCTTGGTTTAACGTCGTCAGCCCGACGTTCAGCTCTAATTACTCCTCCAGAGGGAGTGGATCACTCAATGTGATCATATCCTGATTCTCCGCCACAAACTGCTCGTAGTATGGTTTCAAGCGATGGCCGTTAACCTTGGAAATCAGCCCTTTTTTGGGACTAGTAATCTCAACTGCACCATGCGCAAACACATTAGTAACAACAAATGGTCCAACCCATCTGGACCTAAGTTTACCCGGAAACAATTTAAGACGAGTATGGAATAAAAGTACTTTCTGCCCTACTTCAAAACTCTTTCGGGAAATCATTTTATCATGGAAAGCTTTGGTCTTTTCTTTATAAATGCGTGAACTTTCATATGCATCATTTCGTATCTCTTATAACTCATTGAGTTGAAGTTTCCTAAGTTCACCAGCTGCATCTAATTCCATATTACATACCTTGATAGCCCAATAAGCTTTGTGTTCAAGTTCGACGGGAAGATGGCAAGGTTTGCCATAGACAAGCCTAAAAGGAGACATACCGATGGGTGTCTTATAAGCTGTCCTATACGCCCACAAAGCGTCATTGAGTCTATAACTCCAATCCTTCCTTGTAACATTCACCGTCTTCTCTAAGATGGACTTAATCTCCCGGTTGGAAATTTCAGCTTGTCCACTCGTTTGTGGATGATACGGTGTGCCAACTTTATGAGAAATGTTGTACTTATTTAGAAGAGCGTGAAAGGATCTCTTGAAGTGCGAACCTCCATCACTAATCACCACTCGAGGTGTACCAAACCTAGAAAATGTTCATTCACAAACTCACAAACAACATGAGAATCATTGGTGGGAGTGGCTTTAGCTTCCACCCACTTAGAAACATAATATACAGCAAGAAGTATAAAAAATTTCCCATTGGAATTCACAAAAGGCCCCATAAAGTCTATACCCCAAACATCAAAAATCTCAACAACGAGAATTGGTGTTTGCGGCATTTGGTTTCTATCACCAAGGTTGCCTGTCCTTTGACACCTATCACAAGCCTTACAAAATAAATATGCATCCTTAAACAATGTAGGCCAATAAAAACCACTTTCGATAACCTTGAGGGCTGTCCTCTTGGCTCCGAAATGGCCACCACAAGCATTTGAGTGACAAAAATTCAGAATTGATTGGAACTCGGATTCAAGTACGCACCTGCGGATCATTTGATCGGAGCAATGCTTCCACAAATAAGGTTCATCCCATATATATTGCTTGGAAATCTTCTTGAGCTTGTGTTTTTGGAATGTAGACATGGAACTAGGTACTTGTCCCGTCACCAAGAAGTTAACAATATCAGCGTACCATGGAGTTGTGCCACCAACCGCAAAAAGTTGCTCATCCGGAAAGCTATCATGCAAAGGAATCGCTTCTTCGGATACAACCAATCTGCTTAAATGATCCGCTACGGTATTCTCGATGCCCTTCTTGTCCTTGATTTGCATGTTGAACTCTTGAAGAAGGAGTATCCACCTTATGAGCCTTGGCTTAGCATCCTTCTTTGTTAACAAGTATCAAAGTGCAGCATGGTCGGAGAAAACAACCACCTTTGTACCCACTAAATAAGATCTAAACTTCTCTAGTGCAAACACTATGGCCAAAAGCTCCTTTTCAGTTGTGGAGTAGTTGATTTGCGCTCTGTTGATAGTTCTAGAAGCATAATAAATGGCATATGGAACTTTACCATCTCGCTGTCCCAACACAGCTCCAACGGCATAATCACTTGCATCGCACATCAACTCGAATGGATTGCTCCAGTCCGGTGGTTTGATAATTGGTGCGGTAGTTAACAACTCTTTCAAGGTGTCAAAAGCTTCCTTACACTCCTTGTCACAATCAAAGTCCACATATTTTTGCAAAAGTCTACACAGGGGCATTTCAATCTTGGACAAATCCTTGATGAATCTCCTATAAAATCCTGCATGACCAATAAAAGAGCGAACCTCCCTCATATTTGTGGGGTATTGTAAGTTCCGAATCAAATCTATCTTAGCCTTGTCAACTTCTAACCCTTTAGAAGATACAACATGGCCTAGCACAATCCCATGAGTGACCATAAAGTGACATTTTTCCCAATTAAGAACAAGATTAGTTTCTACGCATCGTTTAAGAATAAGTGCAAGGTTATCTAAGCATTTGTCAAAAGAATCACCATACACGCTAAAATCATCCATAAACACTTCTATGATGCTTTCCACATAGTCTGAGAATATGCTTACCATACAACGTTGAAAAGTGGATGGAGCATTGCACAAGCCAAATGGCATACGTCTATATGCAAAAGTGCCAAAAGGGAAAGTAAACGTCGTCTTTTCTTGATCTTCCAGATCTATTACAAGCTGGTTATAACCTGAAAAACCATCAAGGAAGAAATAATAAGCACGTCTAGCCAACCTTTCGAGAATTTGATCAATGAATGGTAAAGGGAAATGATCCTTTCGGGTGGTAGAGTTGAGCTTTCGGTAGTCAATGCAAACTCTCCAACCGATCTGGATTCTAGTTGGAACCAAGTCGTTATCTTCATTTTTCACCACTGTGATGCCGGACTTCTTTGGAACGACTTGAATCGGGCTCACCCATTTGCTATCGGATATGGGATAGATAATCCCGGCATCCAACAACTTCAGGATTTCTTTCTTGACTACTTCCATCATTGGAGGGTTCAAGCGACGTTGAGCTTCTCTTGTTGGTTTTTCCCCCTCCTCAAGAAGTATTCGGTGCATACATGTGGAAGGACTGATTCCTTTGATATCGGTAATGGTCCATCCAATGGCAGACTTGTGCGCTCTTAGCACTCGAATAAGCTTCTCCTCTTGCACCTCGATGAGGTTGTTGGCAATGATCACCGGTAACTCTTCATTGTCACCTAAATATACGTATTTAAGGTGATCCGGAAGAGGTTTCAACTCAAGAGTAGGTGCCTTCACAATCGACGGTAAAAGTTTCTCATTAGTAAGCGGCAAAGAAACATAAGACGCATTATACTTTGGTGGAACTTCTTGTAATGAGTTAAGAGATAAAACAGCCTCTTTAAGCTCATCACAAATAGACAATTCACTTTCAATGTTTTTGTATTTCCCATAGCCTAAACCTTCGACTATGGTGTTTTCTAAAGCATCATCACTATTCAATTCAAACATCTTTTGAGCTATAGTATCAATAATATCAATAGAAAAACATGAATTCACATCACTAGGATATCTCATAGCCTCAAAGATATTGAAACTTATGATTTCATCATCAAATTCCATAGTTAAAGCGCCCTTGAAAACATCTATCTTGGTTCTTATGGTTCTCATGAATGGTCTACCCAACAGCAAGGGGGTAGTCGATGGTGACTCCTCATCCATCATGTCAAGAACATAGAAATCAGCCGGAAATATGAGTTGATTAACCTGCACCAAAACATCTTCAATAACCCCTTTCAGGTAAGAATTAGACCTATCAGCAAGTTGTATAACAATACCGGTATCTTTAAGAGGTCCAAGTTTCAATGATTCATAAACGGAGGCAGGCATAACATTAATGGATGCTCCTAAATCTAGCAGAGCACGCTCAAACCTGACTTTACCAATAGTACATGGTATAGTGAAACTACCGGGATCTTTCAACTTAGGTGGGAGTTTCTTTTGAAGATATGCCGAAGCATTTTCCCCCACACTCATCACTTCATTACCGGTCAATTTGTGCTTGTTATTGCACAATTCCTTCAAGAACTTCGCCCAGCGCGGAACTTGCCTTATCGCCTCGATGAGTGGAATGTTCACTTCAATCTTCTTAACGATTTCCAAAATCTCTTGGTATAATGTCTCCTTGTTCGACTTCGCAAACCTGCTAGGAAAAGGAGGAGTAGTAACATGAGTAGAAACACGAGTTTTAGAGTTAGAATTTGTTACCGGATCAGCCTTTTTAGGGGATGTTTCACCCTCTTCTTTCTCCAAATCAGGTTCATTGGACGCCAGTGATGTTTCCGGTTTCTCTACTTACTTCCCACTTCGTAACTCAATAGCATTGGCATTCTCCTTGTGATTTAATATTTGCGAAGGAAGTTTTCCCTCTGCTTGTGCTTCCAATTTGCTCACTGCAGTAGCTAATTGACCCATTTGAGTTCGGATGTCTTTCATATCCATCTCTGACTTTTGCTTATCTTGCACCATTGTATTGAGAATGAGATTCAACTTGTCATCTATACTCGTGCCTTGAGTCTCTTGACGTGGCTTTTGCAAGAAATGGTACCCACCTTGTTGATTAAAAGTAGGATTTGGAGCTGCCGCTTGCTTGTTGACGTAGCTGAAATTGGGATGATCTCGCCAACCCGGATTGTATGTGCTAGAGTATGGATCATATCTCGGCCTTTGCTGATTTTGATACATGACATTTGCTTGATCAACATCTTCGGTATATGATGATGATGGTATGACAGCCGCTGCTATTTGATGCATCATACTCTCCATGTTGCCCATCCTCTGTTCCAAGTGTGAAGAATTGCCAACTTCATTCACCTTCCTTACCGCTGACTCATCTCTAGTGAAGAATTGTTGTGTATTTGCAGCCATGTTCTCCAACAAACTTGTAGCTTCCGCAATGGTCTTGTTGGTAAGTGCACCACCACTTGCGGCATCAATCAAATGTCTCTCAGTAGAAAGCAACCCTTCATAGAAATATTGAATCACAAGTTGATCGCTGATTTGGTGGTGTGGACAGCTAGCAAAAAGCCTCTTGTAGCGCTCCCAATACTCATGAAGAGTCTCTCCCGATATTTGCCTAATACCACAAATCTCCTTGCGAATAACAACTGCTTTTGATGCTGGAAAATACTTCTCGAGGAACAATTTCTTCATCCCATTCCATGTGGTTATGCTTCCAGCGGGTAAGCAAAAGAACCATTCTCCCGCAGAATCTAAAAGGGAAAAAGGAAATGCTGTCATCATAGCCATATCCGCATCTGCAGTTGCTTGCTTCATACTATTTACAACATGATGGAATTGTTGTAAGTGACGATTAGGATCTTCTCCCGATAAACCTCTGAATTTGGGCATCAATTTAATCAATTGCGGCTTCAACTCAATGTTTCCATTCAGCTGAATACATAAAGGATGCTGATCAAGGTTTGGAGAAGTGAGATCCTTGAGTGTTCTTGGAGCAGGCGGTCGAGCTTCCATTATGTTATCTTCCTCTACGTCTGAGTCCGAGAATTCACTTGGTGTAGAACTAGGTGGAAGTGCAGTGTTGACTGCTCGAATGAAATCTTTCAGTAAAGTGCCTGAACGAAGACGTATACCAATAGGACTTGGTCTGCCCTCTCCATGCATTCACCAAAGAAATCGTACCTGAAAATCAGATTCTTAACAACTAAACTAAGAATAAAAATAACAACTAAACTCGGAATAAAAGAAATCGTACCTGAAAAGAAAAAATATAAACTTTCCCTCCCTTGGGATGATTCTTAATTTAAGGATTGAATAAGTAAACTGAAATTGTAACCAAAAGAAAAAATATAAACTAAGAATAAAAATAACAACTAAACTCGCCAGTGCCTCCCCGGCAGCGGCGCCAATTTTGGCGAGGCGTCGAATCTCGCAAAAATAATATTTCTCTACTTTTTACACTAGCAAGTAGTATAATGTAAAAAGGATCATCCCAAGGGAGGAATGAAGTCTAAGTTGTTATGCAAATACTCTTAGCAAAGATGATTGTGTTGTAGAAAATCTGAAAATTGTAAAATGTATTTAAATATGAGATGTAATTGATTAAAGGTTCATTCTAGACCACGGAATACAAACCAAATTGATAGATAGCTATGTTCTTCACATTATCATGTTACTAACAACCCTAGAATAATTAGTACGCTCAACTATTCCGTTATTATCTCCTAGCTCACCGGATACGGAAGCGCTCGACTACCGGTTCCTACTTGCCAAGTTTCCTAGAGGTACGCTTACTAGGTGTGACTTAAACAAATGCTCTAAGTTCTGTGAGATAAGGTTGATCCTAGTGATGAACTCAAAAGCATGAATCCCCTACTAGTGTTGATTTCTACATATGGATACTTAACAAAGTCCCATCATCAGTACCCACATATTGCTACTTGTGTTTATCTTCTCTAGATAATTACGGGTCGAAGAAAATCTAAACTAGCAAATAGATTAAGAATTAATGATTCAATTTCGAACTTAAACCCTTAACAAATAATCCATAGACAATATTAGAATAGTAGAAAATCAATCAATAACATACATAAATGCAAGAGAACAAGTTATTTCATATCAAATATAGATTCATATTTCGGGCTTCGAAATCGCCCTTAATCAAAAAGAGTTTTAGTTACTCATAATAATGGAGTTCATCATCAAATATAATAAATGAAATAATGAAGCTGAAAATAACAGGGAAGCAAACCCTGGTTCCCGCTCTCTGCAAAACTCCCAGTAGAATAGAAAATACGTGATATCAATTTGTAGAAAACTTTCCCTTTTTGTAGCCTTTTTCTCCTTCCAAAACTAGGTCATATCCTCAAAAAGTCCAAGCCCAATATATCCACCAAGCCCATATAATTCATGTGTGAGAGTAGCCCAGTAGAAATCTCTGCCAAAAACGAGTCACCGGAAAATTGGGTGAGGTGCCGGAAAATCACCGGACCGGAGCTCAGGTGACCGGTCAAAGAAGTAAGTCGTTAAGTCAACCGAGTCAAAACAGAATCAACTCAGTCATTACCGAGTCAGATGGGGTCAGGTTCTAACTAAGCTGATTGGGCTTGGCATGAACCATTATAACTCCATTTTGCTTCAGCATCAGTCATGTCTTTTGTGACAATAGCAACAGCTCCACCACAACCATTCTGTTACCATCATCTTGTCCTGAACTGCCCTTGATTTCCAGCTACTACTGCTGGTTACTCCTCGTACACAACCATCGAACCCAACTTATAAAGCACGCAACCCACAAGCCCATGGCTAACCAGCTTCTACTCAGTCCATTCACTTCACCTTAGTTCCATTGCAGCTGCATCTTTCCCAGGTATCAACCATCCACCAACTCCGTGTGAGCTGCTTCATTCCATAACCAGCTGCAATCACCTCTTCCACCTGTTCTTATCGATGTTGAGACATAAACCCATCGAGACATTTCATCATTCAGTCACCGCAAAAGCTGTAGTTCCCAGCTGCAACATCATTCCCTATAGCAGCTGCACCTAATAGCAGTTCCAAATACCACACAGCAGCTTCGTCTCTTGCCATCTCTACTACCAGCTACACCTGCCAGCTCTCCTGTAAGCCTTGTCCATCTTCCATCTAGTCCACCTGCAATATCATCACTACCCAACACCTTTAAGCCCAACTACATATTCATCCTCTATTATTATCGCTGGCAACAACCAAACTTACGGAAAAACTGCTTTGAACCCTGCCTGTTTGAGCTCCAAACTTGACAGATTCTTCTAATTCAGTTATAAACAATCTACAGTTCTGCTCGATACATTCACTCAACTGCACACAAACAAACATCACCTTGTTGTTGTTCATACTTGTCTCCAGCTTTCAAATCACGCCCCGAGTCCTCAACACATGCGTGTCGTTACCACAACAAATTAATTAATACTTTACTACCTAATTAACAAGTAATATAGGGTAGTCAAGGTCGATCCCACGAGGAGCACGAGATTCTAGTTGTAAAATTGTCACAAAAGGGGGTATTAAAAAGAATTTAAGAAAGTAAATAAAATAAACTAAGCAATTAAAAAGAAATTGATAAGAGAGAATAGATCAAGGAATCCTTCTTCGCTGCAAAACAATGATTAAAGTTATGTTCTTTTCCACTTCTTATTAGTCACAAATTATCACCAACCGTAGGTATAGCAGCTAGATCAGTGCTAACCCCAAAATCCCTTATATCACCGGATACGGAAGTTCTCGACTACACCGGATTCTATTCACCAAACCACCTAGTAGTAGATCACTCAAGATGTAATTTAGTTAAACGCATTAAGATTTATGAATTTATTAGGTTGATATTAGTAGTTAAACTCTTAGATCAAGGTCCACTTGCTAACGTTGTTTTTACACACAATTGCTCCACGGAATCCCTCCGCAAGGTCTTATGTTTGCTACTTATGTGAAAAGTCAAGAAACGATTACTTATCCCCTAACTTACACTAGCTTTAGATTAGACTAACAAATCAATCTAGTTGTACACCTAGATAATCTATCAATCAATCATGAATGTCTTTAAGATCACTCCTATTAGTAAAAACAAACGATAATCATGTGAAAACTTCAAAGTAGATTTAAAACAAACTCAAAACATGTTAAGAACTAGGAATTCATCCTCAATCAAATTAGTTACTCATATTAAAGAGTTCACACAAAGAGAAAAGTATTGTGTGTGTAAAAGTGTGCAAAAGATATGTAAAAGATGTGTGTATCTAAGTGCATCTATATGTCAATGTGTCAATGTGTATGGATGTGTAGAAGTTCTTCTCTATTTATAGGCTTCAATGTTCTCCATATCTTCTAAGGAATAGAATCCCTTTCCTTTTGTAGCTCAATTTCCAAATCCAAGCCTTTCTCAAATCTTCCATCTCCTCTTTCCAAATCCAAGCCGAATTCTTCATTCAATTCCAAGTCCAACTCTTCACATCCCATGAGAGAAATCCACACAAAATTCTGCAACTTTTGCTCGCCGGAAAACTGGGTTTTTGGCCGGAAATAGGCCGGAATCCGTCGCCGCCGGCATCCTGAGATTCTCCTCCGGTAAAGGTATATTCTGTTACGGTTCCGTTAAATTAAACGGTCAAGAAGGTCAAACCGTTAGTTGACTAGGGTCAAATCTGAGTCATAATGAGTTAGACCGAGTAAGCTGGCAACTCGGCTGACTTGGTTTGGTTGCCAAATGCTATGCCAAGGGCTATGCACGGCCAAGATGGCTGTGCACATTCCTGCACTTCATGTCATTCATTCCCCTGTAATTATTCCTAGGCATACATCTATAGTAACTCAGGCATTCATTCCATGTACAATTGCTGCTATTGCACTCTTGAGTTGAACTGCAGCATCATCATTCTCTGCAGCTTCTCCTTGTCCTGCATCAATCCTACCATTCCTCTAAGTACAATCAACAACTTCATTCTTTTCTATCCCCATCTCAGCTCCATTCAAAATCAATCAGCAACCATCAATTTCTGTTCTTGCTTCATCACCAACATAAACCCATTAGCTCACGAAACAAAGTACTCTCAAACCCATGTTCTTCTATTCCTGCCAAACACCACTGCAAAGATCACTCCATTTGAATTAGCAAAGTCCCTTTCTGTTCTTCTCAGCTTCTAATCACCCTCAATTACATCTGTTACTTCCATTAATTGAGCACCACAGTCTACCAACACAACTCAAATTCTTCTCCCCTGTAAATCAACTTCTCTAACTCACACAACAGCATCATAGCCACAAACCCATCATCGAAAGCAACAACTTCCTTTGATCACCTGCAAACCTCCAATATCACCCATCACTCTAGCTTAGACCAACAGTACCGAATCATCATTTCTTGCTCCCTGAATCAAATCGGAACTAAACCCACTCAATCTCGTTTCAAACCCAATTGATTCAAACCCATGTATCCAATCCATTTTCTGAATTCACCTATAGCACCAAAACCCCAAATCGCTTCATCTGACCGACGAACCCATCTCCGATTCATCTTCTCTGAGCATCTGAGCATCATCTTCTCTGTTGATTCTGACGCAGCTCCACTTCCTGTTCGTTACCATCTTCTTGATTCAACAGCTCAATCTCTCGGACAAACAACAGCAGCAATGGCTGCTCTCGTTTTTTTTAGTTTTTCATCTCTTTCAGTGCGAACAATGATTGAGAAGATAGAGTTTAGGGTTATAAAGCGGGTTCGGACTCGGGCATGGATCCGGGTACGGGTATGCCCCATGGGTGTGGGTATATGGGTCAGATTTAGACACCCCACTAATTAGCAACCCCATATGATATTTACATATACTCATGATGATAAGGGACACCCAGATGGCACCCCTTAACTTGAATTGTCCTTTATTTAGCACTCCTCTGAGAGAGTTGCCCTTTAACCGTGGCTCGTCTCCCTATGAAATGACAATTTTGCCCTTTTTGCTCGATTTTGGTGATTCCTTCTCCTTTTCCTCTGTGCGACTCCAGAGTACCTAATATCTCAAAGACACACGTAAAATACATAATTTACTAGAAAAATAGCAAAGAAAGCATAAAATCTTAGATAGTAAATTAGGTGTATTCTACACCTATCAAATTCCCCCACACTTAGACTTTGCTAGTCCTCGAGCAAATCAAACCAAAACTTACAACTTCAAAGCGTTCCAGCGTCCCAAGCATCCTAAGAGCTATGAGGACATAGAGTTTCTGCATGCTAGTAATAAGAAGTTAGAAATACTAAAGAACATATTCTCATCCTTAAATGTTGAGTGAGAAATAACCACCCCATAACGAGAGAACACGTGTTTGAGAAACGATCAATAAGCATTTCGCCTCGACTTCTGCCTCACTTAAAAGGGTTTTATGATAATTGCACTCAAAAATACGGCTTTTTTATGGGTCTCACATGTGTGCAGGTAGGAATGAAGAGAGAATTCCTGCAACACGTTGAATGGTGGGAAGTATAACTTCCGAAATTTTGAAAAACCCACATCTTTTAACATTTTGAAAAACCATTTTTCGAACGATCTCTAAGAAAGGAAATCAACCACTTATATTGAGGATGAGATTACTTACTTACCTTCACATCCGATTGCCAATTATGATAACACCACTCTCACGGAATCCAATAGAAACGTCTTCCGTTCCTTGTTTTCATCTTCTTGGTCTTCGGCTTCAATTATTGATGATAAACACTTGAACTTCATAAATCCTTAACAATTTGTAACCTTTTTCCTCAAAATCCTTGTCGCTTGAAACTTCCTTATAGATTTTCCTTTCCCACGGCTTATTCAATAACAAAACAATAATAGATATTTCTCTTGTCTCATATATATTTTTTTTTCTTTTCTTTTTTTTTTTTTTTTTTCTTTTTTTCTTTTTTTTTTTTTTTTTTTTTTTTTTTTTTTTTTTTTTTCATTTTTTTTTAGACAAGAGAAACAAAACAAAACAAAATAAAAATAAAACAAACATGGCCGTGGAAAAGTACTTTACCGCTTGATTCTTCACAACTTGTATCGTCTTGAAATCATAAACTTCAATAATTCTCACCTTTTACTTTTCTTCGCTTTTGTAAATAAGTCTTAATACTTGGATATAGAATTACCTCATTGCATTTTAAGTCTTCAACATGTATGTAAAATCTGCTCATTGTAAGATATGAAATTTGCTCTTTTTCTTGTTCCATTGTTGCTTTCAAACCTTGAACCTTTTCAACTTTCCTTGTAGATTTTGATGTCGCTCCCTTGTTGTTGATGTGGTGTTTCTATGGACCCGTTGTTGTCGAGTGAGAGAATGGTGCTAACTGCAAATCGAACTACAAGAAGGTAGCTTTCATCTATAGACGTCACCCTCATGATTGACAAAGATTAGCACTCAAGAGATCAAAATAGTGCTGAAATTGGTGTGAAATTGGGTAGCTCACCATTCTACCCGGAATTAACGTACGGTGACACACACTCAAAAGAAGCTCTTTAGTAAAGGAAGAATTTTTGGTCGGTGCCTCTCATGATATGAAAATGGGTAGTCTCCACTAATGATTGATCAGCAACTCTAATAACGCACTTCTCCCTGCACCAAATTTGCATCACCGGCATGATTAAATCCATTATTTAACACTCTAACAAGCAAGAAATCGAACGTAGTTCCCTAACACTTCCAAGTTCAATTATGTCGGTCAGAATTCTCTATGTAATCATACCTAGAAGTATGCTAGTGACTCTAAAATCTCTAAAAGTTGAAAGTTTTATGCAAAAAAATTCTTTTTTTTTTTTTTTATATGCAAAAATATATGCTTAGCCACTCCCCCACACTTAAACCTCACATTGTCCTCAATGTGTAAAACCGAAAGTTCTGAATTCTGACGTAACAGCAGATAAAACGCAAAAACTGTGCAAATTGGTAAGGAATTTGGAAAAACTCCATTTCACAAAAGTTGTTCACCTACGTGTTTTCTACACATTGTCAAAATTTCATAGTGTTCTGATAAACGGTCTGACAGTTATGGTCTCTGGACTGAACTACGCGCAGTCTGAAATTTTCTGACGAAAAGGTATTCATCATAATTCTCTTCTAAGATAGATTATGGACTTAATGAAATTAAATATGGGGATGCAAATATGATATGAAAACAATAAAAAATAAATAAACAAAACAAAACAAAAATAAAAATAAAAGCAAAAGCAAAAGGATAAGAGATACAAAACCGGTGGGTTGCCTCCCACTTAGCGCTTGTTTTAAAGTCGACGGCCCGACATGGCTCTTGTAAGATTCATTCCCCATATATTAGCAATCGGAAAATTTGGGGATCCTCCCATAGTACCTGTTTTGCAAACAATAACTCCATACAAATATTAGCACAAGAAAATAATAGTAAAGTTATAGCTCGATAGAAATTTCCCCCACACTTATTCTTGTCCACACTCGGAAGTGTATAAAGAACATAGAATTTGGGAACTTCCATGGTTTCCTCTTGGCAAACCTGCATAGTATTAGCATCAAGTGTTTCCAATGGTGGATATCTAGAAACAAAGTCATTCAAAAATACTTTTGAAGCACATACATTCAAACCAATAAGAGGTAAAGGAGAAGAATCAATATGCAAAGGGTTAGACAAACCTTGCACAATTTCTTGTATTACGGTATCCTCCTCATTCTTAAAAAATTCAAGTGAACTACTTACCTCTTGTATATCGTGGTCCTCTATCAAACTTTGCAACCATTCTTCATCATTTTCTACCTTAACCAAAGTCTCGGCATCATCATAATCATTAGCAAGTTCAATTGGGTCTTCCACAAATTCAATCAATTCGGTTTCATTATCGAGCATCACCTCTTCAACATCTTCATCATCGGAATCGGGCCATTCACTAAAGTGATTTTCGTCGGTAAAAATTGTAAGATCTTCTTGTGAGGGTGTTATACCGTTTACAACAATAGGAAAGTCACACCCAATCTCCTCCTTTTGAATAGGCGAAGGATCGTTATTATGATCCGGAGTTGAAATAACTTCCTCATTGTTGCAACTTTCATACACTTCCGCGGACTCATAATTTTCCCTAAGGAATTTTTTCCAAGCACTAAATGCATCTTCCTCAAGCTCTACCTTTTGAATAGGTGATTGATCATTATTAAGATCAAGGCTCGAGTAATCTACACTAGCGTCATCAAAAGTTTCCAAAGGTTGGTCCTTTTCAACACAATCATCTTCATTATCGGAATCACCATAATAAGAATCTTCATCGGTTTCATAACCTTTATCCCGACGTCGTTTAAGTTCCATATGAATAGTCCTACTAATTTCTGCGACAAGCTCTTCCGAGTCTCCATCATCTTCCAATTTGTATAACTTTTGTGCAAGTTTACGGACATTAACACGCTTACCACCGTGTATAGAGTTTCTAGATTGTATATCCTTAAAAAGTGAAGGAAAAACACGATGAAGAGGAGTATATTCCCAACTCTCCGTCTGCACATTACTAGAAAACAATGTATTAGAAGCATAATTATCCGTCCATCCTTGTGATTGTCCACTTACATACCCGTCATAAGGTTGTTGATATGCATGAGAATATCCATAAGGTTCCGTAGGATTTTGATCATAGCCAAAAGATTGATTTTGATTGTATCCTAAGGATGGTTGGAAATTGCCATGATGTTGAGGTTGAAAATCGTATTGATTGTTGAAATATGCTTGCTCTTGTCCACCATACATGGAAAACCGGTACCTGAAAAACAATTCAAAAACTAAGTTAGATACGATAAAGAATCCAACAAAGCAAGAATAAAGCAAAAAGTAAAAACAACTAAAATCATCCGATGCTCCCCGGCAACGGCGCCAAAATTTGTATGCGTGTCGTAACCACAACAAATTAATTAATACTTTACTACCTAATTAACAAGTAATATAGGGTAGTCAAGGTCGATCCCACGAGGAGCACGAGATTCTAGTTGTAAAATTGTCACACAAAGGGGGGTATTGATTAAGAATTTAAGAAAGTAAATAAAATAAACAAAGCAATTAAAAAGAAATCGATAAGAGAGAATAGATCAAGGAATCCTTCTTCGCTGCAAAACAATGATTAAAGTTATGTTCTTTTCCACTTCTTATTAGTCACAAATTATCACCAACCGTAGGTATAGCAGCTAGATCAGTGCTAACCCCAAAATCCCTTATATCACCGGATACGGAAGTTCTCGACTACCGGATTCTATTCACCAAACCACCTAGTAGTAGATCACTCAAGATGTAATTTAGTTAAACGCATTAAGATTTATGAATTTATTAGGTTGATATTAGTAGTTAAACTCTTAGATCAAGGTCCACTTGCTAACGTTGTTTTTACACACAATTGCTCCACGGAATCCCTCCGCAAGGTCTTATGTTTGCTACTTATGTGAAAAGTCAAGAAACGATTACTTATCCCCTAACTTACACTAGCTTTAGATTAGACTAACAAATCAATCTAGTTGTACACCTAGATAATCTATCAATCAATCATGAATGTCTTTAAGATCACTCCTATTAGTAAAAACAAACGATAATCATGTGAAAACTTCAAAGTAGATTTAAAACAAACTCAAAACATGTTAAGAACTAGGAATTCATCCTCAATCAAATTAGTTACTCATATTAAAGAGTTCACACAAAGAGAAAAGTATTGTGTGTGTAAAAGTGTGCAAAAGTATTGTAAAAGATGTGTGTATCTAAGTGCATCTATATGTCAATGTGTCAATGTGTATGGATGTGTAGAAGTTCTTCTCTATTTATAGGCTTCAATGTTCTCCATATCTTCTAAGGAATAGAATCCCTTTCCTTTTGTAGCTCAATTTCCAAATCCAAGCCTTTCTCAAATCTTCCATCTCCTCTTTCCAAATCCAAGCCAAATTCTTCATTCAATTCCAAGTCCAACTCTTCACATCCCATGAGAGAAATCCACACAAAATTCTGCAACTTTTGCTCGCCGGAAAACTGGGTTTTGGCCGGAAATAGGCCGGAATCCGTCGCCGCCGGCCACCTGAGATTCTCCTCCGGTAAAGGTATATTCTGTTACGGTTCCGTTAAATTAAACGGTCAAGAAGGTCAAACCGTTAGTTGACTAGGGTCAAATCTGAGTCATAATGAGTTAGACCGAGTAAGCTGGCAACTCGGCTGACTTGGTTTGGTTGCCAAATGCTATGCCAAGGGCTATGCACGGCCAAGATGGCCGTGCACTGCACTGTCACTCAGCCATGATGGCTGTGCACATTCCTGCACTTCATGTCATTCATTCCCCTGTAATTATTCCTAGGCATACATCTATAGTAACTCAGGCATTCATTCCATGTACAATTGCTGCTATTGCACTCTTGAGTTGAACTGCAGCATCATCATTCTCTGCAGCTTCTCCTTGTCCTGCATCAATCCTACCATTCCTCTAAGTACAATCAACAACTTCATTCTTTTCTATCCCCATCTCAGCTCCATTCAAAATCAATCAAAGAACCATCAATTTCTGTTCTTGCTTCATCACCAACATAAACCCATTAGCTCACGAAACAAGACTCTCAAACCCATGTTCTTCTATTCCTGCCAAACACCACTGCAGCATCACTCCATTTGAATTAGCAAAGTCCCTTTCTGTTCTTCTCAGCTTCTAATCACCCTCAATTACATCTGTTACTTCCATTAATTGAGCACCACAGTCTACCAACACAACTCAAATTCTTCTCCCCTGTAAATCAACTTCTCTAACTCACACAACAGCATCATAGCCACAAACCCATCATCGAAAGCAACAACTTCCTTTGATCACTGCAGAACCTCCAATATCACCCATCACTCTAGCTTAGACCAACAGTACCCGAATCATCATTTCTTGCTCCCTGAATCAAATCGGAACTAAACCCACTCAATCTCGTTTCAAACCCAATTGATTCAAACCCATGTATCCAATCCATTTTCTGAATTCACCTATAGCACCAAAACCCCAAATCGCTTCATCTGACCGACGAACCCATCTCCGATTCATCTTCTCTGAGCATCTGAGCATCATCTTCTCTGTTGATTCTGACGCAGCTCCACTTCCTGTTCGTTACCATCTTCTTGATTCAACAGCTCAATCTCTCGGACAAACAACAGCAGCAATGGTCGCTGCTCTCGTTTTTTTTAGTTTTTCATCTCTTTCAGGTCACGAACAATGATTGAGAAGATAGAGTTTAGGGTTATAAAGCGGGTTCGGACTCGGGCATGGATCCGGGTACGGGTATGCCCCATGGGTGTGGGTATATGGGTCAGATTTAGACACCCCACTAATTAGCAACCCCATATGATATTTACATATACTCATGATGATAAGGGACACCCAGATGGCACCCCTTAACTTGAATTGTCCTTTATTTAGCACTCCTCTGAGAGAGTTGCCCTTTAACCGTGGCTCGTCTCCCTATGAAATGACAATTTTGCCCTTTTTGCTCGATTTTGGTGATTCCTTCTCCTTTTCCTCTGTGCGACTCCAGAGTACCTAATATCTCAAAGACACACGTAAAATACATAATTTACTAGAAAAATAGCAAAGAAAGCATAAAATCTTAGATAGTAAATTAGGTGTATTCTACACCTATCAATCATACCCTTCTACCCATGGCAGCTGAGCATCGAACCTTGCTAAAACCGACGACAACAAGTCTTGGATTAGCAACACACATCTCGCCTGAACTCCACATCTGCCTTTGCCATTCCTTCCATGTCTTGACTGCTCTAAACCCCCATCAACACAGTCATCAACTACGACAACCACAACCCAATTTTTGGTTGGAATTTCAGGCCAAGATGTAACTCAAACCAACCCCAATCTCTGCCAACAACCACCACAGGTTTAACCTATTTCTGCAATCCTCCCTGTAAATCGATCCAACCTTGGTTCCATCACAAACCCATTTAATTATCTCAAGAACTGAACCCATTCATCGAACCCTAACATTCAATTTCTTCTATTCATCATCAATACCAACAGCAGCTTCTTCTTTTGGCCTATGAGATCTTCCCAGCGAAACCCACACCTCACTCAATTTTGTTTCGGTTTCTGGTAACAGCGGCGGCTGGTTGTGTTCTCAATTTCATGAACAATGATTGAGAAAAAAATGACTCTACTCAATTTTAGGGTCTTGTGTAGGAATGGGAGGGTACTATACCCACTCTGGTGAAGCATATTGGGGTACCTTGAATGATTCAAGGCACCCATAACTTTGATAAAGGACAACTAAATGGTAACCCCTTTGTTGACTTGGCTCGATCCCCATGTCTCTCACCCGCGCCTTGATCTTTTTGCTCTTATTCTCTCCAACTTTTGCCCAATGTAGCCGTCTTTTACTTATCAACGACTCCAAAGTACCTAAATATTAAAAAGAAAACATAAGATACATAATTTACAAGAAAACTAAGCAAAGAAAGCATAAACAATAGATAAATATATAGGTATTTTAGACACCTATCAGAAAGCACAACCCTACGGTCTTAGGAATCTCAAAATTGATCCTAGGTATGTCAAACTAAACTTGGGCATATCAAATTGAATGTTGGGCATGGGCATGAAAGCACAACCCTACTGTCTTAGGCATCTCAAAATTGATCTTAGGTATGTCAAATTAAACTTGGGCATATCAAATTGAATGTTGGGCATGGGTATGAAAGCACAACCCCACGGACTTGAGCATACCAAAATTGATCATAGGGATGTCAAATTTAAACTTGGGCATATCAAGTTGAATGTTGGGCATGGGCATGAAAGCACCACCCTACGGTCTTAGGAATCTCAAAATTGATCCAAGCCATGTCAAATTTAAACTTGAGCAGATCAAATTGAATGTTGGGCATGGGCATGAATGCACAAAACTACGGTGTTGGGAATCTCAAAATTGATCCTAGGAATGTCAAATTTAAACGTGGGAATATAAAGTTTAATCTTGGGCATGGGCATGAAAGCACAACCATACGGTCTTAGGAATCTCAAAATTGATCCTAGGTATGTCAAATTTAAACTTGGGCATACCAAATTGAATGTTGGGCATGGGAATGAAAGCACAACCCCACGGACTTGATCATACCAAAATTGATCATAGGGATGTCAAATTTAAACTTGGGCATATCAAGTTGAATGTTGGGCATGGGCATGAAAGAACCACCCTACGGTCTTAGGAATCTCAAAATTGATCCTAGCCATGTCAAATTTAAACTTGGGCAGATCAAATTGAATGTTGGGCATGGGCATGAATGCACAAAACTACGGTGTTGGGAATCTCAAAATTGATCCTAGGCATGTCAAATTTAAACGTGGGCATATCAAGTTTAATCTTGGGCATGGGCATGAAAGCACAACCCTACGGTCTTAGGCATCTCAAAATTGATCCTAGGTATGTCAAATTTAAACTTGGGCATATCAAATTGAATGTTGGGTATGGGCATGAAAGCACAAACCCACGGAATTGAGCATCTCAAAATTGATCCTAGGTATGTAAAATTTAAACTTGGGCATATCATGTTTAATCTTGGGCATGGCCATGGGCATGAAAGCACAACCCAACGGTCTGAGGCATCTCAAAATTGATCCTAGGCACGTAAAAGATAAACTTGAGAATTTGAAATTGAAAGTTAGGCATGGGAATTAAAGCACAACCCTTCGGTCTTGGGAATCTCAAAATTGTTCCTAGGCATGTCAAATTTAAACTTGGGCATATCAAATTGAATGTTGGGCATGGGCTTGAAAGCACAACCCCACGGACTTGAGCATCTCAAAATTGATCATAGGGATGTCAAATTTAAACTTGGGCATATCAAATTGAATGTTGGGCATGGGCATGAAAGCACAACCCTACGGTCTTAGGAATCTCAAAATTGGTCCTAGCCATGTCAAATTTAATCTTGGGAAGATCAAATTGAATGTTGGGCATGGGCATGAAAGCACAAAGCTACGGTCTTGGGAATCTCAAAATTGATGCTAGGCATCTCAAAATTGATCCTAGGCATGTCAAATTTAAACTTGAGCATTTGAAATTGAATGTTGGGCATGGGCATTAAAGAACAACCCTACGGTCTTGGGCATCTCAAAATTGATCATAGGCGTGTCAAATTTAAATTTGGGCATATCAAATTGAATGTTGGGCATGGGCATGAAAGCACAACCCAACGGTCTTAGGCATCGCAAAATTGATCCTAGGCATGTCAAATTTAAACTTGGGCATATCAAATTGAATGTTGGGAATGGGCATTAAAGCACTACCCTACGGTCTTGGGAATCTCAAAATTGATCCTAGCCATGTGAAATTTAAACTTGGGCAGCTCAAATTGAATGTTGGGCATGGGCATAAAAGAACAAAACTACGGTCTTGAGAATCTCAAAATTAATCCCAGGAATGTAAAATTTAAACTTGGGCATATCAATTTTAATCTGGGGCATGGGCACGAAAGAACAACCTTACGTTCTTAGGCATCTCTAAATTGATCCTAGGCATGTCAAATTTAAACTTGGGCATATCAAATTGAATGTTGGGCATTGGCATGAAGTTTAACTCTACGGTCTTGGGAATCTCAAAATTGATCCTAGGCATGTCAAATTTAAACTTGGGCATACCAAATTTAATTTTGGGCATGTGCATGGGCATGAAAGCACAACCCTACGGTCTTAGGCATCTCAAAATTGATCATACGCATGTCAAATTTAAACTTAGGCGTTCCAAATTGAATGTTGGGCATGGGCATGAAAGCACAACCCTACGGTCTTAGGCGTTTCAAAATTAATCCTAGGCATGTCAAAGTTAAACTTGGGCATATCAAATTGAATGTTGGGCATGGGCGTGAAGTTTAACCCTACGGTCTTGGGAATCTCAAAATTGATCCTAGGCATGTCAAATTTAAACTTGGGCATATCAAATTTAATTTTGGGCATGGGCATGAAAGCACAACCCTACGGTATTAGGCATCTCAAAATTGATCCTAGGCATGTCAAATTTAAACTTAGGCATATCAAGTTTAATCTTGGGGATGGGCATGAAAGCGCAACCCTACGGTCTTAGGCATCTCAAAATAGATCTCAGGTATGTCAAATTTAAACTTGGGTATATCAAATTGAATGTCGGGCATGGGCATGAAAGCACAACCCCACGGACTTGAGCATCTCAAAATTGATCCTATGTATGTCCAATTTAAACTTGGGAAGATCAAATTGACTGTTGGGCATGGGAACGAAATCACAAACCTACGGTCTTGGGAATCTCAAAACTGATCCTAGGCATGTCAAATTTAAACTTGGGAATATCATGTTGAATATTGGGCATGGGCATGAAAGTACAAACCTACGGTCTTAGGCATCTCAAAATTGATCTTAGGCATGTCAAATTTAAACTTGAGCATATGAAATTGAATGTTGGGCATGGGCATTAAAGCACAACCCTACGGTCTTGGGCATCTCAAAATTGATCCTAGGCATTTCAAATTTAAATTAGGGCATATCAAATTGAATATTGGGCATGGGCATGAAAGCACAATCCATCGGTCTTAGGCATCGCAAAATAGATCCTAGACATGTCAAATTTAAACTTGGTCATATCAAATTGAATGTTGGGCATGGGCATGAAAGCACAACCCCACGGACTTGAGCATCTCTAAATTGATCCTAGGTATATCAAATTTAAACTTGGGCATATCATGTTTAATCTTGGGCATGGCCATGGGCATGAAAGCACAACCCGACGGTCTGACGCATCTCAAAATTGATCCTAGGCACGTAAAAGATAAACTTGAGCATTTGAAATTGAAAGTTAGGCATGGGCATTAAAGCACAACCCTACGGTCTTGGGAATCTCAAAATTGTTCCTAGGCATGTCAAATTTATACTTGGGCATATCAAGTTTAATCTTGGGGATGGGCATGAAAGCACAACCTGATAGGTGTAGAATACACCTAATTTACTATCTAGTAGTTTATGCTTTCTTTGCTATTTTTCTTGTAAATTATGTATTTTACGTGTGTTTTTGAGCTATTAGGTACTCTGGAGTCGCACGGAGAAATAGAAGAATAAATCACCCAAATTGAGCCAAAAGGGCAGGATAGTCATTTATGGGTGAACACTATCCGGAACACAGTCATGGTTAAGGGGCAACTATCTCAGTGGAGCATTAAAAACATCCAGTTGATAAGGGGTGAGCACAGGTTATAGGGCACCCACTGGGGTACCCCTTATCCAGAAGATGTTTGTGCTATTATCACCCAAATTGGGGTGATCCATATCCATGGGGTGTAATCATCCGGCCTAATGTCTTACCCTAACATCGAGAGAGTTTGTCTCTCGTTTGTTCAAGAACTCCTGAAAGTAAGAAAGAGGCGCAGCCAGAAGCAGTGCAGCTGCTGGTGAAATTAAGGAATCGAGAGAAATTGGAAGGAATAAGAGCAGAGATGATATTCATAGCTCGTGGAGAGGAAGAAGCAGCAAGACCTGTTGCTGGAATTCATTGAGATCGAGAAATAATGAAGAAATTAGGGTTCGAAGTTTCAGCTGAAAATCAGAGATGGGTTTGTGAGGATAGAGACCTCAGAGATGAAGAGAGGACGAGTCTGCTACTTCCATAGATGGGTGTCGCTGCTGTTGTTCGAATCGAAGAGATGAATCAGATTGAAGAAGAACACAGAAATGGGTTCTGGTGGCGATGTTGATATGTACTCAGACAGATGCAACAGGTGATGGGTTTTGAGGTGATAAGAAGATGTTGATATTCTTGGGTTCGAATTGATTCCACAGAGAAGAGATGGTGGAAACAGACTGAGATAGAAATGAAATTGAAGTTGTTAATCGTCTTCAAAGAAGATTGGAGTGCTGTTGCTGAGACGATGGAAGAGAAATTGATGTTAGAATTTGCTATGAATAATGCTGGCGGTGTCGTTGAATCGGGGTGTTGGTGAAACATGGAATTGCAGGTGCCCTGGCTAAGAAGACTTGTGATGCCAAGGTCATGAAGCTGCAGAATCAGAGAGAGGGAGAATTGAAGCAGAAAATGGTTGGATTCAGTGGAGCTTGAATTGAATTTGTGGTGTTGGTAGTTTTCCTGAAGCTTAGGTGTGAATGAGTTTTACTAGGAGCACATCAAGATAGTGAAATCTGGTGGAGAATTGCATCAGCAGAAAACCTAGGATTGAGACTCACAGGGAAGTGATGGTTGAGATTTTACAAGAAGGTGTTGGCTTGGGAGAGTAAAGCAGCTGGAGTTGTATTGTAATGAACTGGAATGTGGTACCAAAGTTGCAAGTGCAGTGCAAGTTAAGCTGTGCAGCTGGTGATGCAATTGTCCTGAAATTAGGGTTTGTTGGTGCAGTTGTATCAGGGAACTGTAATGGCTAGGGAGGAATTGGTGATGGTGGTAATAGAGAATAGGTTGAGGCATCAGTGAATTTGGAAGTGGTGAAGCTACAACTAATGGGTGGTAAAGCTGGAAATTGTCCAAATGATGGAGATGCAGGAGAGCTGGAATGGTTATGGTGTTAAGATGTAGCAGTGGTGGTTTGAGTTGCTGCTGCAGCTATTTATTTGAGCATGGAGAGGAGTTGAAGTTGAACTGGTGTTGCAGGTGGAGAGGTTATGAACTGGTGCAGCTGGGATTTGAATTGGTGGCTTGCAAGATGCAGGGCCATCTTGGCCGTGATTGAAACAGGGAAGGCACAGCCATCTGGGCTGTAAATTAAAATCTACAAAATGGGGAACAATTGGCCTGGACCGAGTTTACTCAGCTTCTGACTCGCTGAGCTTGACCGTGTTGACCTGTATGACCGTCAGTCAACAGTTAAATATAACAGAATCTTGACGGAATATTCCCTTACAGGGACAGAATTTTCAGGTGGCCGACGATGACGGATTCCGGCCTATTTCCGGCCAAAAACCCAGTTTTCCGGCGAGCAAAAGTTGCAGAATTTTGTATGGATTTATCTCATGGGATGTGAAGACTTAGACTTGGACTTGGATGAAGAATTTGTCTTGAACTTGGAAATAGGATATGGAGATTTGAGAAAGTCTTGGATTTGGAAATTGAGCTACAAAAGGAAAGGGATTCTATTCCTTGGAAGATATGGAGAACATTGAAGCCTATAGATAAAGAAGTGCTCTAATTTTATATATACACTTCCACACACACACTTCCACACTTCCATACATATTGATACACTTACACACACTTTTCTTTTCTTTATTCTTTGTGTGAACTCTTAGCATGAGTAATTAAATTGATTGAGGATGAATTCCTAGTTCTTAACATATGGTTTGAGTTTTTGTTTCAATTCTATCTTGAAGTTTTTCACATGATTATCGTTTGTTCTTAATAATAGGAATGTTTATACATTCATGATTGATTGATAGATTGTTTAGGTGCGCAACTAAATTGATTTGTTAATTTGATCTATAGCTAGTGAAAGTTAGGGGATAAGTAATCGTCTCTTGACTCTTTACATAAGTAGCAAACACGAGACCTTGCGGAGGGATTCCGTGGAGCAATTGTGTGTGAAAACAACGTTAGCAAGTGGACCTTAATCCAAGAGTCTAACTACTAATATCAACCTAATAAATTCATAAATCTTAATGCGTTTAACTAAATTACATCTTGAGTGATCTACTACTAGGTGGTTTGGTGAATAGAATCCGGTAGTCGAGAACTTCCGTATCCGGTGATATAAGGGATTTTGGGGTTAGCACTGATCTAGATGCTATACCTACGGTTGGTGATAATTTGTGACTAATAAAAAGTGGAAAAGAACATAACTTTAATCATTGTTTTGCAGCGAAAAAGGATTCCTTGATCTATTCTATCTTATTGATTTCAATTTACATTTTTAATTGCTTTGTTTATTTTATTTACTTTCTTAAATTCTTAACCAATACCCCCCTTTGTGTGACAATTTTACAACTAGAATCTCGTGCTCCTCGTGGGATCGATCTTGACTACCCTATATTACTTGTAAATTAGGTAGTAAAATATTAATTAATTTGTTGTGGTGACGACACCCATACACAACCCTACGGTCTTAGGCATCTCAAAATTTATCCCAGGCATGTCAAATTTAAAATTGGGCATATCAAATTGAATGTTGGGCATGGGCATCAAAGAA